>JARHVA010000079.1:600000-995000 GCA_037957365.1 Torreya grandis
ATCTCTAAAGTCAATGCATATTTTAATTCCTTATGGCTTCTTACTAACTGGCACAATGTTTGAAATCCACTGTAAGTAGTCAATAGATCAAATACATCTCACTTATAAGAGTTTTTCCAACTCTTTATTTACTAATAAAACAATGTGAGAATGCATCTTGTGCAATTTATGCTTCACAAGTTTGGCATCAAGATGTAAAATAAGGTGGTGTACAACCAAGGTAGGGTTCAATCCTAACATATCATAATAGTCCCAAGAAAATATGTCAACAAATTCCCTCAAAAGGGTTGTAAATATTTCACATTCCTACTCAATGAGGGATGCACCTAATTTGATCCATTTTGGGTCATATAGAGTCCCAATGTTGACTTCCATAGTGTCTTCTATAAAGAGAGTCTAACCAATTTCTAGAATGGATGGAAATGATTTGAATTGGCCTATAACTACAAAGTCCTCTATTTGGACTAGTTCTTTAAGCTCTCCCAAACAAGATGAATATGAATCTCCCAATGGTAGGGATGTCCATGTTACATTTTTTTTTGGAAATTCTTGAATAATTTGGTCAAAGACATGTTTTGTAAAACTAAACTTGAACCCAAAGGCAAGTTCATCATTGGTGGTATCCTATGCTTCGTTAAGGAAAGGTGAATATCCCCATCTAATGGTGCCTGAAATAGGTTTTCACCAGAAAACTAACCTTTATCTTTACTTTTACCCTGGTTCAAAAGTGCCTTAAAGAGGTTTTCACTTGGGGACCTCAATGTTTTATTTAATTGTTTGTGGCTAAGGGTGTTCACCCATTCTCCAAAATAGGCTGTAGGATCCAGTTTAACAGAAAACCCTTATTTGTAGTCTCCCAATGAAACATTGTCTCTTAAGCTTATAAAATCACAAAAGGCCTCATCATTCTCAAACTCATCAACAAGCACTGTGAAGTCTTGTTGGTCCTAGTTTATAACTTGATGGTAATAAAAAATAAGTGGATTACGAATAACAGGGGTAAGGGTATAAATGATATGTGGGTAAAATAAGTTAGTATTGACAAGGTCTTCATAAAATCTATGATCAAACTTTACTTTACTCTTTGGCATCATCGTCACTAGTCATTGATGTTGGAACATGAATAAGATACATCGAGTCACCCTCAAGTGGTTTGAATCCAAGACCATAGGTTTATTTGTATCGAGTTATAGAGATTGGCTCGAGATTTCCCTATTGATATGGCATGAGGCCTCTTCCTACATAGGCATGATTCTTCATAATATTATTAGGAATGGGGTATTTGAAATTTTTATAGTAATTGACCAATTTGTCATTACATAACTAGGATTCATCATTGGCAAGTGGGTTTTATTCTTGGCCAATGGTTGCTATGAAAATGATAGGAGGTGAACTATGTAGTTTGGCTTTTCCTTTACATATCCATTCCATGCAAGGTGCCTTGGATTTAGGTCTTCATTAGGACTTGGGGTTCTGTAGAAGCTTGGTAATGTGAAATGTGTCATGAGTCAAATACTCTCTTGGGTCATTGGCTGAGATGGTGTAATGGTTGGAAATTTTAGGAGGTGGCATATGGGAAGATGAACCAAGACTATTTAGGTATATATAATTAGGCTATGGCAAGCCAACAAGTAATTATTTTCCTTTTTCTCTTTTGGGAACTGGATCTAGGCCAAAGCAATGGTTATAACTTTCATACTCTACCTCCAAATGTTTATAATGTTCATAGTGATGCAGATATCCATTGATGGTAACCTCTTTTCCTAAGTGAAATAACTTGAGACACTGGTGTAATGTTGAAGGTATTGCATGAATTTCATATAACCAAGGTCTACCCAAGATAAAATTTTATGATAGGTCAAGGTCCAACACATGACAAAGTTTATTATGGGTCAAAGGGCCAATAATAATTGAAAAGCTTATAATTAATTGAGATTCCCATTCTTCATTGTCATAGGCCTTGATGGTAATTATTTTTGGCTGGAAATCAGCTATTATGTATCCATGATACTTGATGAGTCTTAGAGACACAATATTTAGGCCTGATGAATTGTCTATGAGGACAAGTTTAACTTTATTCCATGCTAAGATAACTTCAATGTACAATAGATATTATAGAGAGGGCCAAGGGATGACATATCACTTTGGTTGAAGGCTAACTGTTGGCTTGGGGCTAGATGTTCGACCAAATCTTAGAATTTTTTTGGGATTATGTCATTTGGAACTTGGAAATGGCCTAGGCAATTTATCAAGATGTTCTTGCAGATAGTAGACATACTCAATAAGTCCAAAATGGATATTTGTGAGGGTGTCTTTAGAAGTTATTCCACAATGTCAAATGTTTTTTCTTTAATAGTGGTATATGGATTATTCCTAATAAGGATAGTGGGTTGGATGGGTTCAATGGTAGATTATTGTGGGCCTAGAATGGTAATATTTGACCATCGAATTGTGATTTCACAATCGAGATTAGATATAAGACCATTATTACTAGTAAATGATGGTGGATGGGATCCAGATAGGATAAGTCTTAGCTATTAGTGTACTTATTTATGGTCATAGGGAAATGATGAATTATTAGTATAAGGTTCTAAAATATTGATCCCTAATTGCTAGTGTGCCTCTTTATGGTCCTAGGTCAAGGAAGGATCACTAACATAAATTGGTTGTTTGGAATTATTTAGAAATGGTCTTGTTTTGTTAGCACTTGGTCTTGTATTCATGATAATGGTGGAAACATGACCTCCCAAAATATGACCTACAACCTTATTGTAGTCATGTGCAACTGAGTGGTAAATCTGTTGGGTATTGGGCTCTTTTTGGCCTTGGTTCCTTTCATTTGGTTGACATTGTTGTTGTTGATGCTACAATTATGTATCGACTATTGATATCATTGTTGCTATTATGCTGGCCTATTTTATTATAGTTGTTGGTTCTTATTGTTATGTTGTGGAAAAAGGTTTTGATAAATACCCAGGTTTTAATTGGATGTAGATCCTCCATTATCCAATCAAATCTATCCATTTTATAACATGTTTTCAATGAGATGTTTGATTTTCACACAATGATGTAGATTATGTCTATGAACATGATGGTATTCTTAGAAATCATTTGATCTATACCAATCTAGATAGGGAATTCCCTCAAGGTAGTGTTTAGTATTGTCCAACTAATCATGTTAACTATGGACAGCTTGCAAAACATGATATCAATACGCTCTCTAAGATCACTAAATACTTGATGAGTAAGAAAATTTATTCTCATATGTGGGGCTTATAAAGTAAGGTTTGTTACATTTTTTGAGCTAGTTTAGGTTGCTACGAAGGTTACACTTGCTGAATGGGTTACTGATGAGGAGTAAGACGCATTGGAGGTGTAGGTTGAGTAGATAGTGTTTACACTGTTTGGACATGATTTTATTTGGTTACTCCATTCCTAAATTTTTTTTTATTATGGTTGAATTACTTGAAATTTTCATAATTGATGGCTTGGGTTGGTGCTGAAACTTATGCTTAGACTTGGTTTTGATTTTGATTTTGTTTGTTTCCTTGGTTTTGATTCTGATTTTGATTCAATGAGGTTAACATGATAATCTATTTGTTAATAAAGGTCTTTTAAATTAGAAAACCTTTGTCAATGATCTCTTTAAAAGTGTGCATACATTGTAGCTCTAGATGATAGGATATCTCACTGTGCAAATTTTTGGTAAACATAGTGTCTACTTTTTTATTTAGTAAGTTATGATGAAAATGGCTAGCAAGTGATCTCCATTCCTATAGATAACTTACAAAAATTTCACCAGATTTGTATTTGGCTAGATTCAAATCTACCAAAAAAATCTCATGTTTGATATTATAGGAGACATGTTGTATAAACTTGTTTGAAAGGTCATAAAAATTAGATACTGAAATTTTGGGAAATTTTAAGAACCTTCGAGGAAATAATAGTAGAAGGTATATGTCACTATAAGCCAAAAATTGGAAAGTAATAAATAATTATGTTAAATGGGCCTTAGGGCCTTTTTTACCCTTATATTTGTCAAACTTTGATCATTTGTACCCTAGAGGAAATAGTATTTATAGATAATTCATGTTGAATGGGTAGGAACACACATCATCTAACTTGAATTTCTTAGTCTGCTTCCCTTATTGAATGGTGGAAATTGCATCCTTTATTTGATTCGTTTCTTGTGCCAAAAAAATGAATGGAATATTGACCTAAGGTGGAGGCTGGGTGGTCAAAAGTAGATTACCTTGATTGGGGCATAATGGATGAATGGTTTGTTGTGGAATGTTGGCTTGGTTAGGGAACTAACTAGGAATATACATCCATAGACTGGGATGATATTATTGGAATTACATATGTTATGGTGTGATATTCTAGTTTGGATTCAATATATAGGCCTGATTAAGGGAATTGTGGCTAGGATGGAAGGATATGGACTTGGGTGAAGTATTGTGCCTACTAAGGTTGAGTAAGGACTTGATTCTTAATAGTCAAACCTAGATGAATAAGGGTAAATTATTGTGAGCCAAGGCCTTATCATTATATTTGTGGCACATTTTGAATAAAAGACACTTATTGCATGATTGGTACTTGTTAGAAAGTAGTACCTCTTTGTTGCATGAATACCTATTGTGGAGTAGATGTTTATAGAGTGTTTGGTATTTATCATTGACCAATGGACACATGTTATTACTTAAACAATGTTTATGATTATATATACATATTGGTATGCAATTGTTGAGCCATATTTATCATTACCTAATAAGGTGGAACATTAGGTGCCCCTTATTAAGGCATAGGAATGTTCTACCTTTGATGCACATGTATTGGGCTGTTTCTATTATTTTGGAATGTTAGTCATCACTTGTTGAGGTAGAGTAACATTCATCACATTTTGTTGAGGTAAGGCACTATTTGGCATTTGAATACTTAATACTTATGGTTGTGTGCTTGAAGAAGCATCTGGTTGAGGATTAGAGGTAATATTTGATGGTTGGGATGCAGGATTCCTTCCCCCTATAGTTACAAACTACTCGTGGTGTTGACTAAAGGCACATTTTATTGAAGACTAGTTGATGGTGTAATCAAACCACTTTGACCTAGATTGGAAGACACTTGCATGTTGTCCACTATGTTTGGCACATTTGTCTACATAAAAGCAACACTCACTTTTTCAATATTTAGGGCATTCTACATGTCACCAACTAAAGTGCTTCATGTAAATGGGTCTATACCTAAGTTAGCTTGACTATTCAATTCAGTTAATACCCTTATTGAAGGATCTAACTCAATAAGTGGAGAATTTGACGTGGTCATGTTATTAAAGTTGCATGCTAAGTTCAAATAGGTTTGATATGCTATCTACATTTGTATAAAATGATCATTCATGAGCCCCTTTCCTATGAAAATCATACATGGGTCATGATACGCCATTGGTATGAGCATTTGAGGATTGATAAAAGAGGATTGTTTAATGGTTTAATTATAAGGTATGTTGTAAGGCATTCTAACTAAACTTGACAAATATTTGTGGGGGAAGTCTGTTAGAAACTTGGTCCCTACCTTTGTGGATTTAACTAAAATTTTATTCTTTTTTTCAATCAAGTGATGATAAAATGAAATAGGGATCATATGTCAATGGAATCGTAATGTAATATATTTATTGTTGAACTTGGTCTACAATTGATGGTATGCTAACAAGGTATTGTGATGTGTGTTCTTGGTCCTAATCAGAGTATGAAGGTGTGTTAACCAAATAGTGGGCTAAGGGATATTGGATTTGTTCCCTAGATTGAGTATTGTAAGGAGGATAAGCCATCTCACAAATTACATCATCATCATAAGGGTCTTAAACAAATTCATCATATGTAACCACATTATCATATCCTGGATTGTGCATGAAATATCCCTTTTTAGGATATTTGATCAATAAACTAAAAATAATATAATCCAAACTCTAAACTAAATGAAAAACATACATTATATTAAAAATATTGAATTACAAGATACAACTTACAAATACTGATCATAATGGTAGCACAAATGTAATTCCTAGATAGAACTACCAAGACCAGCTAGGGAGGATATCTCACCACCGAAACTAGTTATCTTAAGAGGGTTTTCATCCTCTGATATTATCGACACTCATTGAGTTTTTGTCCAAGGAGGGGAAGATGTATGAATAATATTTCAAACCTTACAAAGGGGGGTTTTCATAGCTATGTTGCATGAATCTATATTATTTGATGGATATTGGAGAGAGGCAGTTAACACTATTATTTGCATTTTGAATAGAGGAAAAATAAGGATAAATGGTAACAAGACTCCATATGAACTATGGAAGGGTAGACCTATAAATATAAAACACTTTAGAGTTTTAAGGAGTAAATGTTTCATCAAAAGAGATGATAAAAACTTGGGTAAGTTTGATTCTGTTGATGATGGAAATTGTTTCGTCAATGAATCAATCCTTTCGTTTATCATGAAGGTCGAGTTGGAATTGTATCAGTCTAATCATAGGGGTTCTAAAGGCTCATTTAAGATCCTAAAGATACGAGGGAGTTTTATTATAAAATTTGGGAAAATAATTAATAAGTTATTTAAGTAACTTATTCCATTATCACAATCAGAAATTTGTTTATAAGAATAAGTTAAAATGAATATTTGAAATCTATTCTATCTAACAAAGAAAATCTATTAATTAGACAATCTCTTGAAGAATAGAAATCTAATTGTAATATATATATATATATATATATATATATATATATATATATATATATATATATATATATATATATATATATATATTCAAATGAACTCACAACTTCATTATTTGCAATGATTTAAAGATTAATTGAAAAGAGAGAAAGAGATTAAGAAAGAAAAACTATAAGCAAAAACTAATAACTAAAAGGAAGGAAATAATCTAAAGATAAAAGAAATAAAACTAGAACAAAAAATAAACTAATCCTAAAAATTAAGGAAACTAATATAATAAAAACTAAGAAAAGGGAAAATATAATAATAGAAACGAAAATAAAACAAAAATAAACTAAGATATAAATCCTTTAAAAAATCTAAACTATTCTAATGACAAATAATTAAAATAAATCTAAAACTTATAAAAAAGAAATAGTAAACTAAAGGAAATACTTGAAATTAAGATAAAATAAAGAAACTAAAATAATAATAGTCTACTTGAACAATGAAAAATAAAACAAACTAAAGATAATTTGATCTAATTTTAACTAAAAGATAAAGTAAATTAAAAAAAGAACTTGACAAGGAAAAAAATAGATATAAATCAAATAACAATGCAAAAACTAGAATAGATCTAAACTAAATAATTTATCTAAACAAATTATACTAGTCTATAAAGTAACCAAAGTTCTTAATAAAACAACTTAAACTATTTAAAACAAAACAACAAATTAAAATGTATCTAATAAGAGAAAAGATCTAGAAGAAAATTGAAAGTCTATTATATTAAAAAATAGAGTTAATTTTTTACAAAAGAGTTGTGAGTCTCAAAATGAGAGTTATCTTAGCATAAAGAACAACTTTTAATGAGAAATCTAACTATCTTTCATTACAAAACTTGAAAGGATAACTCAACAACTGAATAGATAAATGAAGTGTCATGGAAAGGCGAAATGATCATCATTTTCAAGTTGAATATTTGAATTCTATGCATAAGACTGTAAATAATAGCTCATCAAAAGATATTAGAATTATTAAACTTCATATAATTAGTAATAGATGACAAATATAACTAGATATGCTTATGTTGCATAAGTGACTACTCAACCGTCAGATAAAGTATCATTAAGTCTATCTGTAAAAGTTGTACTATTTCAGATAAATTGCATAGAAAGAAGAGATAAGTGATTGAATTTAAAAAATACTTAAGTCCTCAATACCTATTGTGCTTCTTTTGAAGAATACAACCAAAAATGAGTGAATGTTAATTTTTTTTGTAGATTCATGCACATGCAAGGACTATCCTGACTTAAAAACATTAAACTCAAAGATATCATTTCCATAAAAATGAATGCAAAATACCCATGATAGGAAACTGAGACCAAAAAGATAAACTTCCAATAAAAACTTATTCAAGTTTGAAGATAACCATTCCATGCAAATTCTCAGTCTATCTAGAGATCTTTTGTTCATGCAAACTCTCACTTCATAGATCAAAATTCAACCACATATTCACAAACAAGAATTTTCAAATTCCTTCAAACTTCTAAAACTCTCACAAAGAAATCTTGATTCTAAACCAAATAAATATTTTCTTTGATTTCATGAAACTCCATATTTTCATAGGAAAATGAAACACACATCCTTGGCTTCGAATTCAAACTTCTTCTTCACAATTTGAATTCAATTTCCCTCTGCAACTTGATTGGCATCACACCATAACTTTGCTTTCACTTGAAGCTTACAAAAGACAAAATGAATGAATAAAAGAAAGCTTTTATTTACCACCCTTTGAACCATAAGTATTTGAGTGACGTGTTCTTTTTCCATTGGTTCATAATTACCAATCGTATACTTAGTGATCCCTCTAAATATTTTGATGACTTGCCAAATCTATAAACATGTTAATCTTCCTACAAAATACTTCACCAAGTTTCATGATTCGAGGTTGATCAGTTAGCATTCAAAGCCAACATGTTGCCAAATCCACCATAATCTTGAAGCATCGAGACACACTTCCAAAACTTAATGCCTATGTCAAATCGACCAAATTTTGATGGGTTTAGGCTCATTAGGTGCCAACTCAGCCACCAACCATGTTATATTAGAGCCTTAGGATTTATTCATTACCAAAACCACTGATTAACTTATGTCACTCAAAACAAACCCTTCAAAATTATACATGGTCCTTATATCAAGCACAAGTCACGATGAACAAATTCAAACCATAATTTTATGTTTTAAACATCATAACCCTAGGAAAAAGAATATGATAGGCATAAATCCCCTTATCATGCTTCAAGAAACCTTAATCAAATGAAGGTAATAAAAATGATCCTGAAAATGATTATCATGTTTTCCAAAGGATTGCATGTCACTAACTACTCACCAACCCAATATTTCTACTCGTAATAGTGATCATCAACTTTGATTATTATTTTTAATCTTGAACAATTAACTTAGAATGCCAATAAAATGACTATGCATAAGAAATATAACTTGTAATCTATACGAAGGAGTGTGAGAGAATCATCCAATCTAAAGGAACAGATCATACTTCAAACATCTTAACCATAGCACCATTCTCTATTCTATTTCAAGAAATATATCAACTGAAAACAACATTATAAACCAACTAAAATGATCAAATTCTAACCTTGAATACCAATTAAACTTTTATGAATTAATTGATATAAGAATGAATCAACCAATTGAGCACCATTGAGCCATCAAAGTCAAACTAAATCATCTATTTCATAATTGAATTGTAATAACACTTCAAATATATCATCAAAATGACTAAAAACTGAGAAAAGTAAGTTTATTGCAACTGTCAAATAGATTGAATATGATTTTGTGTATAATCATATATGCATATTTTATTAATTTATCCACCATGCTTTTTGAAACCATTGAAACATAAATAAAATCAACAAATCGTTACACTTTCATAATCAAATATGCACCTACCAATATCATCAATAAATAGGGTCCCCGACGTAGTTTTAGGCTTTATGAAAGATTCATCTCTATGGTAGTAAGTAAAAACTTGAAAATTTAGGAGGGGTGTAGAAAATAGGCATACCATTAGCGACCTTGCTAGTCAATTTTGTAAAACAAATTTGATTAGCAATAGATTTGACTATAAAATATAACATAGATTTTTGCCTTAAGAGTGTGATCTAGGAAAATCATTTGTCAAGTATCTAAGCGTGAACCCCTTAAATGATGATTTTAGTAAGGGATGGAGTGTTCAACTAGCATGGCATGAAGAAGAAAAAATAAATAAGAAGGGAGTTCAGACTGGATGCACAAACCATTAAAAATGCCTTAGGAACAAAATTTGACAATCAAATAATACTTATACAACCATATATAAGTTAGTCATATTATGCATTTATTATGAAACTGAATTTGTAAGAATATTTATGAAAATGAATGATACTTACAATACTCTCCATAGATTCTTGTACTCTTCTTTCATAACATGATCTTTCTCATTCTACAATTCTTCATTGATCAACCGAAAAACAAAAAACAATAAGAAAAACAAAAGAAAACAAATAGAAGAAGAAAAACAAACCAAAAGAAAAAGAAAAAGAAAACAAACGAATAACTAATCATGAAATAACTTTAGATTATATCCATTTACTAAATAATGTAGCCAATTTCTTTCAAGATCCTTAAGATGAAAAAATAATATTCTCAATAACTGTAAGTAACAATTCTATAAGGTCCAAGCCATAATGTATCAAATTTATAGTGTTTTCAAGATCTTCATGAGCTTTATCCCAATTTAACACCAAATCACCAACCTTAAATTTTTTACTAAACACTTTTTTATTGAAAAACTTTTTAAACTTTTGTTTAGCCTTTTCTAATTTTTGTAGTGTATTTACTTTGGCTTCATCAAGTGCTATCAAATCATTTAACCTTTGTTCAATTAAATTTGAATCTTCAGCTGTATACTGTAAGGTATCCCTTACTGAAAAAATTTGAAGTTATATAGGTAGAGTGGCTTCAAATCCATAAGCTAACATGGAAGGAGAGTAACTAGTTGTTACCTTAACAATAGTTCTATCAGCCCATAAAGCTTCAAAAATCTTAAGATGTAAATTCCTTTTATTGTCACAAACTAACTTTTTCATAATAGAAATCAAATTTTTATTAGTGGACTCAGCTTGTTCATTTTCTTGTGGATAATATTTTGACGAATGACTAGAAATAATAGAATATTTTCTTAGAAATTATAAGAACTCGTTTAAAACAAACTGAGGTCCTATTGTCATGGTTTTTGAAAATAGTAAAAAAATGGTGAATTTCAATTTTTGAAAAAATGGCTAAAATTTTGAATTTTGCCTGAAAATGCCATAAATTTTAAAAAATTGAAAAATTAAAATTTATGGCCTTTTTCATTTTTATCCCAATATGTTTTTTAAGCATGTTTGAACCCTCTGTTCAAAAAGATTGCTAGCTTTCCTAGTAATTTGTTAAAACTTTTTTGCTTTTTGTGAGTTGTGAAAACATATTTTCCTTTGTCACAACTCGTGCAAAGTGCAAAAAATATTTTAGGTCCAAAGTGCAAAAATATTTTTGGTGTAAAGTGCAAAAATGGTTTGGATGCAAAGTGCTAAAAATATTTTTGGTGCAAGTTGTGAAAAAGTTTTCAGTTTCCATGCAAATTGTAAAAACTTTTTCAGGTTTTCCTAGCCATGTAAATAAACTTTCCACTTCTCCATCCGTGCAATTTGAAATTCTCTCCTCCCTCAAATGCAACTACTGTAATTATTTCCCCAAGCCAATGCGTGACCTCACTAGGTTTTGGTAGTGTTTCATCAAATACAATGAATGGGTGTCCAACATGATCATTTTAACTTTGCCAGTGTACTCTCATCCTATGCTAAAATAAAAACTTTAGAATAGAATATGGAAATTTATGCAAGCATAATGGAAAGTGAATTTTTGTCAGGTGTTTTCTACAAGTACACTAGTGGGCATGTATTACAAGTATGGGAATATGAAGTTTGCACGCAATCTATTTGATAAAATGCTTGAAAGAGACATGGTCTTTTGGAATGTTATGCTTGCAGGATATTGTTAGAATGGAAGTTAAGCGAAGGTGTAAGTAATTAAGATACACAATGACATGATATTGCATAGTTCCCAGAAGTAATTGGGTTTAGAAGCTCAAATATGTGCTCTATGACATGCAAGATATTTTGGAGGAATGTGAGCCTCACCATTTTAGATATTTTCATTTCAGAATTCACATGGGGTAACAAGGATTGGCCTCAGTATTAGTCACTACTTGATTGAGTTAATGGGTGGTGAGATTAGATTTATAAGTTGTCCAGGTTTTGGAAGTATATTTTCATTCACTACTTTGTTAAAATTTGGACAAGGGAATGAATAAAGTGGTGATATTTTACTAGGATGTGCAAAGATACCAACTCATTTTAGAGTAATGAAGGCACTTTTATTAGATGAAAAGCCAGTGCAATCTATGGTAACGAAGTACCATTTATAGAGGTTTGGCATAGAAGTCAAAATTGTCACCGGTTCTCAATTAGCTTTATCTATTCTAAATGGAATGGATGGTTTCCCATCAGAATCATACAAGAATGATAGTGTCAAAGATGGGACAAATATGGCCATAATAAAGAAGGATGCTTGGGGTCTTAGAACGAGCCTACTATTTCCATTTGAACTTAGAGTTGGTCTCTTTCCAAGAGGACCCTTTCTACAATCAAATGGATTACTAAAGATTATTCTTTTGGCAACATCATTGACAGCTGAAGAAACTCAAAAGGCTAAATCTGTAGGGTTTTTTGAAACCATTATTATGAAACCATTATGTGCTAGCATGCTGGCAGTTTACCTCCAACTAGTTTTTGGCTTTTGTAAGAGGAGAGAGAATCTAATAGAACCTCTGAAGCCCCCCTCCATTGCCCTCTCTAGTGTCTTGTCTAGAAAATGTTTTCTTGTGACAATATTTTTAATCATCGAGTTGTTTTTGGTGCACTGAAGAAGATGGTTCTAGTGTTACTTATATAGACAACAAGAAGTCTATAATTTCTATGCTTCAACTGCCATACAATTTTGATGCATGTTTCATGGATGTTCAAATGCCAAAAATGGATGGGTTTGAAGCCACATAGCTGATTAGGGTAGCAGAACTTGTCAACATGAAATGTAAAAACAATAGTGGACTTGAATGTTGGAGACATTACAGTGGAATTTCCCAAAACATTAATCATATATAAGGATGTTGTTTTAAGATCTAACATGAAACAAATTCTCAAAAGTATTGATGGGGTCACTTCCAAAATAATGGAAATTTTATGGATCATGAGGGAGCATCGATTTTAGCTTTAAAGCATATTGTGGTTCATTTCTACCATTTTGGTTCTAACAATAACCAAACATATTTATCATATTTGGTAGAGCGAGCATTGTAATGTGATATTTGATAGACATAATGAATGATTACATGTGGTTAATAGAAGTCATTTTACATTTTTTGAGGAACAACACAGGTATGATGAATTGAAAATTATTAAGAAATATGAAAAGAACTCTTTGAAGAGTCCACTCCGATGTCCTACAAACCATGGTAAAAGAGGCAATAATGAAATGATATTCATGGGAAGGTTATACAATGAAAGTCCAAAGGTATATCCTTTACATGTGTTTTATCATGCTAATCAGTATGGAATCAATTATCTCCACATTTTGACCTTGAATGGAAATAGGATCCTGAACACAAGAATTTTGGATTCACTTTACCATGTGATTAGTAAAGGGGAATTTTCATGACAGATGATAATGGAGTGAACCAAATGGTTACGAGTGGCCTTTTTGCTCAATTAGATTGTGATATGACTAATAAGATGGTGATTGATATTTCTCCCATGCATCTGATTATGTGTTTTGAGGATGAGAAGACACAATCATCATACAAAGTGAAAGTCGATTTAGCATTATTGGCTCATGTCAATGCTATCTTAAACTAAAATTATCGACAGAATCTCATATATGTTCTAAAGCTTGGTTCACATGTCTCAATGAGAAATAATGGCTATGGTATGGTAATAAAATGCTGCATCAGATGAAATAAATGTGACCAATAAAAATGAACACAATGGTTCATGTGTTACCTAGTCGAAGAGATGAAATCAACTAGTCTCCAAATGGAATCAATTTCATTCAAGGAAAATTGTTAAACGGTTCACAAGATTTTTATATGTTTCCAAATTTGGTATATGTGTTTATTTTGGTATAGATAATCGATCCAAAGCATTTTTGGTGACCTTTTTTAGTATCCTCCATCTATTGAAGACATGAATACTTTTCAAAGATAAAGATCAAATTGATGGATTTTGGGTCATTTTATAAAAATATGGAAAAGGTGTTACATGTAAATCCTAAAATTATATCATGGGCATCTTTGACAAGTATAGCAAAACGCTCAAGCTAGTACCAATATCTAGAACAAAGGTTTTCATAATGGAATGTGAGAGAAATAAATGATATGCTGAACAAATTTATAGATGTTCAGTTTCTAAAGTGAATCGTGCAATTTTGATTTGCACATTTCAAATGATGCAAAAACACCAAAGTATTTTTGCACCGTTTAAGTGGTGTAATTTTATAAATTCATTTTTGCACATGATGCAATTACACCAATGCACTTTTGCATCACTTATATGGTCAATTTTTATAAAATCACTTTTGCACCTTCAAATATGCAAAAAAGGTGGTTACACACTGTAACCACCTTCCAATGCTATAAATATATAATTGTTAGGCTCATTGTAGGGGGATTTTTGATAGTGAAACTCTGTAAAAACTTTTGAAAGATGAGATTGTGTTTTTGAATCAATAAAGATTAAACAAGGAAATTTTATAGACTTTGTGTTTAGGATTTCTTCATGAATTATAAATTTACATATGATTCTTCTATCTTTGTATCTTTACTTTCAAATTGTTTTCATAATCACTACCAAATTGTTAGAAAATGGAAATTTTACATTAAGTGTTTCTTTTAAAATCTTCTTGTGTTGTTTTTATGAATATAAAATCTTGATGGGATTTAAGCAATATTTTAATTATGTAAATATGGGATGGTTGTCTTTGGTCTGCTATCAGTATTAGAAAATTGTCTTAGTGTACATTTTACACTCCTAAAGGTGTAATTATGTCTTTACCACTCATTGAATGAGAGAGGTTTCCAAGCACACGATGTTTCACCCTTCTTGGACTATTCTGGTAAGTTTTTACATTTGGCTACTCAGAGTTATCTTTCATTTTTCTTAGGGTTATCATGATAGTGTATGTATTTAATTGACTATAACAACCTTGTCCTCCCCTATTTCTTTCCTTTCTCTATTCATCTTTTCTTTTCATTATTCTTTCTTTTCTCCTCATTTCCTTTCTACTTCCTTTACGTATTTTCAGGTTAAAAGTATGAAACCTCGAATAAAAAATATTTTTGATGTAAATAAATATGAATAGCTTTTCCCCTACTTTTCTCTTTTTGGTTTTCAATAAAGGTAGCTTTGCTTGCTAATAAGAGAGGGGATTTGTCTTACATTGTTGATTAACATAAGAACTCAGTTTCCACACTACTGACTCAAAGTCACCAATTTGTCACCCTGACAAATATTAGAGCCAACAGGTCCATTATCATAAATAATCTCATATGGAACTCCAAATCTAGAGAAAATTTGATTTTTTAAAAGTGAAATTACTTCACCTGTCACTGAAATTTTAAGAGCTTTAGCTTTAGGCCATTTAGTAAAATAATCTATAGCTGTCAAAATATATCTATGACTTGTAGAATATCAAAAATAAAGTCCATGCCTCATTTAGTAAAAGGCTTTTCAAGAATAACCAGATTCAAAGGCATCATAGGAATAACAAGAACGAACTAATTTTTAAGCATCTTGAAACTAGGTAGACCAATAATAACCAGCTCTTAAAATCTTATAAGCTGTTGTTTTTGCAGCATAATATCCATCATTGTTTGCTTCATGATAGCTCTTAAGAACTTTCTGAGTTTGATTATGAGTAAGACATCTTAATAAAATATCATCATGATTACGATAAAATAAGTTCTCTAGTAAACAAAAATTTAACATTTTTAAATATAAAGAATGTCTTTCTTTCTTATTTAAATTATTATGACAAGATTGATTTTAAAAATAATAAACCAAATCATGATACCAATCATCTTCATCCAATAAATAATCCTAATCATTCATTTCATGTCTAAACTTAAAACTTTCAACGAATTCAACAACTTTCATAGTTTTAAAGTGGGATTTTGCATTTAATTTTTCATCAATTAAGAGAACTAAAATGTTAATATTTGAGGCAGCATTTTCAGCCAAGTGTTTGGCTAATTCATTTCTCTTAATAATTTTTGATATTTCAAATTCAAGGTCAAATTCTTGAATACACAAAATCCACTAGCGAGTCTCTCTTGAATAGTTGTCTATTTTAAAAGATATGATAAAATAGGTACATTAGACTGTACAAAAACCTTATTTTCCATTAGTAATTATTTAAACTTAATTAAAGAAGAAACAAAAGAGAAAACAAATTTTTCAATGACAGGGTACCTAGTTTTGGTATCTTTTAAGATTTGACTCATATAACCAATAGGTTTTTCTTCATTATTTTTAAATTCTTGATTAATTATAGCTCCTATATCTTTTTTTGTAGAATTAACATAAAGAATAAATGTTTTATTTAAATCAAGTTTGGCAAGGATAAGTGCAGTTGCAATAGCATTCTTAATAGAATTAAAAGCTAAATCAATATTTTCATCCCAAACGTAAATCTTATCTTTCTTTAATAAAAACTGTAATGGATTAGATTTATCAATGAAATTAGAAATAAATTTTTTAAAACAAAATATTTTACCAAAGAAAGATCTTAAACTCAACTGATCTTTAGGAGGAGGTAATTCCTTTATTGTTTTAACACGTTCATGATCAATAGAAATACCTTCTTTAGAAATTATGTCCTAACAATTTGTTTTTGGTTACACCAAAAATAAATTTTTTAGGATTTAAAGAAATGCCAAACTTCCTATATCTTTTGAATACTTCACGAAGATGTTCCAAATATATATTTTTTCTTGTAATAGACAATGAGGTCATCTAAGTAAACTTGAATGACTGCCTATCAAATCATCAAAAACAATATGCATAACCCTTTAAAAAGTGGCTCCTTCATTCATTAAACTAAAAGACATCTGATTATAAACAAAAGTACCTCTACGCATGGTGAAAGTTGTTTTATGCCTATCATCAAGATTTATAAAGATTTGATTATAACCTAAAAAACCATCTAATAAATACATCATTTCATATCTTACAATTTGTTGTAAAATCTGATCTATGATAGGTAAAAGAAAGTTATCTTTTACACTTGTTTTATTTAAATCTCTAAAATCAACACAAAGCTTAATATCACCATTCTTCTTTCTTACAGGAACTAGATTAGCTACCCATTTATAATATGTTACAAAAAAAAATGATACCAACATCGATCATTTTATCTAGCTCTTAGTTAATGGTGTCCTCTAACAAAGGACTATTTCTTCATATTTTCTCCCTCACAAGTTTGATACTTGACTTAATTGAAATCTCATGTTTAATAATATATGTATTATAACCTCTAAGATACTTATAAGACCATGCAAATATATTAATAAACTGTTTAAATAGTTTAATGAACTTAACCTTTTCATTTTCAGTTACTTGGATCCATAAATATACAAACTTAGGATAATCTTCGGAGCCTAAATCTATGGGAATGGTTTCACCTATGATCTTCCTTGACGACTCTTCATCTCTCGTGATTTTTGGCTGGTCATTAGGTGAAAACATAGATTCTAAACTTACTAAAATAACAGGCAATTTATTAGAACTTAGTTGTAAATAATCCTCCATAATTAAATATATAATCATCATGATCAAAGTAATTTCTTTTGAGAAATGAATCTATATGTTCATCACAACTAAACACTGGCCAACTATCCTTTAAATCAAGAATCTTGGGATGGAAAAGTTCAGTTAAGGGAAAATCAACAATGGGTTCAACTTCACTCAGAGTAGGATTAAAATCATAAACAAGTTTATATACTCTTATATTAATTTTGTTAAGAATATGGGTGATATCGAAGGCTTCAAAATTTTCAATTAATGCCCAAACTTTTTGCGTGTAACGATGCAAATGGGTTTGATTAGTTTTATAGATTTTTTAAATTTGTCTCACTATTAAGTCTAAGTCTCTGAAAACTTCTAAATGTTTAACATTCAATTTTATAGCTTTCTCTAATCCCAAATATAACGCTTAATTTTTTTTTATGTTATTAGTGTTCTCAAAAGACAATTTATAAGAATAACAAAATATCTTACCAATGAGAGATATGAGATAAATACCGACACCACTACCTTGTTGAGAACAAGCTCTATCGAAGTAAAGAGACCATAAAAAAATTATTTTAAATACTTATTCATACTAGTTTTTTAGTTCATCAACATTCAACAATTCATAAGTCCCAACACCTGTTTCTATGTAGGAAATACTAGAAGAAGGAGATTCAATCAGAGTACCAAAAAAATATTCTCTTTTAATAATTCAATCATATTATTAACTGGAACCTAAGTCACATCTTTACCAACAAATAACGCAATAACTTTTGACCAATCTCTTCCTAATAACATTGCATAATTACTAAGAATATCTAAGACCTGAATATTGGTTATACATCTAATGCACTCATCCTATGCAATCTTAATAACTATGTTGTGAAACTTACCACAACTTTTGGTTTATCTAGCATCAAAATCAATAAGTTTTATACTATCTGCTTCATAAGAAACACCCAATTGATTAGCAATACATTTAGACATGATATTCTTTGAAGCACCAGTATCCAAAATATAATTATGAATTATTTTATTACCAATCTTAATCATGATATAGAAAGGGGGGTTATAATTAGCAGGGGCGTCAAACTACTAAGCATAGATATGTTTAAAATTATTTTCCTCTTGTAGACTTACATTAGCTCTTAGATTTTTAACTATCTCATTAATCTTATCTAATTGTCCAAGAAGACTAGCAGCCTACAAAAATAAAAATCTAGCTTTGATGGTTGAAAAATCGTCAATTATGTTGTAAGTCTTAACATCTATTTGTATTAAATTCTTAGATTTATAATGTTGATACTGTGTGTTATTATATCCAATTACTAAAGGAATATTTTGATACTTTTTATCATTATCATTATGAGTTTTTTAACTTTTATTCTTTGAATGATGTTTATCATTTGATGATCTATTATTGTGAGGAACTTCATAATCCTTATTCCTAGTATATAAAACATAGATATTTTCCTTTTCTAAAGAATCATCAAGAGAATTTATATTATATGTTAAATCTTCAGTTATCTTATCTTTCCCATGTAAAAAATATTTTTTAAACGTAATAACATCTTGATATGTTTCAAGATTATGGTTAAACTCACAAACATTACAATAATAGGTAGTATTATCATTTTTTAATTTTTTATGTGAAGAAAAGGTCTTATCATTAAACTCTCTTTTAACATTGACCAACTCATTGCCTAAACTTTGAATTGCTTTTAATATTTCAACATTATTTGAATTCAAACCCGCGGTAGATCTATCTTTAAAACCTACACGTTTCAACTTTTTTTCATAATCAATACAAAATTTTATGGTTTGATCATATTCAACTATATATTTCTCCTCTAATTTCATTTTATATTTTAAGGGTAAAACATTGCAAAAATAGAGTCTATACAATTTTTTAGAAGGTTTAAGATCACCTAAAAAATTTTGACGTAACTTGGTGAACCTAGAGACAAAATGATACATGATTTCACCTGGATCTAATGAAATATTAGAAAGATAATTAACTAAATCAAAGTATTCCTTGTATTTACCAAAAGACAATTATAACCATTCCTCTACATCACTCCAACTATCAATCACTTTTGCAGACAGACTAACAAACACTTGATAAACCTTTCCTTCTAATGTTTATGAAAAAACCTTTAAATATATATTATTATTAGTTATTCCAAGAATGACACAAACTAATCTAAAGGCCTCTTAGTGATCTTCCCAAGATTCTCTAGTAGTACCAAAAAAATTTAGTATATTTAATCCTTTAAGAGAAGGCAGCTTACCTGGACAGTTTTTGACATTGATTAGATTTACAGAAATCCAAAGAGCTATAGCTATTTGAAATTCTTGCTGAAATTATTCATCCTCACCTTTTATGAGTTCTATTTTTTTATTATTCTATAACATATGAAGGAGATCCTCTAATATTCATTTTGGTATTAACTGTTCTCCTTCTGGTTGATTTCTCTCTAATTGATTTCTAGCTAGTGGGTTTCTAACAATCTGATCCACCATTAGAACTTTTAACAGATTCTATCTGAGAAGAATGATTATTTTATACCTGATTTTTCTAAATTAATTTTTGATTAGACAAAGGAGTTATAACATGTTTAATAAATCATCAAAAATAAAAGAGTAAAAAAGATAACAAATTCTAGGATTAGGATTAGCAGCTAACACTTCTGCTCTATTTTCTCTAATTCTCCTATTTAGATTGATTATATCTTGTTGAGTTTCATGTGTCAAATTAGAATACCAAGTAATTTCAAACTCAACAATTTCTAATTATTCATTGATAACTTTAATAATTTGAGAAAGTCTTCAGGATGATTATACCATGCAAAATGCATCAAATTAAAAGCAATATCAACCTGATCTTCTATATTAACAATAGGTTGAATAATAAGAAGTTGTTCACCTCCAAGAACCATTAACAAGAAAACAAATTTATAAATGAGTTTCCCAATGGAGTCACTAAATTTGTTGATGATGAAAATTATTTCATCAATGAATCAATCCTTTTGCCTATCACGAAGGTCAAGTTGGAATCGTACCAGTGTAATCATAGGGGTTCTAAAGGCTCATTTAAGATCCTAAAGACACAAGGGTTTTTTTAATATAAATTCTAGGAAAATAATTAATAAGTTATTTAAGTAACTTATTTCATTATCACAATAAAAAATATGTTTATAAGAATCAATTAAAATGAAAATTTGTAATCTATTCTATCCGACAGAGAAAACTTATTAGTTAGACAATCTCTTGAAAAATAAAAATCTGATTCTAAAATATATATGTATTCAAATGAACTCACAACTTCATTATTTGCAATGATTTAGAGATTAATTGAAAAGAGAGAAAGAGCTTTAAAAAGAAAAAACTATAAGCAAAAACTAACAACTAAAAGGAAGGAAAGAATCTAAAGATAAAATAAATAAAACTAGAACATAAAAAAAACTAATCCTAAAAATGAAGGAAATGAATAAACTAAAAACTAAAAAAAGGAAAATCTAATAACAAAAACAAAAATAAAATAAAAATAAACTAAGATATAAATCCTTTTAAAAATATAATTTATTCTAATGACAAATAATTAGGATAAATCTAAAACTTATAAAAATAAAATAGTAAAGTAAAGGAAAGCCCTGAAATCAAGATAAAATAAAGAAACTAAAATAATAATAGTCTACTTGAACAATGAAAAATAAAATAAACTAAAGATAACTAGATCTAATTTTAACTAAAAGAGAAAGTAAATTAAAAAAAACTTGACAAAGAAAAAAATAGATATAAATCAAATAACAATGCAAAAACTATAACAAATCTAAACTAAATAATTTATCTAAACAACTTCTACTAGTCTATAAAGTAACCAAAGTTCTTAAGAAAACAACTTAAATTATTTAAAATAAGACAATAAATTAAAACGTGTCTAATAAGATAAAATATCTAAAAGAAAACTGAAAGTCTATTATATTAAAAAATAGAGTTAATTATTTACAAAAAAGTTGCAAGCCTCAAAATGAGAGTTGTCTTAGCATAAAGAACAAATTTTAATGAGAAATCCAACAATCCTTCATTACAAAACTTGAAAGGACAACTCAACAACTGAATAGATCAATGAAGTGTCATAGAAATGTGAAATGATCATCATTTTTACGTTGAATATTTGAATTCTATATATAAGACTATAAATAACAGTTCATCAAAAGATATTAGACTTATCAAACTTCAGATAATTAGTAATAGATGACAAATATAATTGGATATACCTATGTTGCATAAGTGACTACTCAACCATCATATAAAGTACCATTGAGTCTATCTGCAAAAGCTGTACTATTCTCAAAAAAATTGCATAGAAAGAAGAGATAAGTGATTGACTTTAGAAAATATTTAAGTCCTCAATCCCTATTGTGCTTTTTTTGAAGAATACAACTGAAAACAAGTGCATGCTAATTTTTTTTGCAGATTCATGCGCATGTATGGACTATCTCAACTTAAAAACATCAAAATAAAAATAAATGCAAAATACCCATGACAGGAAATTGAGACCAAAAAGATAAACTTCAAATAAAAACTTATTCAAGTTTGAAGATAACCATTCCATGCAAACTCTTAGTCTATCCATAGATATTTTGTTCATACAAACACTCACTTTGTAGATCAAAATTCAACCACATATTCACAAACAAGAATTTTCAAATTTCTTCAAACTTCCAAAACTGTAACAAAGAAATCTCAATTTCAAACCAAATAAATATTTTCTTTACTTTCACTAAACTCCATATTTCCACATGAAAATGAAACACACATACCTAACTTTGAATCCAAACTTCTTCATAACTTGTATTCAATTTCCCTCTATAACTTGATTGGCATCGTACCAAAACTTCACTTTTGATCAAATATTTCAAAATACACAATGAATGAAGAAAATAAATCTTTTATTACCCACCCTTCGAGCCATAACTATTTGAGTGACGTGCTCTTTTTTCATTGGTTCACAATTACCAATCACGTACTTAGTGATCCCTCCAAATATTTTGATAACTTTCCAAATCTATCAACATGTTAATCTTCCTACTAGATCCTTTGCCAAGTTATGTGACTTGAGGTGATCAGTTAACATTCAGTGATAACATGCCGTCAAATCCACCATAATCCTAAAACATTAAGACAAGCTTCTAAAAATTAATGCCTATGCCAAATCAACCAAGTTTTGATGGGTCCAAGCCCATTAGGTACCAACTCAGCCACCAACCATGATACATTAGAGCCTTAGGATTTATTCATTACCAAAATAACCGATTAACTTAAGTCACTCAAAATAAACCCTTTGAAACTATACATGGTCCCTATATCAAGCACAAGTCATGAAAATTAAATTCAAATTATAATATTATGTGTTAAACATCATAACCCTAGGAAAAAGAATATGATAGGCATAAATCCCCTTAGCATGCTTCAAGAAACCTTAATCAAATGAAGGTAATAAAAATGATCCTAAAAATCATTACCATGTTTTCCAAAGGACTGCATGTCACTATCCACTCACCAACCCAATATTTCTGCTAGTAATAGTGATCAACTTTTATTATTATTTTGAATCTTGAACAATTAACTTGGAATGCCAATAAAATGACTATGCATAAGAAAGATAACTTGTAAGCTATACGAAGGAGTGTGAGAGAATCATCCAATCTAGAGGAACACATCATACTTCAAATATCTTAACCATAGCACCATCATCTATTCTACTTCAAGAAATATATCAATTAAAAACAACATTATAAACTAACTGAACTGATCAAATTCAAACCTCAAATACCAATTAAACTTTCATGAATTAACTGATACAAGGATGAATCAACCAACTGAGCACCACTAAGCCATCAAATTTAAATTGAATCATCTATTTTATAATTGAATTGCAATACCACTTCAAATATATCATCAAAATGACTAAAAACTAAGAAAAGTAAGTTTACTGCAACTGCCAAATACGCTGAATCTGATTCTATCTATAATCATATATGCATATTTTATTCATTTATCCATCATGATTTTCAAAACCACTAAGACATAAATAAAATCATCAAAAAATTATTACAATTTCATCATCAAATATGCACCTACTAATATCATCAATCAATAGGGTCCTCAACACAGTTTTAGGCTTTATGATAGAGTCATCTCTATGGCAGTAAGTAAAAACTAAAAAATTTAGGAGGGGTGTAGAAAATAGGCATAAAATGTTCTATATTTGATGAATACATATTCTTAAGATACTCATCAATGAGCTCAACCTATAGATGTTACAACAAGAGACTACAAAAGATATTGGAAAGTACAAATATAAAGGTTGATGAGATAAGAAAATATCACTCACAGTCAAAGAATACTTCAAATAATTTAGAATTCAAGATTGATGAGGATAATATATAGGTTGATTAAGAGGAAGAAGAAAATAAAGAGAGACAAGACTCAAAAGGACCTTAAAGATAGATCCAAAGAGATCATCCTAAATCTCAAATCATTGACAACAAGAATGCAGGTATGCAAACAAAGAGAAAATTGGTAAGTAATTTAAATCAAGAGAATATTGCTTTATTATCTAAGATTGAACCTAAAAATCTTATAGAATCAAATAAAGATAAATTTTAGATAGATGCTATGAATGAGGAGTGAGTTCAAATAGAAAAGAATGATTCTTGAAAACTAGTTCTTAGACCTAAAGACAAAAATGTTATTGGCACAAAATGGGTGTTTAGAAATAAGTTGAATGAAAATGGAGAAGTCACTAGGAACAAGGTTAGGTTGGTATGAAAGGGATATGCACAAGTTGAAGGGGTATACTTTGAGGAAATATTTGCACCAGTAGCTAGATTGGAGGCAATCATATTATTTTTAGCTTATGCAGGATTCAAAGGATTTAAATTGTACTAAATGGATGTCAAATATATCTTTTTGAATGGAAATTTGGAAGAAGTGTACATTGAACAACCATAAGGGTTATCTCTGATAGATAAAAAAGGCTCTGTATGGTCTAAAGCAAGCTCCTAGAGCTTGGTATGCTAGGTTTGATAAGTATCTGCTAGATCAAGGATTCAAAATAGGAGTTGCAAACAATAGTCTATATATCAAAATAAAAGATGACCATCAACTGATATTAGTTGTTTATGTGGATGGCATCATCTTTGGTGGAAATAATGAAAATATGACAAATTCTTTTATAGAAGTAATGAAGAAAGAATTTGAGATGTCTGTGCTAGGAGAATTATCAATATTTCTTGGGTTACATATCACTCAAACTAAAAAATGTCTATTTATCTCACAAGTTAAGTATATAAGAGAGATATTGAAAAAGTTTGAGATGGAAGAGTGTAAGGTAGTTAGTACACCCATGGCCACATGATGTAAGTTGAGCAAAGTAGATGAGTCTTCAAAGGTCAATCAAATGTTATATAGGTTAATGATTGGAAGTTTTTTGTATACCACTACCACTAGACCTGATATCATGCAAGTAGTAGGTATTATGGGAAGATTTCAATCAGATCCAAAGGAGACTCATATACAAACAGTCAAAATTATACTCAAGTATCTCAAGGGGACTATGGATTATGGTATCCAAAAGGTAAGAAGTTAAATTTGATAACCTACATAGATTTAGATTAGACAAGAAGTATAGATTATAAAAAGAGTACTAATGGAGGTGCTTTCATCCTTGGAGGATGTCTAGTATCTTGGATAAGTAAGAAGTAACTATCAATAGATTTATCCACTTGTGAGGTTGAATATATTGCAACAACTTCATGTTGCACACAATTCCTATGGATGAGACAGAATCTAAAAGATTACATAGTGGAGTATGATGGTCCAAGCCCTATCTACTATGATAATACAAGTGCTATAAGTGTCTCAAAGAATCTTGTCTTGCACTTAAGAACCAAACATATTCCCTTCAAATATCATTTTATATTAGAGCAGGTAAGGGGACAAAATGTCAAACTTGAATATGTTTCTACACATGATAAAATTATAAACATCTTGACCAAACCACTTCCAAAGGCTACTTATGAACATCTGAAATAGGAATTGGGTGTGATTCTTGCTCCTAGCAATCAATAAACAAGTCAAATGCTTAGGGGGAGATAATAAGGAGGATATTTAGATCCAAGAATAGGAAAGAAGTGTACAAGCTATGAGGTCAAAGGGGGATCTATTCAGATTATTGACTGAGTCTGATATGTGTTGAAGAGATCTTGTAATCTGAGTTTATTCTGAAAGAGATGCTAGTTGTGGAAGACCTTTGTCATTAATGTCAAATGGGAAGAAATAAATGGCAAGAGCCAAGTCTAACATATGATTTCCATAAAGAGTGGTTGATATATATTTTTGAGTATGTTTGCCATCAATGACAAAGGGGGAGATTGTTGAACATTATCATTAGTTAAGGGAGAGATTGTTGAGAATTATCTTTGAGTGTTGAGATTTGATATTTAATGTTATCATTGATTTCAAAGGTTCTAATTAAGATGCATGGTTATTTCATTGATGTCAATCTAATGCCATTTGATATCAAAGGTTCTTGTGAAGATGCTTAGTCAAGTAAGCCTTGAGGTCAGTACAACAAGTGTAAAGCATCTTGTAATACTTTATATATATATTATGATATGGTATCTATAGGTGGCAAGATGAAATGAGAAAGCTCTGAATAAGAAACTATGTGCTCTGAAGATCTATGTAAGTAGTTTTGAAGATGCCCCAAATGAGTTATGAAGATGAGAATACTCCAAAGAGAATGCTTTGAAGAATACCTGACAGAATTTGAGCATGAGAGATATTGTTTGAGGTTGTATATAAGATGTTGAGGACCTTGTAAATGATTAGAAGGTTAGCTCCAAAGATATGTGTATACAGCTCCAAAGATGCTATAGTCAAGCTCTAAAGATCTGTAAGTAGCTCCAAAGAAGTTATATTGAATTTATAAAAAAGAGTAAGTGCATGAGATTTTTTTAGCATACACAAGAGATATTAAAACATTAGAGAGTTTAAAAGTGAAGTATACAGAGTGGATAGAAGGTTAGATTCAAGGCATAATAAGACTTGCAAGTCAAAGCTTAAAAAATGAGAAGAGAGATGGTGGCCAGATGAGGTAATATGTTTAGTTTTCATGACATGGGTGAGCAGATGAATATTGAAAGAGGCAAGTTATTTTTTTTTAAGTATTTGTAATAAAAAGGCTTGAAAAGTGTTTCAAGGTTTTTTTGAGTGCACAAAATGAAGAGTTGTCTACTCGAGAAAGTTTTTTTAGTGTTCATTGGCACATGTAGTATTAGCATGAGATCATAATATAATCATGATAGATAAGTAAGGGTTATATCTCAAAGTTTTAAGCATTGGTTTTTGGAAAGAGGATCTAAGTTTTATGAATGATAATTAAGACTAAAAGATGGTCTAAACCCTCATAAAACCATGTGACCTGATATTAAAGATCTTATTCTAAAGAGCTTAGACCAATTTGATATGGTTAGAAAAGTGTTTTAAGGTTGAATTAAACTCTCCCAAGTATCTCTAGGTGTGATTGGTTTCTTAGGTGAGTGAGAAGACCCTACAAAAAAGTGCTTATCTTTCAAAAAATTCTTGTAGAAGATAGAATTGATCGAGTCAAAGTTGATGAGTAGATAAAGATAAAAGTGTGAGACTTGTAGTTGATGTTCATAAAATTTTATGGATAGGTTCTCAATATTAGGTATGGAAATTTATTGATAAAAGTTGGCCAATCTCTAACAGATCCTATGGTGTAGATAGTGAGGAAATCAGACAGAAGAGGGAAGATGATTTCTGATCTGTTTTCATGTGAGAGTGATACATTAAAATACATGATGATGTTTTGGTCTTGAATGATCTATACATGGTTTTTTAAAGCTTGTAAGTTTTTGAAAGAGGTTGAATCATTGAATCCAAAATGGCTTATCTGACTGTGTAGAGTCTATGAGAGAGAAAGTTAGAAGATTGGTTTGTAAGACTAATAGTTTTTAATAGAGCTCATGATTTAATTGATTGAGGTTAATCTAAGGATGATATAAGATCATTTTCATGTATTGAAAGACATTTAATATATTCAATCATATATCATATGTTCATGTTTTTTTGACTGTGTTTTTGAGATAATTAATAGTTTTGAGTGAACATCTTGTAGAGGAGTGCTTGAACTTGTTTACCCTAAGTTAAAGCATCAAATGAAGTTGGTGATGACCTTGAAGTCATGAATATTTTGAATATATAATTTATTTCCATGGTTTTTTGTCAAAATTAAGTATATGTCTCAATTTTTCAAGATAGAATTTATGTATATGCACACGCATTTTATAAGCAATGATTTGAGTAAGGGTTCAAGTGGTAGTTGGACCTAAAAGGTATTATAGACATAAAGTGAAGTTGGATAAGGGATATTAGAATAACATATGACTTATTCCTATCATGTGAGTTGTTTGGATATGATTCAATAAAGATCAAAGGGTAACATGTTGTTAATGAGGTCTATTAGGTCTCCATAAGCCTAAAAGAGGAGTAAGGGCTAATTGATGTTTGGGTGACCTATTGTATTAATTAATTCATGATTAAGGCATGTTATTTTAATATGCTAAGACCTATTAATAGATGACCTAAGTTATTTGAATGTGTATCTGACCTAGAATGATATGATCAAGTGACTTGTATAAAAGCTAGGTAGTTAGGCCTATTTTTGGTAAGCTTAGAGGGGATGCTAAGTGTGTGCTTAGATAGATAGAAGAGAGAAGGATAAGTGAATGATATAGATCATTTTTGAGAATAATGAAGTCATACAGATCATTATTGAAGTATCATGAATATCTAACAGAGGTTTTGCATTTGAGGATCAAGGTTAGAAGACCTAATCAAGCCATGAAGAGGGCTAGTTGAGTGAAGAAGGATGAATGATAGTTTGAGAGGAATAAAGTGAGCAAAGAGATGGAGTATATCATCATCTATTATAGAAACACCAAGATTTTTTTAAGGTGATCAAATAATCAGATGGTTGATTTGGTGCTAAGTCATTTAGTGGGTTGGTTCCTCCTTAAAAGTTAGTGTTTGTTAAATCCAAGTGGGTGCTTGGTAAATTAGGGGTTGGTTCTCCTTGCTATGTTAGTGCTCAGCTAAAGAATCAATTAAGTTGGTGCTTGATAGATTGGGATTGGTGCTCCAAGTTGAGTGGGTGCTCAACTGAAGGTTGATGTTTGTCTTATAGGACTATAGTCCATTTGCTTCATCAGTGGGTTTTTTCCCCTAGAGGGTTTCCCACGTATATGTTGTATTCATGTGTTTCATGATATTATTATTTGATGTTTATGCTTGATAATATGTACATAATTAATAGAATGATTCATGCATGATTAATTAGAATTGAAGTAAAATTTTAGAAGAATGATTCACCCCTCTCCCAATCATCTTATTTCCAACATTTGGGATAAGCCATAGAAATATAATAGTAAAAAAGGGAATAAGGAGCTACCTAATTGGGGAGGTACACTTCTATAAGTAAGAGTCCAAACAACAACCAATACAAATGCAATAGGGTTTGTGAATATAAAAAATGGTACATGGAACTAACTAGATGAAGAGATGCACATCTAAGGGTAGGAGTTCTAATAATAAGTAAAACCAACTGTAACGATACAATAATAAAAAAGGGATATAAATAATGGTACAAAAAAACACTTAGCTAAGGAGTTGCATGTCTATAGCTAAGTAATAGCTAAATTAGCTGCAATGGTACTATGATCCTATCAAGGCAACAATGCCTACCAAACCGTATCAAAAATAGAACAAGATGCAATAGCAAATAAATCCCAAGGAACCTTCCAACAGGAAAAAACTATGTTTTTATATATCCTTGTATGTTTATTTGTAAAATAGGCTATAATTATTGATCCAAATAAACTGCTTTGTATAAGGTGTTGAATGTGTCTATAATGCCTATGAATCATAATCATGATAATAATTGGTGATTAGGTACAATGGTCTAGGGTTACAATAATTCAAAATGAAAGTAAAATTGGTTCAGTGGAATATAAATGATCCAAGTGATAATGGTCCAAGGGTATAATAGTCTAGAATAAAATGGTACAAGTTTTTCAATAGTCCAGATTAGTGTGGTTACAATGGTTCAGAGTAGAATATAATAGAATGCAATGGTCTAGGGTTACAATAGTTTAGAATAAAATAGTAAAAAATGTTACAATGATGTATATGGTATAGCCATCAAAGGTATAAGTATAATGATGTAATAAATAACTTCAGCACAACTTGCCCCCAAATAAGGGCTCTTCTAGAAAATGGTTCAAAAAAGGCTATCAAGCGTAGACCCACTTGAGATGGTACAATGTTCATGGGTTTCAGGATCTTTTCACCATTTGGAGTAGCCAATTTATATGCCCTCGATCCATAGTTTGTTGTAACCATGTATGGGCCTAGCTAATTGGGTTGGAATTTACCCTTCTTCTTACATTCAACATTAGTGTATTTGTGGTTCTCCTTCAATACCAAGTCACCAACTTCAAAATCCCGAGGGAGAATGCACTTGTTATATTTGTGATGCAATCTGTTCTAGTATGCTCTCAAGTTATCCAAGGTAACCAAATTATTTCCATCAAGGAGTTCCATCTCTTATAGCCTGAAAACTCTATAATCTTTAGCATCCACAATATTTTCCAAAGAAACTTGTAATGAAGGTAGCTTGACCTAAACCGGGATAATAGTCTATGTTCCTTAAACTAGGGAATATTGAGTGGATCATGTGGGGGTTTGATTACTAGTGTGATAAACCTAAAGGGTAGGAAAAATTTACAAGTGTTATTTATGACCAGTGTAATTGACAATCTTCTTTAGGATTGTAATAATGGTTTTATTAGATGCCGCAGCTTAATCATTGTCTTGTGGGTTATATAGTGTGGACTTTTTATGTTTTACTTTGAACATGGTGCAAAGAGCTTTAACATATTTTTTTGCAAATGATCTGCCATTATTGGATATAATATGGGTTGGGATACCATATTGATAGATGATATGGTAATGGATAAATTTGGCAATCTGCTTATCAGTGATGTAAGTGAGAAGAATGACCTCAATCTACTTAGTAAAATACTCAATAGCAGTGAGAATGTGTTTGTGTCCATCAGAAGAGGTTGGGTTAATGTTGCTAATAAAATCAAGACCCCATGTAGAGAATGACCATGGTGTAGTAATCAATTGTAATGGCAATGAAGGTGTGTGTATCAAATTAACATGTTGTTGGAAAATAACACACTTCTTGACATAATTACAAGTATTTATTTCCATCTTAGGCCAACAGTATCTTGTTATGAGGAGATTTTTGGCGAAGACTACACCATTGGTGTGGGCCCCATGCATTCCTTTGTGAACCTCCTTAATCACTAACATGGATTCTCCCAAAGATAAATAATGAGGAAGCATTCCATCATAGCCTTTAAGATAAAACATGTTCCTAAGGAGGGTATAATGGGCTAGGTAATGGAGGAAGATCTTATGGCAATTATGGGAAAGGTCAGGAAGAAAGACTTGGTCATGGAAATAGTTATAAATGTCCTAGAACCAAGGGAGTTTAGGTGGGATATTGGGACCAATAATTATGCCAACCCTCTTTAAATCTATAAATATATGAGAAGGTTGTAGAAGATTCTCAATGAGAAATTGATACTCTTTGACACTGCCTACAATTTGTACCATAGACCTAATTTTTTCCATTGTATCGATTGATTTATTATTGGAATATGGCACCTTTTCAAACTATAAGGACTTGAAGTGACAGTTGAGATTATCCATAATGTGCTTGTAGGTTATAAGATTTTCATATCGAGTTTGATATTGGTTTGTGGTTTGATTAATGATCAATTGATAATATCCATAGACCACTAACTATTATATGTCCTACTATATTTCAAGATGAGGTCTTATAATAAGAGCTTAAAACTTTTCCATATTGTTGGTGCAATTAAAATTGATATGAAATGCCTTGGGAATGATACCCCCTTATGTGTGATCAATAAAATACTGGACCTAGACCCACATGATGTAAATGAGCCATCAAAGTATAACTTCCATTATTCAATTTCATGAGCCACTTCTATCATCATGATAGAATCATCTGGGAAATCAAATGTGAGTGGTTGAGTATCTATAATAAGATATTATTCAAGTTGATCTATAATGATCTACACATTAATATCCTTTTAGTTCTAGTACTCAACATCAAATTCACTAAAGAGCATGACTTATTTATCTATGTGGCCATGAGATTTGCCTTGTATAATAAATACTTTAGAGGGTCAAATTTAGCAATAACAATAGTTTTATTATTCAACATGTAGTGTCAAAACTTTTGGGAAGTGAACATCATTGCCAAACAAACCTTATCAATAGGTGTATAATTATTCTCATATGATACAAGTGTTTATCTCAAATAATATACTATGTGTTCCTTTCCTTGTTCATGATGTTAGGCCAAGAGTGCCCCCAATGCTTGTTTTATGGCTGAGATATAAAAGAGTAATGGTTGTCTAGGTGTTGGCAGTCTCAAAACTGGTGGGTTGGCCAAGTATGCTTTGAGATTCAAAAATGTTTGTTGAAACTTGAAATCCCATTTAAAATTGACCCCCTTCTTCAAGAGGTATGTGAAAGGATGACACTTGTCTGCTAGTTGTGAAATAAACCTGCAAATAGATTGAATCTTTCCTTGCAAACTGGAGAGTTGTTTGAGATTAGAATTTGGAGGCATCTCCATTATATCCTTAACCTTAGAAGGATAAAATTCAATTTATCTTTATGATACAATGAATCCTATAAATTTTCTTGAAGTGATGCCAAAAACACACTTCTTAACTTTCAAACAAACCTTGTATTCGTGAATTCTCTCAAAGATTCTTTACAAAATGTCAGGATGTTCGAAATGTGATCTTGATTTTGATAGAATATCATAAATATTATCTTCAACAATATTATGAATCATGTCACATGGAATGACAGTCATAACACGTTGATAATTAGCCCCAAAATTATTCAAGCCAAAAGATGTGACTTGGTAACAAAATGTTCCCCATGGTGTGGTGAACATAATTTTGTGTTTGTTTTCTAGAGCTATCTTGATCTAATTATATATAAAAAAACCATCCATGAGGGAAAACATCTTGTACCCAACAATATATTTGATAATCATGTCAATGTTAGGTAGAGGAAATCATCTTTAGGACATGCTCTGTTGATATCTCAAAAATTAGTACAAATGTGTATATGCCCTATGGCTTTTGCCTTACTAGAACTACATTTGATATCCATTTAGAATAGTTCAATGGTTTGATGAATCCAACTCCCAATAGTTTTTAAAACTCCTTATTTACTAAAATAGAAATGCATGGATGTAGTTTTTAAAACTTTTGCTTGATTGGCTTGGCATTTGGATGTACAACAAGGTGATGCACAACCAAGTCAGGCTCTAGGCCTGACATGCCTAAATAAGCCCATGCAAAGATATCAATAAAAATCTCTTAAAATGGTGATAATGTAGTCACACTCTTCATCAATGAGGGATGATCCAAGATAAATAATTTTGGGATCTTTATAAGTTATTAGGTTTAGTTTAGTGGCATTATCTATGAGGAGTGTAGAAACATCCTCTAAGATAGTGGGTAGTGTTTGATCATGATTCTCTTCTTCTACTTGAGCTTCTGGTTGTTCATCCCAAATCTCAAGATAGTGATATGAATCTAAGTACACCAGTTTAGGTAATGTCTAATTTGTAAATATATCTATAAAATTTAGAGGAAGATGCTCAAAGACTTTATCATGTTTAGTAGTGATACTGGCAATGGTTGTAGAGTTAGGACTTAGTGAACTATGCATTTCCTTTGGAGATAAACAAACTTCCCCATTTAAGAGTGCCTAATATAGGTTTTCACTCAATGGTTCATATTTTTATTTACATTTTTCATGACCAATGAGTGCCTCAAAGAGGTTTTAATTCGAATATCTAGATGTTTTATCTTTTGTGTGACCAAGAAAGTTTGCCTACTCTCCAAAGTAGGTAGTAGAATCCAAGGACAAGTCCAATCCTTGTTTGTGATCACAAATTGGCAATCCATCTCTGAGGCCCATGTATTTGGAAATATACTCCTCATTCTAAAAGTCATCCAAGGGTATGAAATTTTTTTACTAGTCCCAATTTATAAGGTTAGGATGGTAAAGGTTAAGTGGACAATAAACTGTAATGGCCATAATAAAATTAGATTCAAATAGGTTTGTATCAACTAGCTCATTGTAAGATCTATAATGGGATGTTGCATCACTGTCAGGAGTCTCATCATCAGTCAATTTAGAGGAATCATTGTATAAATACATGAGGTCACTCCCAAGTGGTATAAATTTGAGACCTTGACTCATAGTAGGTTTACTATCTGATAATGGTTCTAGGATACCTTATTATCATGATCCTAGGCCTTTACTTATATAATCCAAGTTATACATAATCTAATTAGGGATAGGGTACTTGGGATTTTGAAAAAAATTATCAAGGTCATCAAAGTATTGTCAATATCCTTTAGTAAAAGCTTCAGTATCTTTATTTGGTGAGGTTGTTGGTACAAATTCTGCTAGTGGTTTTTATGTGTTTTTCTTATTTTACCAAATCATGTTGGGCCTACAAGGGGATTTAGAATGTTTAGGTCTACCATAAGGCTTAGGAGACTTAGGTAATTTTTTAATCTGTAAGGCATCTTTGAGATGGTATGTGAAAATGCTTGTGTCTTCAATAGTGAGCTAATTTGCAAATGTTGCAGTAAATAGATCAACTGAAGTGGAAGCAAAATAACTTAGGTCGATATAATTAAACTTGGGTGGTTGTGAAAAAAAATATTTATTCTTATTCAATACAAATCCATAACCATGGAAATAGTTATAAGTACAAAATTCAGCCTCTAGATGTTTGTAATATTGGTAGGGATGCAAATCAACATAGATGGTAACCTCAATTCCAGCATGGGATAACTTGAGGCATTAGTGTAAAGTGAATAGGATAGACCATAATTTATGGATCCAAGCATGATCAATAATTATATAATATGGTAATTAAATGTCCATGACATTGCACAAAGTATCATGGGATACATACCCAATAATGATTGGCAAATAATTATTTCCAAAAGATTCTCTCTCAACATTATCATATGCCTTGATCATGATTATCTCAGGTTGGATGTCCTTAGCAATACAACCCAATCATTGTATCAACTCAAGAAATACTAAGTTTAACCATGAAGCATTGTCTATAAGGACCCACTTGATCTTATGATTTTATATAATGACCTTAATGTACAAGGGGTTATTGTGGCTAGGACCAAGGGAAGACATATCTTACTGATCAAATACAATTTTTTGGCTTGGAGATAAATGTCCTACAAAAATTTGAAATTGGTCAGGGTTGATGTCTTTGGGAATAGTGGATCATTGAATGAATTTATTTAATATAGTTATATGTACTTCTAATGTATGCAAAATATCTAGGATAGAAATTTGTGCAAGGGTTTTACTTAGTTGGTCCTAAATTCTATATGGGTTCTCAACAAAAGAATGAAAGGGTTTGGCCTTGGATGGTATAGTGTTCAGCTTTGGATCAGAAGGCATAGTGTTTAAGTCTAGTCCAAAATTAGGAAAAGGCAAAGTGCCTTGATGAGTGACTCATGAACATCTAGTTATGATCTCACAATCTGGAGTTGGCAAGGAGTCATTATAATTAGAGGAAGGGGTTGAGGACTAGAGATAGTAACTCATAGAAATCAAGGTGTAATGGAATTGATTGAACTTAGTGTGGTGTTACTCTAAGAAGAGGTTATTAACCCTATAATGGGGGTCCAATACTTTGACAAGCGTTGGATGGATCGTGGTTTTTAATAGTAATGGTGGCAACATGATTTGTAGAAACACATTTCATGGTGTTATTATAATAATATGGCATATTGTTGTAACCCAGGTTATTAGTTTGGGTATTATGATCTTGATTATGAATATGTTGATTGGGCTTCTGACCCTAATTATATTAAAGTTGGATTTGACTTGATTCTAATTATTCCTCTATTTTAGTTGATTATTGTAGATGCCCATATCCTAATTAGTGTTATGTGTTTTTTGTTTCACTTCGATTTCACCACTTTCAATCAAATCCTCAATAAGATTTCTTAATTTTACACATCAATAAATGGCATGGTTGATAACATGATGTAAATTACAAAAATCATCTTCTTAATACCAATTGGGTTTAGGTTGATCTTATATAAATGGTTTTGTTATAGGCCACATAATCAAATTGGCTACCACTATATTTTGGAACATTGCCTCAACAGGCTCTCCTAGTTTGATGAGTGTTTGGTAATTGTTAAATGATCTATGTGGAAGAGCCATTTTCAAATTGTTCAATAGATTTAATGGGGTTATTTTTAAATTTTGATCTGATGGTACCTAAACCATTTGTACCTGTCTAGATCCTATCACTCCATCTCCCACCATGTTCTTGTTAAAAACCTTAGGTATCTCTGTAGTATAAGTTTGAATAGGTGGTTGGGTCTGATTAGTGTTGAGGTGTGGAGCTAAAAGTTTCACCAAATAAGCAAATGAAAGGTTGCTATATTTACACAGTCATCGACGTCGGTCAGGGATCGACTAGAGGCTACTGACGTCAATTATTGATCGGCTGACGTCGGTCATATGTAGACAAACAGGGACCGACGTCGGTCACCTGTGCGTTCCAGAAGTCTATTTTCATGGATGAACAGATTGTTTGCATGATAAGTTTAGCTGTTAGTTATGAGTCCATGTTTTTATTTTAGGCAAGATTGATTTGAACCTTTGATTAGGAGGTGTATCTAATGGTGGAGAATGCATAGCTCATGATCCCTATTTCTATATAATAGGGATAGATCTTCATAGCTTGTGTAACAGACATGTAAGATAGATAATTCAAGGATTGAATTGTGTTTGTAATTGATAGAGAAAACTCTTGAGGGAATGAGGTCTGTACATCTGAGAGGTGTGGAAGAAAGAGAGATTTTTTCAATTGTATTTCCTTCTGAAAGAGTTTAATACAGGTTTTCGTTGTTTCTTGTATCTCATGTTCTTTGCTGATTCTGATTTCTAGTTACTTATAATTCTGGTTTAATTCCGTGTTTAGTTGCTTACAAGAGTAATCAATTTTATCTTGTTAGATCCTAACAAGTGGTATCAAAGCTAGGTTCACTAATAGGTGGTTTTAGATTTGTTTAGTGTGTGTTGATTATAGGTCACTCACAGGGGTTTCTATTTGAGTGGGAGTATAGCAATGGCAGAAGAAAGTAAACTAAGAATGGAGAAGTTTAACGACAAGAATTATCAATTATGGAGGATGCAGATAGAAAATTATATGTATCAGAAAGATCTGTACTTATCGTTGGGTGGGGTTTCAAGCAAACCCACAGATATGCAAGATGAAGAATGGAATGTTCTTGATAGAAAGGCTCTGGGATCCATAAGGTTGAGCCTGGCATCTTCTGTGATCTCCAAATTATCACAGGCAAAGACAATAGTAGAGTTAATGGATACTTTAGCAAATTTATATGAAAATCCCTCAGCTTCAAATAAGGTATATCTTATGAAGCAGTTATTTAATTTGCAAATACAGGAAGGTGGATCTGTATCTAGTCATCTTAATGATTTCCATGCAATAGTAAATCAGTTAAATTTAGTCAAAATAGTTTTTGATGATAAAATTAAGGCTCTTTTAATATTATGCTCTTTACCTGAAAGTTGGCATAGCTTGGTAATGGTAGTCAGTAATACTGCATCTGCTATAAATATCTTGAAATTAGATGATGTTGTTAGTGTAATCTTGAATGAAGAAACTCGCAGGAAAAGCACAGGCGAAACATCAGGGAATGCTTTAAGTATTGAAAGCAGGGGAAGGCAAATAGAGAAGGGCAAGCAAGGGAGATCAAGGTCAAAGTCAAAGATGAGAAGTAGATCCAAATCTAGAAATGGAAGAAAGATAACCTGTTGGAATTGTGGAAAGATAGGGCATGCAAAGAAAGATTGCTGGTTGCCGATTAAAGAAGAAAATCAGCATGAAGGTAAAGAAGAAGCAAAAGTTGCAGGTATTGTTGCACAAAATGCTCTTATATATTTTTTGGATAATAAAATAGAATCTTGGGTTTTAGATTCTGGTGCCTCTTTCCATGCTACCCCAAATAGAGAATATTTCAATGATTATGTCCAAGGAGATTTTGGAATAGTTTATTTAGGGGATGATGAGCCTTGTAAACTTGTTGGCAAAGGAAAAGTGTAGCTGAAATTGCAAAATGGAAACACATGGGTGTTGAGGGATGTCATGCATGTACCCATCCTGAAGAGGAATCTGATTTTTACAGGAAAGTTGGGGGATGAGGGTTGCAAAGTAACTCTCACAGCTGAATCTTGGAAGGTTTCCAAGGGTGCACTTGTATTATCCAGAGGTAAGAAAGTAGGTACTCTCTATTTATGTAATTGTATTACTGATTATTCTCCTTCTGTATTATCTACTTCAGATGTAGATGCAAAGTTGTGGCACTGTAGGCTTGGCCACATGAGTGAGAAGGGAATGAAAGTTCTTAAGTCAAAAGGTAAGCTTTCAGATTTGAAAAGCATAGATCTAGATTTCTATGAGCATTGTATTTTTGGGAAACAGAAGAGAGTGAGATTTCTCAAAACTAGGTCAACAAAGAAGAAGCACAGGTTAGAGCTTGTTCACATAGATGTGTGGGGACTAGCTCAGGTAGCTTCTATTGGAGGATCATAGTATTATGTTTATTTCATTGATGAATCTACAAGAAAGGTATGGGTTTATTGCATAAAGAAGAAATCTAATGTTTTTGACACATTTCAGAAATAGAAAGCTTTGGTTGAGAATGAAATAGGTTTGAGATTGAAGTGCCTTAGATCTAACAATGGTGGTGAGTACTACAACTATAAATTCAATAGGTATTATTCTATGAATGGAATATGCAGGCAAAGGATGGTTCCAAGGACACCTCAGCAAAATGGAGTTTTTGAAAGGATGAATAGAACAATAATGGAGTGTGCACAGAGTATGAGGTTGCATGCTGGTTTGCCCTTATAGTTTTGGGCAGAAGCTATAGATACTGCAGTTTACTTGATTAACAAAGGACCCTCTACTACTCTGGATGGTGGAATTCCAGAAGAGGCTTGGACAGGTAAAAAGGTAGATCTTTCATTTCTCAGAGTTTTTGGTTTTGAATCTTTTGTGCACGTTGATAAGGAAAATAGAAAGAAGCTGGATGCTAAATCTATGCGGTGCACTTTTATTGGTTATGGCTCTAGAGATTTTGGATTCTGGTTGTGGAATCTAGGAACTAACAAAATAATTAGAAGCCGTGATGTTGTTTTCAATGAAAAGGTGATGTAAAGTGATCAGCTCAAGAAGTTGAATAATTTTGAGCAGAGCAATGTTGATTTGGACGAAGTGATGATCCAAAATGAGCTCACGGGAAAGAATAATCATAGGCAGGAAAACACAGACACCGATGTCGGTCAGGAAAGAACCGATGTTGGTTGAATAGGAACCAATGTTGGTCAGACAGTAACCAATGTCGGTCACACAAGAACTGATGTCGATCAAGTGGAATCGACATCGGTTAGGTACAGACCTGGAGATGACCGAGATCAGTCACTGACAGAGAATTTGGGTGGACAACAAGTAGTGAATGAGTCTCAAACGCCCAAGAGGAGGTCAAAAACGGTAAGTAAACATCCAATTAGATATTCTCCTTCATTATTCTACTTATTGCTCACTGATGGTGGAGAACCAGAGAGTTTTGATGAGGCAATGCAGGTGAAATCTTGAAAACAGTGGGAGCTTGGCATGAAAGAGGAAATTGATTCCTTAAAAGAGAACCAAATGTGGGATTTGGTTGAGTTGCCAGCTGGTAAGAGAGAACTGAAGAACAAATGGGTTTACAGGTTAAAGGAAGGTGAGAATGGACAAATGAGACATAAGGCCAGGTTGGTAGTAAAGGGATTTGCATAGAAACCAGGTATTGATTTTGGTGAAATTTTTTCTCCTGTAGTAAAGATGACTTCTATTCAGACTGTATTATCTTTAGTTGCTATTAAAGATTTGCATCTTGAGCAGCTTGATGTTAAGACAACATTTCTTCATGGAGATTTAGATGAAGAAATATATATGGACCAGCCAGAAGGTTTTGAGGTCAAAGGTAAGTAGAAGCTTGTGTGCAGGTTGAAGAAAATCTTATATGGTCTTAATCAAGCTCCTAGACAATGGTATTTGAGGTTTGACAGGTTTATGACTGAGCATGGTTTTAGTAGATGTCAATCTGACCATTGTGTTTATTTTAAGAGATTGGATAATGGTAGATATATTATCTTGTTGTTGTATGTAGATGATATGCTGGTTGCAGGTTCACACATGCAGGATATTACTGAGCTTAAGGTAAAATTAGCTCACACATTTGCCATGAAGGATTTGGGATCAGTTAATAAAATCATTGGCATGAGTATCAAGAGAGACAGGAAAAATCACAGTTTGATTTTGTCTTAAGAAGATTATGTGAACAAGGTGTTGAAAAGGTTCAATATGTAGGATGCAAAATCGGTAAGTACACCTATGGATGGACACTTCAAGTTGAGAAAAGAATAGTGTCCTAATTCACATGATGAGGTAGAGTACATGAGTAGAGTTCCATATGCTTTCGCAGTTGGGAGCTTAATGTATGCAATGGTATGTACTAGACCTGATATTGCCCAAGTAGTGGGAGTTGTTAGCAGGTTTATGGCCAATCCAGGAAAGGAACACTGGAAAGCAGTTCAATGGATTCTCAGATATCTGAGAGGGACCATCAGTAGGCATTTATGCTATGGAGGGTCAAACACTTCTCTACATGGATATGTAGATTCGGATATGGAAGGTGACTTGGATGGCAGGAGAAGCACCACAGGTTATGTTTTCACTATTGGTGGAACGGCGGTTAGCTGGATTTCAAAGTTGCAGAAGGTTGTTGCCTTGTCTACTACAGAGGCAGAATACATTGCAGTCACAGAGGCTAACAAGGAAATGATATGGATGACACAGTTCATGGAAGAGTTGGGAAAGGAGCAAGAGAGTTACAGATTATATAGTGACAGTCAAAGTGCAATTCATTTGGCAAAGAATTTAGCCTTTCATTCAAGAACCAAACATATACAGCTTAGGTACCACTTCATTAGACAGGTATTGGAGGATGGTGAGTTGAAGCTAGAAAAGATCCATACAGATAAGAACCCTACTGATATGTTAACAAAGCCGATAACAAAGGAGAAGTTGAATCTTCATTCAACTTTTGTTGGTCTTCAAGATTGAGCTTGAAGATAGAGAAGCTAGAAGATGCTGCTAAACAGGTACACATGTAGCTGTTTATCTCCAAGTGGGAGATTGTTGAGGTGTGGAGCTAAAAGCTTCACCAAATGAGCAAATGCAAGGTTGTTGTATTTACACAATCACCGACATCGGTCAGGGATCGACTAGAGGCTTTGGACGTCGGTTATTGATCGGCTGACATCGGTCATATGCAGGCAGACAGGGACCGATGTCAGTCACCTGTGCATTCCAGAAGTCTATTTTCATGGATGAATAGATTGTTTGCATGATAAGTTTAGCTGTTAGTTGTGAGTCCACATTTCTATTTTAGGCAAGACTGATTTGAACCTTTGATTAGGAGGTGTATCTAATAGTGGAGAATGCATAGCTCATGATCCCTAATTTTATATAATAGGGATAGATCTTCATAGCTTGTGTAACATACATGTAAGATAGACAATTCAAGGATTGAATTGTGTTTGTAATTGATAGAGAAAAATCTTGAGAGAAAGAGGTTTGTACATCTGAGAGGTGTGGAAGAAAGAGAGATTTCTTCAATTGTATGTCCTTTTGGAAGAGTTTAATACAAGTTTTCGTTGTTTCTTGTATCTCATGTTCTTTGCTGATTCTGATTTCTAGTTACTTATAATTCTGGTTTAATTCCGTGTTTAGTTGCTTACAAGAGTAATCAATTGTATCTTGTTAGATCCTAACAATTAGATGTTTGACCCTATGAATAAAAATTTACAAGGCCATCAGTAATGAGCACCTTATCAATTTTCACACCTTTATCAAAGATGTCCTTGAATGTGTTGGCACAATCAAGTCACAAATTATGAACTACTTCAAGGTGTAAGTTTTGTACAAAAATATAAGCCAATTATTTATCTGGTAGGTTATGTTGAAATCATCCAAATAATACTTTTCACCATTATAGATATGCTATGAAACTTTCTCCATATCTTTGTTTCGTGTTGCATAAGTCAACCACTATTAACTTTTGCTCAATGTTATAAGAGAAATGGTTGAAAAAATTATCTAATAAGTCCTTCCAATCTTTCACCAATCCTTTAGGAAATTTGAGGAGCCAATCTAGAGCTTGTCCAACCAAATTACATAGAAATAAGTAGAGAAAATAAACACTATTGTAGGCTACCTCTTGACAAAGTAAAAAAAAAAAGCCTGAATTTATTCTTGAGGATCCCCCTTTCCTTTATATTTATCAAATTTGTGTGCCTCAAAATGTGGTGGGAAGGGGACTTGGAGAATGCTTATGTCAAATGGATATGGTCACATGTCAAACTTATAATTATTAATCATGTTACCTAGCTCAAGCCTTGAGACTATTTTCTTCATTGAATTCCACTCTTGCATGTTTGATGCATTGATTGGTGGAATATAATTTTGTTGGGGTGGAATGTACCCCTGTGTGGTTCTGTTAGGTATATGAACCCTATGTCCATAATCTTGGTTTAGGTTTACTCTTTGATTTTAGTAGGTTTTTCATTAATTCCTATTGATATAAAGTCCTAAGAATTTGTCATTCTTCGCTATATGAATATTGCAAGTTTTGGGGTGTGATTTTTAAGTTCACCAAAGTATGTGCTGGTTGAGATGAAATCATTAAAATATTTTATGCAATACCCCAATCTGTGATGAGTATTTCATTCTTTGAAGTTACAAAGGGGCAAGAGTTTCCTAATGGTTGAAAAAGGTATGCTTTGTATCAGGTGAAACGTGTTACAAAACATCTATAGGTTTGTTTTATTCAAGAGTAACTTTAGTATTTACTGTATATGTAATATAAACTAGGGTATGTTGTGTTGGGTCTATCGTATGTTCTTTCTCTTTATAAGTGGTATTGCCAATTAAATTCATAGATAATGAAGTTTTTAGGTCTATGACAAGATGATCTATGTATCATTGATTAATTTTCTAAATCTTCGTATCAAGATCCTGATTATTTAGAGTATATTCTACAAGTTGTTGGACATAGTCATTGAGGTCTAAAGAATTGTCATTGATGTCAAAGGCAACATGTGCTATCATGAATTAATGTCAAAGGTGTTGAGTTGAATATAATTGTGTGTGTACTTTGAATTCCATTACTCGCATGGTTATCTTGACAATATATGGCTAAGCACATAGGATGATGTTATCAACAATTTGCATGTATGGCATCATCTAAAGGAAATGATCACGCTATAATAATCAAGTTTGTGTCTATTCCTTATGGTCTAAGTTCTATGTCATAAGGATGAATAGAGAAAATGTTACACATGCATAAGTCTATTTTCATACTTAGTCAATTTTACACCTTTGTATTTGTCGAGGGAATTCTTTCAAAAATATTGGTAAAGACAATTCTCTTGGATAAAAAGCCTGTAGCAAATAAGGGAATTCTTTTGGGAAAATGTTAAAGGCAATTTTTTTGAGAAAAAGTCTTTGTTAGACAAATTGTCTACAACAAAGTTTCTGAAGGAAATGAGTGCTATTTGGAATTATTTCAGAGAAAGAGTCTTGGAGAATTTTTCATAGAAAGTGTCTTGGAGAATTATTTCAGAAAAATTACCCTGAACAAAAATTCTAAAGGGAACTTTGCAAAAAGTCCGAAGGGCAAGTGGACCATTCAAAAGTTTTGAAGGGATATTTTTAGAAAGTTTGAAGGGCAAGTGGACCGTTCAAAATTTTTGAAGGGATATTTTCAAAAAGCTTGAAGGGCAAGTGGACCATTCAAAAGTTATGAAGGGATCTTTTTAGAAAGTCCAAAGGGAAAGTGGACCATTCAAAACTTCTGAAGGGATATTTTCAAAATTTTGAAGGGTAAGTGGACTATTCAAAGCTCCTAAAGGAATATTTTAAAAAAACCTAAAGGGTATGTGTCTTACACTAAATTTATAAAAGATATGAGTGAAGAAATGAAGGGCAATTCAAAAGTCCTGAAAGGCACTTAGACATTTTGTTAGGGAAATTATCCTGAAGGGCACTTAGATTAAAAAACCCATATAAATTATCCTGAAGAGCACTTATAAAAAAACTCACAAAATTTTGTTTGAAGGATAGTTTGAATGAAGAAAGGACATTTTCAGAGTTTCCAAAGGACACTTGCAAAGTTCCAAAAGACAATTTACAAAATCTCAAATGGTAGTTCAATTAAAGAGAAAGGACACTTGAAAGTGTCGAAGGACAATTATAGAGGACACAAGGCCAGTTTAAAAAAGCTAAAAGGCTTCCATGACAAACTCCTAAAAGGCACATAGGCAAAGATAAATATCGAGCATGTCTAAGACAATCGAAAGGAGGAAAAGTAAACCAATCATATAGGAGATAGTGAGATGCAAGAAAGAGATCGATAGTTAATGTAAGAATAAATACATGCTATTTTAAAATATCTAATGAATTGAATAACCTTGGATAAAGAGATCAATGGTTCTATTTCAAAATTTGAAATAGTGCATACAAAAGATCTGACAGTTCAAGATAGACTATGAATGGTACCAAAGACAAGTCAAACAGTCCTCATTTAAAGACATGACCAGATAAGTGGTTAGCTCAAAAGGTCTACACAGACCTTGAGATTGATCTATCCAACCAATTAATCCTAGATTAATGAAGTAGTGTAGTTATAACCTGAATCTAGTAGTTGCCAAATGTAGTAAATAAATTTGAACATTGTAGTGTGATGCATGAATCAAGACATGAGAAAGTGCATATGTCAAAGTCACATTGAATAAGAACTAGTTAAGGGGAGTTGAAGTGTGAAGACATTGCAGATATGAAAGCCTAGACTCATTTGTCCATATATGTGACATCTAGAAATTTACATGTTAAGCTACCACTAATGTTGTTGTTGTAATTAAAGAAAGGGTGCTATCAGAGCAACTCAAAGTGTGTCAATTTGAGATGTATGCAGACATAGAGTAAAAGTTAGAGGGATAGAGAGTGAGGTAGATAAGAAGAAAGGGCACATAGAGAATGTGCAGAGATTGAGTAGAGATGAAGAAATTGCATACAAATAATGTACAAAGAGTGAGCAGTTATAGACTAGACTTATAACAAAGAAACTAAACTAGATTCATTTGTGAATCTGTCTTGTACACTAGAGTTATAGCTCCATAGTTTTAATTGGTTGGTGCATTCATAAAAACTAATTTGGTGCTCAGTCAAGGGATTGGTGTTTCCTAAGGATAGGTGTCTTTAAATGTAACCAAGTGTGGTTTTGCCAGTGAGGTGTTTTAACTATGAGGCTAGATTAGAACAATAGATTCTAAAAGATATTCTCACCATAGTTTTTCCCTTTGGGTTTTCTATGTATAAATTTGGTGTAATGTGTTTTCATGTGTGTGTGTGATCTCTTCATCTATTCTTTAATATGCATATGAATTTGTATCTCTTCTAAAATTTTAAAAGAACTATTTTTCACTAATCTACTAATTCACCCCCCTCTTAATAGATAGTTGTGTTCAATAATTGGTATCAGAGCCTAGGGTTCCTTAGGATAAGCTTAATCAACTTAGGTAGATCTTGGTCAGTGAACATAATGCCTAGTCAAGAAGGATCCTCCTTAAACAAAGAACCTCTATTTGATGGATCCAACTATGCTTTTTGGAGCATATGAATGGAAATGTATCTATCCTCATTAGGATTTGATGTATGGATGTTTGTAGTAAATGGATATATATCTCCTATTGTAGCTCTTATTAATCAAGCTACCAAGAAGGCATATAAAAATAAGTCCAAGGCAAAGAATGTTATTCTTGGTGGACTATCAAATTCAGAGTTCATCAAAGTTATGCATTGTCAAAGTGTAAAAGACATCTAGAAAAATTTAAAGAGCATCTATGAAATAGATGACAAGGTGAAGCAAGCCAAGCTATAAACATACAAAGGGCAGTTTGAGATTCTTAAGATGAATGAATAGGAAAAGATTGTCGACTACCTCCTAAGGGTAGATGAAATAGTGAATACAATTAGAGGTCTTGGAGAAGAAATGGAAGAGTCAACCATAGTCAAGAAGTTATTAAGATCTTTTCCATCAAGATATGATTCAAAAATATCTACAATAGAAGAAGCAAGAGACTTGGATAAACTCGCTATTGATGAGTTACATGGAACATTCACAACCTATGAAATGAGAATGGGAGAGACTGACACCTTCAAAATAGAAGCTACATTCAAAGTATAAAAGTAGGTAAAAGAAGAAATATCCACATCTAAATTTGAGGAGACTAATGGAGAAGAAGCTGACTTTGTCAAAAAACTAAAGAGAGGATCAGGAAAATACAAAGGTAAGCTACCATTCAAATGCTTTAATTCTGGTAAGGTAGGACACTTTGCTACCAAATGTCCTTATAATAAGAAGGAAAATTCTAAGCAAGTAGAGAATAGTAAAAAGGTGAAACCTCACTATGCAAAAAGGAAAAACTTCTTCAAGAGTAAGAAAGGTTTATATATAAAAGAAGATAGTGACTCAGTGAAAGGTAGTGATAGTGATAGTTCAGATGATGATCATGACTATGCTTTTATAGCAAAGGGAAAATAATTCTATTCATGGTAGAATAATCCACTCCCATAAATCAAGAACATGATGAAGATGAAGATTGGGATGAAGAAGAGGAAGGTGAAATTGATCTAGAAGGTGAACTATTTTGTGCTCTAGAAGAGATTGAGAAACTAAGAAAAGAGAACTCAAAATAGAAGAAGCTTGGGAAAAAGGAACTTGAAAAATCTAATCAAATGATAGTGACTCTAAAAACTCAAATTGAGGAGGCTAAAATAATAGAAGTAGCTAAGATGGAACTATAGACAAAATCCAAAGAATGCATGAAACTTGAGGCATAAATAGTAACTTTGAGAAAAGAACTTGAGAAGGCAAAAAGTCAACTAGACAAAAGTCTAAAGTTGATGAAAGGATCATACATTCTTAATGAATTAATCAATGTTCAGAAGCCTTCAAATGAAAAATTGAGTCTTGGATATGAGAAAGGAAATGGTTCATCAACTAGTATGTTGGCCAACCTATATGATAATTTTAAGATAGGAGGAGTATAAGTAAAGAAAGAGAAGGTCAATAATTACACTGTGAATGATCCAAACAAAGATAAAGTGAGGAGAATAAATTCTGGAAAAAAGTCTAAAATCAAAGATGTCGAAGGATATACTCAAGTGATAGACTTGAAGAAAAAAAGGCGTATGAAAGTTAATTAAACTGCATCAAAGAATATTATGACCAGGTATTATTCACCATTTTATAGTTATTTTTATATCTATAATTAGTTTGGTCATAGGGATATTGAATGTAGAGTTGTTACTACTAGAATAATTAATTTTGTAAGTAGAAACTCATTTGTTCCTCTGCTAGATTCAAGCATAATGTGCTACAACTGCAATAATTTTGGTCACATAGCTAAGCATTGTAGGACCAAATTTATAACATAAAAAAGATACAATGTAAATAAAAGCAAGCCTCTTAATAATAACAAAGGTTCAAAAGTAATTAATAAATAAAATAAAAAGACATATGAGAGATCTAAGAAAATGTGGAAAGTGAAAAATCAATCCTTGATTTCTCAAATGACACTCAACGCCAAAGAACAAAAATTGTGGGTGATAGACAATGGGTGTTCAAAGCACATGACTAGTGACAAGAGCAAGTTCACCAAGTTGAACAAGTGTAAGGAAGGAACTGTCAGCTTGGGAGATAACATAATACTGAAAATCAAAGGCAAATAAACCCTACACATAGATGGTAAGCTTCCTACACATGATGTTATTTATGTCAAAGGATTTAAGCATAATCTACTAAGTGTCAGCCAAATGTGTGACAATGGATAAAAGGTTATATTTGATGCCGAAGGATAAAAGCTAAAGAGATATGTCAAAATAGTTGTAGAAGGGAAAAGGACCGAGAATAATATCTACAATCTTGTTGAGGTAAACAATAATAGTTTCCTCATAGGAAAGGTTGATGAAAGTTGGTTATGGCATAGGAGAATGGGACATGTCAACTTTGATAATCTAGTCAAAGTAATTTCAAATAAGTATGTAAGACATATGCCTAAGATAACCAAACCTACATATACTACATGCAGAGAATGTCAATTAGGCAAGTAAACAAAGGTTAAGTTTCAAACAAAAGAATATATGACTACAAAGCCTCTGCAATTAGTCCATATTGATCTTTGTGGTCCTACCAAGACAAATGGATCTAAAAGAGTTCACTACTTCATGTTATTTGTAGAAGATTACTCAAGAATGACATGGGTAACCTTTTTGAAGGACAAATCTCAAGCCTTTGAGAGATTTAAGATATTTAGAGCCATGGTTGAAAATGAAATGGGAAGAAAGATCAAATGTTTGAAATTTGATAAAGGTGGAGAATTCACCTCCAATGAGTTCATAGAATATTGTGAGAAGCATAAAATTAAAAGGCACTACTCTTCTGCAAGAACTCCACAATGAAATTGAGTTGTTTAAATAAAGAATAAGACTATTAAGGAGATGGCCAGAACAATGTTGAAAGAGGTCAAACTATCTGATGGATATTGGAGAGTAGTCTAAACAACAATATATATTTTGAATAGAGTTCAACTAAGGGTGAAAAGTGATAAAATGATATATGAATTTTGCTATGGAAAGCCTACATCAGTTAAGTAATTCAGAGTGTTTGGAAGCAAATGCTACATCAGAAGAAAGGAGGACAACATAAGCAACTTTGAGTCAAGATGTGATGAGGGAATTTTTCTTGGTTACTCTACTAAGAGTAAAGCCTATGTATGTTACAATAAGAGACTGCATAAAATTATTGAAATCATCAATGCCAAGGTCTAAGAAGGATTTAAACATGTTGAACCTGATGAGGAGATCAAAATTAAAGAATTAAAATAAGAAAAAAATGAAGAAGAAGATAGTGAAGAGGCGGAAGAAAAGATTGAAAAGGCATCCCCAAGGTTTGTTCAAAAAGATCATCCTAAAGAGCAGATAATTGGCAAAAAAAATGGAGTTCAGACTAGGAGAAGAGTTGGAATGAACAAGGAGAAAGTAAGTTTTTATCTATTTTTATAAATTGAGCCTAACACCTTTAGTGAAGCCAACAAGAATGAAAACTGGTTAAAATCCATGAAAGAAGCACTGAGTCAAATATAAAAGAACAAAACCTAGGAATTAGTTCCTAGACCCTCAAACAAGAATGTGATAGGAAAAAAATGGGTTTACCAAAACAAACTCAATGAAGATGGAGCTGTCATAAGAAATAAAGCAAGATTGGTGTGCAAGGGATATACACAAGTAAAAGGCATAGACTTTGAAGAGACATTTGCTCCAATGGTAAGACTGGAAGCTATAAGAATGTTTTTGGCATTTTCTATCCATAAAAAGTTCAAAGTATATCAAATGGATGTAAATTTAACCTTATTGAATAGAAACTTAGAAGAGGAAGTCTACATTGAACAACCAAAAGGTTTTCAGTTAGTGGATGAGGAAGATTATGTGTGCAGATTGAAGAAGGCATTGTATGGTCTGAAACAGGCACCTAGAGCATGGTATTCAAGGTTAGATTAATACTTGCAACAATAAGGTTTTATCAAAGGATATGCAGACAGTAATTAATAATTTATATCAAAAGTTAAGCATATTTTGATTATTGTTGTCTATGTAGATGATATCATCTTTGGAGGTGGCAAAAGTAATATGTGCAAAGAATTTGTAACATAAATTGAAAGTGAATTTGAAATGTCTATGTTAGGAGAACTTTATTTCTTTCTTAGTCTACAAATTGCACAAACCAATGAAGGGATATTCATATCTTAAACCAAGTATGCAAAGGATATGCTCAAGAAATTTTGAATGGAAGACAACAAACTAGTTAGTACTCCCATGATAACTGGATGCAAGCTGAGCAAAGAAGATGAGTCCCTTGATGTGAATAATACTATGTATAGATTAATGATAGGTAGCCTGTTTTACCTAACTACATCAAGACCAGACATCATGCAATTTGTATGCATGGTTGTAATATTTCAAGTAGCTCCCAAGGAATCACATGTCAATGATGTGAAAAGAATCTTTAGATACATCAAGAGCATAATTGACTATGGTCTGTGGTACCCAACAAGTGAATATCTCACTTTGATTGCATATGCAGATGCTAATTAGGTAGGAAGTGTGGATGATAGGAGAAGCTCTAGTGATGGTGCATTCTTCCTTGAAAATAGACTTGTGTCATGGATAAGTAAATAGAAAGAGTCAGTTACGCTTTCTACAACAGAATCAAAGTATGTAGCAATAACATGTTGCACCCAATTCGTATAGATGAAGCAAACTCTCAGAGACATCAAGGTAGAATACCAAGAAGCTATTTCTATATTTTGTGATAACTCAAGTGCCATAAACATATCTAATAATCCAGTGATGCATTCCAAAACCAAGCATATATCCATCAAATATCATTTTCTAAAAGAAAAAGTTGTAGATAAAGAGGTCAAAATTGAGTATGTGCCAACAAAGGACCAAATCATAGATATATTTACCAAGCCTCTTCCCAAGGAGCAATTTGAGTATCTAAGAGAGAATCTGCGAGTAGTGGATCCCACACCATATCACTAGCTTCTAGTGATAGGGCATAAATCCAAGGGGAGTATTGAAGGCACATTATTAACTCCTGGATTACTAACTTTTCTATTTGGAGAATCATGGAGCCAAGGGAGCTAATGTACCATTACCCAAGGGGGAGTTCCTCACAAAGTGTTCTAGCCTATCAGGTCCAAGGATCAAAATAACCAAGATGCCAAGAAAGGAGTAGATTATTGACATATTATGGCAGAGACTCTTTGTCATTAATGTCAAAAGGGGAGAAATCATAATGAAGATAAAGGAGTTAAGTCATTATGATGATGAGTTGTCATCAATGACAAAGGGAGAGATTGTTGGACATAGTCATTGAGATCTAAAGAATTATCATTGATGTCAAAGGCAACATGTGCTATCATGCATTAATTTCAAAGGTGTTGAGTTGAATAGACTTGTGTGTGTATTTTTAATTCCTTTGCTCACATGGTTATCTTGACAAGATATGACTAAGCACATAGGATGATGTTATCAACATTTGCATGTATGGAAACATCTAAAGGAAATGATCACACTATGATAATTAGGTTTGTGTCTATTCTTTGTGGTCTATGTTTTATGCCATAAGGATGAATAGAAAAAATGTTATAAATGCGTAAGGTTGTTTCCATACTTAGTCAATTTTGCACCTTTATATTTATCAAGGGAATTCTTTCAAAAATATTGGTAAAGATAACTCTCTCAAAAAAAAAGCTCATAACAAATAAGGGAATTATTTTGGGAAAATGTTAAAGGTAAATTTTTTGAGAAAATTGGCTAAGTCTTTGTCGTAAAAATTGTCCACAACAAAGTTTATAAAGGAATTGAGTGCCATTTGGAATTCTTTCAGAGAAAGTGTCTTGGAAAATTCTTTCGAAAAAATTATCCTAAACAAAAATTCTGAAGGGCAAGTAGACCATTCAAAAGTTCCAAAGGGATCTTTTCAAAAATTCCAAAGGGAAAGTGGACAATTCAAAAGTTCTGAAGGGATATTTTCAAAAAATTTGAAGGGCAAGTGGACCATTCAAAAGTTCCAAAGGGATATTTTCAGAAAGTCTGAAGGGCAAGTGGATCGTTCAAAAATTTCGAAGGGATCTTTTCAAAATGCTGAAGGGTAATTGGACCATTCAAAGATTTTGAAGGGATATTTTCAAAAAACCTAAAGGGTATGTGTCCTACACAGAAGTTTTAAAAGATATGAGAGAAGAAATGAAGGGCAATTCAAAAGTCTTGAAAGGCACTTAGACATTTTGTCGAAGAAATTTTCCCCAAGGGCACTTTGACAAAAAGCCCATGAAAGTTGTCTCGAAGGGCACTTAGACCAAAAAACCTATAGAAATTGTCCTAAAGAGCACTTAGAAAAAAATCCCACACTAATCTGTGTGAAGGATAGTTTGAATGAAGAAAGGACATTTGTAGAGTTTCTAAAGGACACTTGCAAAGTTCTGAAAGATAGTTTACAAAATCCCAAAGGGTAGTTCGATTAAAGAGAAAGGACACTTGAAAGTACTGAAGGATAATTTTGGAGGACACAAGGCTAGTTTGAAAAATTTGAAAGGCTTCCATGACAAACTCCTGAAAGGCATATAGGCAAAGATAAAGATCGAGCATGTCTAAGACAATTGAAAGGAGCGAAAGTGAACCAATCATATAGGAGATAGTGAGATGCAAGAAAGAGCTTGATAGTTAATGCAAGAACAAATACATGCTATTTAAAAGATCTAATGACTTGAGGAACCTTGGATAAAGAGATCGATGGTTATATTTCAAAATTTGAAATAGTGCATACAAAAGATCTAACAGTTCAAGATAGACTATGAATGGTGCCAAAGACAAGATGAAAAATCCTCATTTAAAGACATGACCAGATAAATGATTAGCTTGAAAGGTTTACATATAGCCTGAGATTTATCGATCCAACTAATCAATCCTTGATTAAGGAAGCGACATAGTTATGACCTGAATCTAGAAGTTGCCAAATATAGTAAATAAATCTGAACATTATAGTGTGATGCATGAATCAAGACATGAGAAAGCATATATGTCAAAGTCACATTGAATGAGAACCAGTTAAGGGGAGTTGAGGTGTGAAAATTTTGTAGATAAGAAAACCTAGACTCATTTGTGCATATATGCAACATATAAAACTTTGTGTGTTATGTTACCACTATTGTTGTTGTTGTAATTGAAGAAAGGGCGCTATCAGAGCAACTCAAAGTGTGTCAATTTAAGATATATGTAGACATAGATTAAAATTCAGAGGGATAGAGAGTGAGGAAGAGAAGAAGAAAGGGCACATAGAGAATGTGTAGAGATTGAGTAGAGAGGAAGAAATAGCATACAAAGAATGCACAGAGAGTGAGCAGTTATAGAATAGACTTGTAACAAAGAAACTGAACTGGACTCATTTGTGAATTTGTCTTGTACACTGAAGTTGTAGCTTCATAGTTCTGATTGGTTGGTGCCTTCATAAAAAATAAGTTGGTACTCATTCAAGGGATTTGTGTCTCCTAAGGATAGGTGTCCTTAAATGTAACCAAGTGTGGTTTTTTCAGTGAGGTGTTTTAACTATGAAGCTAGATTAGAATAGTAGATTCTAGCAGCTATTCTCATTTTGGTTTTTCCCTTTGGGTTTTCCATGTATAAATCTAGTGTAATGTGTTTATGTGTGTGTGTGTGTGTGTGTGTGTGTGTGTGTGTGTGTGTGTGTGTGTGTGATATCTACATATGTTCTTTAATATGTATATGAATTTGTATCTCCTCTAAAAGTTTAAAATAACTAGTTTTAGCTGATCTACTGATTCACCCCTCTCTCAGTAGATAGTTGTGTTCAACATAGGTTGTTCCTTTCCCTTACTAGAGGAAGCAATGTTTGTTTTTTTAACATGAGTGAGAGGTTGATATAGTTGTTTCTCTTCCACTTAGACAAGAATGTGTAATTTTTCCATTGGGAAATCCCATGGCAATCTTACACCTAATTCTATCAACCTTAAAAGGGACTCATCTTTGTCTTCTAAAAGTTGGTGTTCATAATAACCCTATTCAAATCAAACTATTATTGGTATCTTATAAAACACAATAGAGTTTTATTCTCTATCATATAAATTATCTTCCTTATAACTAGGGCCATAAGAGACCCCACTATGAGCATACCTTTGTGTCATGCTTGAATATGGTTTTATAAGTTTGTTAAGATGTGGGATTTGGTTGACAAATGTTTAGAAGGTATTTTAGACTCTTCAATCAAAAAAATATAATATAAAATGAGACTATAATAAAATAAAATGGCAGAGTGACACACAATTAGAAGAAAGAGGTTACAAAATTACTCAACCTTGGTTGGTTGAAATCTTCAAATTAGAAGAGGGTAAAACAATCTTGGAACTTAGGGTGCAAGTTAACACACAAAAATCTAAGTTGAAAGTATGTCATACCATAAAAATCTAAGCACAACTATGGTGAGTTGTGGGTAGAGAATCTAGAAGAATTATTTTTTATTAAGAATAATAAAATGTGAACTGAGAAGCTCAAGATATGAATCAACACAAAAACTACTAAGCATTAAGCCAAAAATAAATGGGTAACACAACGATGCCATATGGTAAAGTAGATAGAATGGTCCAGGAACTAAGAGCATGAGTGAAGGAAAGATAATCTAAGTCCAAAATAAAAAGGAATGGGACAAGATTCTAGATAAAACGACCTTTAATACAAATGGAAAATCTCACGCAAGTTACTCAAACCTGACACAAAAGATAAACCAATTGTGTTTGGATTATAACTTAGAAAGATAAGATTTTGAATTTGGATTTAAAAGGGAGGACTTGTATATTTTAAAAATGATGAATGGTTATAGAATTAAAAAACAACATAACAATGCTCTTTTATAAATACAAACATAATTATTTGATTTGGATTTTTTAACAAGGCAAAAAGGTGATTTGGATTTGACCAGTGTAACGCCTCTTTGTTCAAAAATAAATGGTACATAATAAGTGTTTGGTTTTGATGTGTTTTAGTTTACACAATTTTTTTTTATATTTAAAAGACCATTTAAATCAATAAGAACAAGAAAAACACCAAACTGAATGTCTTATCCTAGCAAATTGGCAAGGTGGCTTTATACTTTTGAATTTCGTCTATATACTCCTTGAGAGGAAATAAGTTGTAAATATAATAAAATTATATGCATATGAAAATTAGGGTTTTTATTCCCCTTATTCTCTCAAGAGATCATACGGAGACATAGAACTTTAGGCAACTCACTCTATACCATTAGTACTCGGTGGCAAGTGAGGTTATTCTAAAAACTATCAATTTTCACACATTCTAAATGGTCTCATATGTGTGATTAACACTAGTAAACAACACATCATTTAGATATCTGTTAACTAACTTGTTGTGAAAATGTCTTGTCCTTTTCACAACCACTACATTTGTCAATTATTTAGTGGATTACAATGTCTGAGTTAAACCTACATTCTAAGACAATATCTTATTAACAGAGCTTGTTTAATCTCTTAAACAAGCATCCTAATAAGCCAACCTTAGTTTATGTACCCATATCATGGAGTGGGGTTGAAGTGATATTGAGAGATAAATTCCTAAGTCAACACTTCCCTATAAAAATCATGGGGAGGCTATGAACTCCTACCCACAAGCCAAGATGCAAGAAATAAAAATTGTAGGACTTTAGAGTTGTTTTGGGATCACCTAAATCATTCGTATTTTGGGGAGTGCCTTAGAAACTTTCTTTCCATGATTTGGAAAAAGTGAAAAAATCAATAATTTAAGTATTTTTGGATCACCTAATTTCTCTAAAAGGGACAAGGGAAAGCATACATGCTAGATTTGGTTTGCAAAACAAACACAACAATAATAAAAAAGTAAAAGATCTTATGAGCACTTAACTAAAGTTTGAGTTCATTTTAGAACACCAAATGAGATATGAAGTGAAATTTGTTTTTGGTTGTTGTAAAATAAAAACTAAGTGTCTTAAAACCTACAAACAAAGTGTTAGAAGTTTAAAATAAGGGTGTAAGATATTTAGATAGACTTGCAACTTGTTTTAGCTCTTTATTTTTTGACACAAGTTGATTCCACTGTTCTGTAGATTATTTTCACTATTTAGTAGGTTGATTTTATTATTTCTTAGGATGATTCCATAGTTACACTGAGGCACAAAGACACTGTTTGGCGATCCCACCAATTAGAAGGGTGATTCTACTGATGAATAAGGTGAACCCACCAAAATGAAAAAATGAAAAAAAACTAATAGTTACCTACATATTTTGTTACAAGATGATCTCTTTGATCTATTGGTAAACCCATCATTCCACAAGTCAAACCCACCAATTTTGAGGTCAATTTTATCATTTATATAAAACACACAAATAGAGATAGAAAATAAAAAAGTCAATTTCACCATTCATGAGGGAAATATTTATGTTTCATAGGGTGATTCTTCCATTCCATAGGGCATTATCATTGATGTTTAGGTCAAGTTAATTATTCTATAGGTCAAGTCCATCATTTTTTCTATAAGTCATAAACATGAAAATTAGAGAAAAATATGAACAAAGCAGCCTTAAAAGAGGGTCTGAGTGTTTAATTAGAAGGGATAGAATTTAAGTGTGAGATGCTAGGTCCCACCAGGCATGCTATAATATAGAAGAGGATTACAAGACAAGGTTAGATCATACATTAATCAATAAATATCTAAAATAAACATAAATACCAAACATATCAATATTACTCCCTCAAAAGATGGTGCTAATAAATTAGAACAACTAATTATGAAATCAAGGTGATGTTATACCTTCCAAGTATCTATTGTCCTTCACAAGTAGTCAAGAATCATATTTTTCCCTAGATTTGGTATTTCAAATATTTGTCAATGATGTGTAACATAAACCTCCATCATCTCCTAGTTCATCAATGGCTTAGGTTCTTCAAATTGGGCCAATTGGGTGAAGCTTTGTGAAGATAATTTTGCATAATAAGTTTACATAAAAAGAGATTAAAAATGGTGGTTTTGGCTCACTTATTTATATCTTTCTAAAAATGTTCAAGATCATCCATGACCATCCATCTTGAAATTAAGATGTGTGGCCATGAACTGATTAAATCTATGAGGGACAAGCCATAAATATTTGAAAGAATAGGGTATTAATAAGGCATGAGAGGGTTTAATTCTGATATTTATCCCATTAATGGCTTATAGATGCTATCCCATTGATGATGTCATGGGAGGATGCATGATTGAACAATGACTTTTTAGTAATTAGATATTCAACAAATTTCATGGAATTTTTACTTAAGCTCTTGATTTTATTTAATTTGCTTAAGAGGTTTTGATTAATTTTCTATAATTCTTTGGAAATATATTGCACACTTAATCAACTTGGTCATAAATGTCATTTTACTAAGTTGTAATTTGACTAGATTATAATTAAAAAAAGGTGTCAGTTGTGTAGGGGATAATACCCCGATTAGGGTATTATGGACGTGTAATAACACATGCATTTAATGTGTGATATCAAATTACACCAATTTAGTGGTTCAAGACATCATTTTGTGTGGTCATAAATTGACTTGAGATGGTTTAAGGAAATATAATAATCACATAAAATATTTCGCCCCATTTAGGGATACATTAGCATAAATCGACACTTGTAAGTGATAAGTTTGAATGATTTAGAGTGTTTTAGTGATTTTGGTCTAGATTGTGCATTATCGTAGAATATCATTTAGATTGATAATTTTAACACAATAGTGATAGGAATTGGGTGTCTACAGTCTTCATACATTTATCATACCCTCAAAGGATATTTCTAGTTATAATGTAGGTGGTCTCACCATAACCCATCCACTATATAAAATAGAAAGGGATAATATTAAATACTACCCCATCATCAACCATGGCTCTTTTAACATAGTTATTATAAACCGAATTATTGATAGATATTTATATCTTATATATGAGCTATATTGGCCTCAAGAGGGTAATTGCCTCATGTCAAATAAGAAACTTATGTCTCTATAACCTTGACTAGGTAGATAAACATTCACATCAATATGATTAATTTGAACCTCATGATGAGGTGTAATATTAGCCAAATGACCAATCCCTAAATCCTCTAATAAGTTTGTTTGATGGGCATAAGAGTTATTTTACAAATCCAATAAGGATCTATGGGGAATTTTTTTAATGAGATCCATAATAAAATCATAGGCTCCAACAAGCCTATGAATCCCTATAGTATCATCATTTTCTAAAGAATAAGCTTGGGTAGATTGGGAATATAATCCCGATTACAAGTAGCAAAATTTATTTATTTATCAGTGTCAAGCTCTACTAAGCCTTTCAGCTCAATTTTCCCTTGTTAGCCAAGGAAAGGGGTTAGATTAGTATTTATAGAGGAGGAGGATTATATAGAGGTTATTGGTTGAGGTGGTGTAATATTGGATCATTGTAGATTGAATCAATTGGGAGGGTGATTACATCCTCTTTGTTGATGATATGGAAATGGTATTTTATGAATTCCCAAATTGGAATTTTGAGGGACAACTAGCCCTAGTCTATTTTGAGGAGGATTTTTAGGGGTAATTTGAAATAACATATCAATGAACAAATTTCATTGATCCTCGGGCAACCTTTGGATGAATTTTTTATAATCTCTACAAGATTTTGTGTCATGGTCCACAATTTTATGAAATAAACATTATTTATGCAGGTTGTGTTGTCTTTTTTTATTAAAGTTTTGAAAATTGTTTAATTATTGATTTTGACATTGATATTGATTACAATATTAGCTTTGGTTTTAATTTCAATTTTGGAATTGATTTTGGTTTTGATAGTTAGTCCTCTATATAACAAAATTGATGGTGGGATAGTTTTTCATTGGTGGCCACCATTACCATTGCCTTTGTTATTTTTAGGTTAATTATTATTTTTAGATTATTTGTTATCCATAACCCTGTTATTAAAATATTTGTATAGGATCTAGGAATAAATTGATTTTGGTTTTGGTTTTGGTTTTGATAGTTAGTCCTCTATATAAAAAAATTGATGGTGGGATAATTTTTCATTGGTTTAGGGCCACCATTACCATTGCCTTTGTTATTTTTAGGTTAATTATTATTTTTGGATTGTTTGTTATCCATAACCCTATTATTAAAATATTTGTATAGGATCTAGGAATCATTTTCTCTAACATAATAAAAACACCCACAATACATGCATAAATAAATTTATGAAAGCTTAAATACAAGATAACATATATTTATGCAAGTAACATAATATAGACACTTAAATCTAGTCACAAATATTTGATCATGTTAACTTTCTTCTTTTAAACTTTAATTAACTTGTGCACTTAATCAATACTTAATTTTTCACTTTTCCATATTCTAAGCATATATGAATACCTATTTATATTTCAAATTTTTATTTTTCATCTATAAAAGTGTTCAAATTTATAAAAGCATCATTATGCATTTGTATGGACAAACCCAGATCAAAAATGTCTAGTAGGGAATATAGCGAGATGTATTCTTGTCCCATGTTGGATGTTATTGTACTTAGCCTTATAATGGTTAATTTTTAATATTAAACCATCCCTTATCTTGACTTCTATGGTTTTAGGTTGTTTATCATGTCGTTCCCCTTTTTAAATTACTATAAAAGCACACTCAATTCACTTATTATTCCACTTGGCATTTTCAACACAGAGGCTTACATTGTTGCATACTAAGCAAAAGTAACATATTCTTACTAATTATTATTCTAAGTATTTCAAACAATCCTCAACCAAGTAAAAACCTGATTTATCTATCCAAAAGTAAAGCATGATCAAGTATTCAATTCATTCCTAGATGCATTCATATAGTCAAATGAGCACAATTACAAAAATCACTCTAAATGGGAGAACTACCATGACTTGATTTCCCTCCTTAGAGTATTGGTTACATAGAAAATGTTCAATCATCATGGGGGTGATTAAAGTCATCTAGACCCAATTACACTCCACCTTTTTATATTTGAAAGTTTTTAATAATTGTTATCCCTATTAGGGTTTCAACATTGGACAAGTTATTTTCAAGTCTTCGGCAAAATTTTAAAGGTTAAAATTGTACATACAAACCTAAATTAAGTTTTCATAAATGATTGTGCCTTAATTTCCTATTTTTTTTATCAACATACATGATTGAACAAGTAGGAAATAGTTTGAGTCAATCATGTCCCTAGTCTACTGATTTTGTCCCTATTCAATTTCAATTCCTGTTTATGGGCACTTGTAGAGTCTATTCTTATTTTATTTTTTTTGCATTTTGTCAATTAACACAATTAGATCTGGGTCATAAATAACTAAGTTTTTAGTTTAAATTTATATTTATCTTGTAATAAATCATTTGCACCTTGTCATATTCAATTATTATTTTTCCTTCTACATGTCAAAAATTAATTTCTAGCACTCTAATTTATTTTATTTTATTTATCTTAATTAGGGTTAATTCACCTTTTAATCAAAATTTAGATAAAACATATTGGTGGATGCACTTTTTATTTAAAGATTATCAAAATCTAAGTTTCCCTTAGGGTTCCGACCTTCTAGAGTTTCAAAAAAAATCTTAATGTTTAAATAGATTCTTGAATATTCAACACTAAAATAATTTTGTTTCAACTTTAGATCTAAATTTGACACTAAAATAACTTACTTTCAACCTCAGATATAATTTTTAATACTGAAATCACTTTCTTTTGATCTTGGATATGATATCTGACATTAAAATTATCTTATTTTGATCTTGGATTTCATAATAATTTACTAATCTCCATACACAAAAAAATCCCTTTTGTTTCTAACCTTTCATTTCCTATCATTGTTTGCAACATATTTTAAATGTTTTCTTTCTATGCCACCTAAATTAAATTGCTTTTCATATTCATTTAAGGTAAAGTGATAAGTAGGATTCCTATTGACATATTCAAATTCCCTTAATAGCTATTAAAATGAATTCTACTAATGCTAACATTGTTTCTTCTTTTGATGAACAATATTTTCATGAATATTTTGAAACAAGTTAATCAAGATGACCATAATGAAAAAGATACCAATGAAGGCTCAGATATGATCCATCCCGATGAACTTAATGGGGTAGATCATGAACAAGTCCAACATTTACCCAATTTTTAATAAGGACTCTATCAAATGCCACAACATATACCCAAAATAATTGAAGTCTTTTAGCTTCTAAAATTACACAAAAATAAAAAAAAATTACTTTTAATTCATAACAAAAACCACCCTTTTGCATCATTAAACTTACCACAGATGTTGCTACTACTATTGTTGATACTATTATTACATCTACACCTTTAGGCTTGGGGGAAACTTAAGGTTTATAATATATCTCTATTCTTATGCCTAACCAAGTAACTCATCCATAACCATTGATAGCTACACATGCTACATTACATACCTTGCTTAATGTGTAATCCCTTGATCAAACTATTACAGTTTTGCATGCTAAAGTGATGTAGTTAGAGAAAGATATACCAAAAGCTAACCAACAATTGGATTCTCAATATTTACTTCATAATATATTACCATATAATATTGTATCATACCCTTTACCTACAAGATTTGTAGCTTTTAAGCTTCCACTATGTGAAGGTAAAGGAGATCCAAAAAATTATCTCAGATCTTTTCATGCAACATGTTTGGATTATGATTTTAATGACAAATTTATAACCAAGTTATTTCTAATATTATGCCTTGCATTGGTTTTGTTATCTAATAATTTAATTAGTCAAAGCATTCAATCCATTATCAGATTTATTTCTTAATAATTTTCTATCAACATTGATGAAAAATATTTTATATGCACAAATTGTTAAGCTTAAGCAAGGAACTAATGAGCCTATCATTGATTATATAATTAATTAGAGGACTATGATTTATAAAATGACTAAAACATTAGAAGATAATGAATTATAAGATACTTAAAAAAAAATAATCTTTTACCGTTGCATGAATCAATCATTTAAAAAAAAATGGATCATTTGAAGAGCTTTGCCACATAATAAGATAAAAATAATTCAAAATTATTTTTTGAACAAGATCAAGTATCCACTTGCATCTACTTAAAATTCCACAACAAATTTTCAAAGCAAACTTTTTATAAAAGCTAAACCAATATATAAAAAATTAGATGCAAAGATCATATTAATCTTATTTCTCAACCTTCGAACAATATTATTTTATCGAATCAACCAAGAAGACAATTTTATAGGTTACCACAAAAAACTTATAAATTAATATAAAAGTTATTGTAATGCAATTTCATTACTTTGTCACTGCCATTTTTAATTGACATGATCAAACCTCATGACAAATATTTTGATAACAATGTATATTGTGATTACCATAAATGCACTGGTCATTGTACTAACAGATGTTTCAAACTCAAGCACCATATTTAGTATCTTATTGACAATAATGTTATTGAGCTAGGCACTTTTTCAATCAAAACTAAGCCTCAACATAATGAAAATGTTTAATTGAATATTTTCAGTGAACCATTTTTTAATCATGATATTAATAAGGCAAATTTAGTAGTGCATCATACATACAATGCTTGTGCACTTTCTGAATCATATGATCATTCATTGGATGGAATTATTGGTACAATTGTTTAAATTAGATAGTCATGATTTATTATTACTTTTAATGATAATGAGATAGTGGATGACGATTCTAATTTTCACGATTCATGTATACAAGTTTTTATTGATCAACAATATATTCACAATGTGCTAGTTGATAATGAATCGAGTGATAATGCATGCAAAATGACATTACTTTATTCATGTGGTTACACATAACATGATGTACAAACCACTTACAAAAATATCAAGGGATTCAATGGAAAATAACAGACCACTTTGGAACATATTGTGTTGCCTCTTCAAGTGGTCCCTGCTATACTATCTTCTCATTTTATAGTTATACCATAAAATGAGTTCTTTGATATGATAATAGGATGCCCATGGTTGTAAAATCTTTATGATGTACCTTATATGATACATAAATTCCTAAAGTACATCCATTAAAATCAAGTCGTTACATTTTTAGGAATCAAATATGAGTTCCTTCTGAAATATATGATAACTCCTCCACCCCATCTACCACCATAATTCATTGATACATATATGAAAAATAAATAACATTTTAAATTGTTTCACCTAAGCTAGAGGTTTCTACTTAACCAATTTAGAAAAAGGTGCAAAAAGTTCAAAAGCAATAAATGCAAAAAAATATTTTATCAAAAAAATTAGTGACTCATATAAATCATCATATTCCTCAAAAGGTACAACATTTGGCACAATATATTATTTGTCCTTATCTTATTGCACATTGTTCTACATCTCCTACATAGAGTTATATAAGAAGTGATCTAGATAGTTTTATTATTGCACATGATACATTTTTTGATTCTAATACATACACATCTAGCACATTTTTTTAAAGGAAAGTAATTCATTTAAGACTTATTATAGATTGTAATGATTCTCATATTTATGAGATCATTGGTTAGATTGTTGCATTTTCAAATATTATAAAAAAATTAAAAACATTTTAAATAATTTAAAAAAATAATAATGTAATTGTACATAGTTTTTTGATGGTTGCATCATGTTCTTCCATTGCTTTCACATGTGATTGATTGATCAATTCTTCTAAGCCCTTGACTCTTGTTGACTTGTTGGCCTCTTGGATCTTTTTTTTTCATTTTTTAAAGCTCAACAATTTAAAATAGCAATCAATTTTTTCATAATATGTCATTTGTTTATTTGTTTTCATAGTTTGCATTAATACAATATCATTTTTTATCAATAATAGAATCGACCAATTATGGACAGGAATGACTTCCCTTACTTTCATAGTTGGTTGATCATGTCATGTGTCAATTTTCACTTAGAAATCATAATTTGAGCACACATATCCTTAATACTTCTAATTATTATATTTTTCATCTAGTTTCAATATGTAAACCATTATTTTCTATGTAAAATGTCTCTTTTTATGTGTTATATTTCTCTTACATAATACATACTTCCAAAAGTGTACATTTTAGAACAAGAATGTAAAATTAGTCTTCTAACATACTAGTTTTTTTCCTACACACTTTTCAAAGTTATAATTTATATATAGTGGGGGCATCATGTTCATACATGACCATACAATCTCATTTAGTGCATATTTCACATTGACACGTGTCATGAATTGTTTAGATATCTCTCATATTCTTCTACTTTTGACACCTTATTTATAACTTATTTATTTCATAAAATTTCAAAACTATAAAAAAATCATATATATTTGAAATTACAAAAACATTCAAAATATACTAAAAATCTAAAACTAGGATCTAAGCATGATTAGACATATAGATTACATTATTGTCGAATGTTAATTATATCATAAGTAGTAGATATCATATTATTCTTCTATCAAACATGCATTTCATTAGTATTCATGAGTGTTAGGTAAGACATATAAACTTTTACATGGACTAATATATTGTACTTGCCTCTACTTAGTAGCCTTGGTAAATTGGAGGCATCTTATCTAAAGATAAAAGTATGTATAGGTTTTTTCATTCTATAACTCATACTTTTGAGCTCTATACTAGTTACAAATGTCTTGCTAACATCTTTATCTTACATTGTGCCCATGAATATGTTATTTTCTAAGATATGATCATGTTACATATGCATGGTCTAGACTAAAGTTTTAATTATATGTTTCATTGATGTTATTACTTGTACATAGTATATTATATCTTACTTATCTATAGTGTAGCTCGTGGCTCTTATGTGCAAACTTGTTTGAAAATATTTGAGACATTATTATTGTTAGTGTAGGTATTTATTTTCTTTTATTGTGTTTTTATTACACTTGTAAGATTAGCTTGCTTAGGTATGCACGTCATAGGGAGTTACCTTGACTGTCTTATTTTAGGTAGTGGGAGTTACTCCTTTGACTAGTTGACCATTTAATAGCTATTTTAGGTTTGGAGGTTTCCACTATTTTAAGGGGAGATACATATTTACTCACTTATTTGGACATATAGGATTAGTGAGTTATTCATGAAAGATTTGCATTATATCACTTTTGATTTCTCTCTTACAGTTGTTTGTTCATTCGCCTTTATTAATTCATTCAGGCTACAATACATTTAGTACACCATATTTGATCTTGGCAGGATCTTTGACATGGTATCAAAGCACCAAGTTTGGTAAACCACTTATCTAGTTTTGTGTGTTGTTTGAGTTTGTTATGAAATTTTGAGTTCATTACAAAAAATTGGTTTTGTTCCTCTACATCCATTGCTAGAGGTTTTCTATGTAGTCTTATTTTATTGGATAGTATATTTGCATTTGCATATTGGCATGTAAGGTTTTGATGCATATTTTAAATGAATGATCACGAGGATATTGGTATTTGCATGCTTTTGTTACTAGCATGTCTCATCAGGAATTGTTGAGGTACAATCCTCTTAACTCACCATTCAATTATTTTTGCTAAAATTTAGCATGTAAGGATTTACCTAGTTGTACCTCTCTACATAATCCATCAAATCATTGTCTTCAAAACCACCCATCGACAGTCAAAACCACCATTTTGTTTTTTTTGGAGGGGGTGGTTTGATAAAACCATGACATCCTCCCTAGAACCTCCTCTTCAGTCATCACCATTCAATAACCTTGTTATGCCATTGATAAATTCTCGATAAAGACAGGTTGCAAGTCCTCTCAATGTTGTGATGCATCCATCATGAGTGACATATTTTTATTCAATAGCACATTATGATTGAAAAAGCCACTAGGGGAAGGCAAGGTTTCAATTACAGGCATCTGATGGTGCTATTTGGAGTGTATAAACTGAGCTTTAAACCTTTACAACTATCAGCTATAAACCCTAATCGAGCCTCCTACTACTGAGTATATCTATTGTCTCCCTTTGGCTTCCCACTTGACAGCTTCCTCCTACAGCTGAGAAGCTTGATGATCTCCCTTTGGCATCCAAATAGAGCTTCATTTGGTTCTTTTGACCTATAAAAAACCAACTTATAGAGTATGGCGACTTGAGTTATTTGTAGTTTTGAGCATGGAAGACTGCATCTTTTTTGAGAATAAATAGTATTGTATCATGTTGTCCAAGCCTCTATCTTCTCCCTCCTAAGTTTCTTCTCAAGTGGAAACACTTCTCTATGATCTTTTTTTTGTTTTAGTCAAAACCTAAAACTTTTCCCAAGCTTTATTTGAAAAATAAGCTATTTTATTAATTGTTTTTTTTTAATAGCTTTAATTTTTTAATTAAAACCCCTTCAAGAAGCCTTTTCCAGTAAAGTGCATGTATGGGTGTATGGGAAAGTTATTTTTTTACTTTAATTGTCTTAATAAGGTCTTTGGTTTCATTCTGATTCCAACGAGTGCCTGGAAGTCTATGCCCACTCCCTTTTCACTTGAGCATTTAAACTTTTAGTACAAATTCTTTAAATAGGTCATTAATGATGAGAAATGTAATTTGTTATAACTTTTGATCAGTGACTCAAAATTCAGTGTTTTCTTTTTCAAAATTGCATATCTTTTCATTCTATTTCCATTGGTTTAATTTTTTTTTGTAAATGCACTAAAGTTATAAAGTGTCATATTCTTGGGGTTGCATGTGTTATGATCCCTATTACCTTTTGCATTATATCTCATGAACTTATTAATCACACGTGGATGCATTTTTTATTATGCCCGACATCCTTATTTTGAGTGTGCACTATTTTGATTAATTCTTACACTATTTGCTCACTTGGATGCATTCTCGGCTATGTCTAACGTCCCATTCATGAGCATGTAGAATTATATCATATTTTTAGAGTTTTTGTATAGACTTGCACTTCCTTAGTGTCTTCTCTTAGTCATGACAATTATATTTGAGAGACTCCTGGTGAGGAGAGTTGATTCTACACATGTGGTTCTTCTTGGGAAGACCAACTATGCTTCTTAGCATGCGTATATAGAACACTTACATGCAAGAATCATATTCCATTTCTAAATGGAAAAATTCTTGCTCACACTAATCCTGTTCAATTTTATAAGTGGGATAATATTTATGACAAGGTTCTTGGTACCTTATTATTACATGTTTCCATGAATCTTCATTTTCATGTGGAACATACAACATGTCCTTGCACTATTTAGAGCATCCTACAATCTCTTTTTAGAGATCCCCCTAAGATTTACATCACACTTTCTCCTCTTCCTATCATCTCTTTAGAGACTTCTTTACTCTCTCCTCTTGCTCTTATTTCCTATGATGACACATTCATGGTGGGTAGTTCTCTTCCTTATGTTGAGCCACCACTATAGGATACAATTCTATTCGACCTTAGTTGTCCCATTACAGATTCCACTTCCATTCCTACACATGATGTTACTCATCTAGATCCATCATAGATCTGTACCTCAAAGGTCTCTAATATTTTTAGTAAGAGTACACCTGGTGAGAGCATTGGTAAATCTTCTTTTCATGTGGATATTTAGTCTATGAATCTATGTGATTCATCTATAGTCTTTTCTTCAGCCTCAAGGGTTGCTAAACTATGCTCTCCATTTATCATGGATATTGTTTCTATAAATGTTCCATGTCATTCTTATTCATTAGAATCACCTATACTTGATGACACTTCTGAACCTATGCACATTTTTGAGATTCAAGACTCTTTTTTTGGCATAGATGACTGCATTAGTGATATGGACACACCTTAAACATCTCCTTATCACTTTCTAGATATTAAGGATTCATTTCCTAATCCACCTACCTCTAGTCTACTTCAAACATTATAGGGTGTAGGTCTATTGATCCAAGACTCATCATAAATTAGGTAGTCTATTCCATAATTGCATGGCACCCCACAATCTGACACAACCTCTGATTTCATTGCACCATTATTGCATAGAGCAGTTGGCCTTATTACTATGCATGAGGAGAATAGTTTCTTGTATAGGGACTACACCTTGGTTTGAGATCTATTAGACACTTGGAAAACACTTTCATTAATCCAAGGTGATTCAATCTTTACTTCATCTATTTATGATAGGTTCATTTCAGTAGTATTACATTCAGTTCTTGTACATGATCTTTCTAGACCTATCCCACACTTTTACTTTGGACCCTGCTCAATGTTTTTTATACTACTACCTTCATATTCCTTTGTGGAATGGGCTGACTTTCAGTACACATCTCATGTTCTTCCTTTGGTAAAATGAATAAAAATTGTTTGATGTAAAGGGAACTCCTTCATTCTTCAGGGAGAGGATCTCGTTATCGACATTGGTCATCTTACGAGTTATACTTAGAGTGTAGACAACTTCAACATCATGTTCTGTGAGGATTTTTATTTCTATCTTCTTCTTTTCTCTCTTTTTTTTTGGGGGGGGAGATTTTTTCCTACATGTTTTCTCCTTTTCTCCACTTTATGAGAGTTGATTTTTATATGGGTACCTCATCAGGCCTTGTTGTCGAGACCCATTTTTTTCACCCACCTACACTGTACTTATGGGGGGTGTTAGTGTAGGTATTTATTTTTCTTATTGTGTTTTTAATACACTTATGAGATTATCTTTCTTAGGTGTGTACGTTATAAGGAGTTACCTTGACTGTCATATTTTAGGCAGTGGGAGTTACTCTTATACTGGTTAACCATTGACCAACTATTCTAGGTTTGGAGGTTTCCACTATTCTAGGGGAGTTACACATTTACTCACTTATTTATACATCTAGAATTAGTGAACTATTCATGGAGGAATTTCATTGGTTCACTCTTGATTTATACCTTACATATGTTTGTTGATTCACCTTTATTTCTTTGTTTGATTTACAAGATATTCGGTACACCATCTTTGATCTTGGCAAGATATCCAGTTGTTGTTATGTGTGACATTTAAACATGTCCCTTTCTTGCAACATTATTCATGTCCTTTGTGTGTATCCTTTGGCCTTGTGTGTGAAATATTTCATTTTATGACATTTGAGTGTGTCCCTTATATGCATCCATTGGCCTTATTATTTTAGATATGATATTTGTGATTATGTGCTTGTTGAACTTGTTAATTTTGATGAGAGCCATGATCCATATCATGCACTAACTAACACATAAAATACTAAATTTGCATTCTATTACTATGAGATTCATTGACACATTTTTATATGCCTTGACTCATACGTGACACACATAATTCAAATGATGTAAATCTTACTATGCTAACATACTTTTCACATATGTTGCATTATTCAATGACTACATATTACTCTACATGTTTTAGTTAAATTTTCTTTTGAGATGAGTAAATTCAAGGATCAATTCCCTCACCTCAAAATGGGAGTATTTTAGTGGGATTTTCATATATGAGAAAAGCCTTTGCCATAACAAAAATCAGATTTGGCATAAAAATACAGTTTCATAGGTTGTAAAATGGTTTGAAATTCAGTCATTGGAATAAATTACAGGGACATATCCTAGGCACATGCACTCATATTTCGAGATCAAAGAATAAGTTAATATAGTTTTAAGTACATGATATAGATTCATGCATAAATTGCAAATGTAATTTACAATGGGAATCTACATACAATTATAGATTATACATTTATCATTGGAGGCACGATACAAATTCATTCACATATGTTATTTTTAAAATACTACTTTATAAGTTGTGAACATGGTAGAAACACGTATATACTCTATTTGTCATGATTTATCTTCCTGCACTGTGGACTCGTGATCATACTTTAAGTGGATTTGGACCTCATTTAGTCAAAATAAGTTGATTATCAAAATAACTTAACTTTTGTGTTGATTTCAAAGACCTATCAGGTAGATCAACAAAAAATTGTGAAAGAAAGGTATGATTTAATTAAAGTTATATCCTTTCGTAGAAATATATATATGCAATGTTGTCATGATTTACAATTGTGAATAGGGAAAATTTAATGAGGTGAATGGATTAATATTGGAAATCATCAAAAATTATTTTTTTATAAAAAGGAACTTTCTTTTATTTTATTGTTTTAATTTTAGAACTTTCAAAATAAACTATATTTCATAAATACTTTAAGAGTTCAATTATTTTTAATTAATTATATTTTTTAAATAATTTTTAAGATTATTACTTAATTATAAACTATAAATAATTTTAAGTTATTAATTAATTACATTTAATTTAAACCTAACAAATGTTAAGATAAGACTAATCTAACTTAACATAACATAGAGAGAACAATAATAAACTTCAAGTTTAAATTAAAATCACTCCACCTCTAAAACCGTCACCACTTTAAACTCATGCCACTTATAAAAGATCTGCCACATCACCGCCACATAAGTGATAGTCAATAAACTGTTGAGTCAAGTTAAAAGCCAATCATAAAGAGATGATAACACATAAATAAATAGTCAAAACCATAATTAAAGGATGAAAACAAATCAATGCACCATGAGGGAGAGATTTTCCATGTGAAAGAAGGATAATTTGCATGAAGAAAAGTTATAGATAAAGATCAATGCCTTAATAAATGGTAAGGAGAGATCACTGCCACATAAACTGCCATGCCGACCACATAAAAAGATAGTTAATTCTAGTTAAAAACCATCAACTACCACTTAAAGGAATAGTCCAAAAACTGTGATGAAGGGAAAAGAGCCAATTAGCACTCAAGTGAGGGGAAGTTCTATGCAAAGAAAAGGTTATAAAAGGAGATCGATGCTAAAGCTTGAAGAGGGCAGTAGACCGATGCTTAAGAAAGGAAGGAGGAACGTTTGGAAGAGAGGAAGAAATAAATTGACACCTAAAAATGAAAGGCAGAGAATCGACACCAAGTAGAGGAAGAAGGAGGCAATGTGCTACTCCTACAACACTACCCTGGTGAATATAATGAATAAGTTTTTATTAGATTTATGTTGACCAATTTTTAATCATTATATATTAAAATATATAATGAATAAGTTTTTATCATATTTATATTTACCAATATTAAATCATTATATATTAGAATATATAATGAATAGTTTTTATCATATAATATTAAATCTATATATATATATATATATATATAATGGATAGTTGTTATTATATAATATTAAATCAATATATATATCATAATATAATCACAATAATATTAATTATAATTTTAATATGGTTAATAATTTATGTTAATATTAGTGTAATTATATGTATTTAGCCTAAATAAAATAGAATATATCTAATAAATTAACGTAATCAACATATATGCTACATTGTTATTCACTGCTTAAGTTGTTATTGACGTTTTAAATTGAAGGGTCTAGTTCATTCTTCAAGTCTTTACATCCTTGATTGCTAGTCTATAAATGAAGATTACATTTGTGATAAATCTATGATTGGATTTTAAATTAGCCTCAATTATTAATCCCCTTGCATCTAATTATTTTATTTGTCATGAGTAAGACAGTTTATTAAGAACATTATATCTTATCAAATATAACATTATAACCATATCGACAAATAATAAAATACTCTTCATAAAAGATTTATTTAACATTAAGTTTATATCATTCTTTGTGGATAAGTTATCTTATAGAAAAGTAGACTAAAGGTATAAATGATAGAAAAAAATAACGTTATTGTAAATCGACATAATGACTAAACTAGGAGATTATGTTATAGATTTGTTTTCTACCTTCCTACTCAAGAATTTGCTTTTGAAATACAATGCATTAATTTATTTTTAGCATTCTTTAATTGTTAAGCACGAGATATACTGAGAGGGGGGTGAATTAGTATATCATATATCTTATAAATCTTTTCCTTAACCAAATTCCACTTAATCAAACATTCAAGATATGCAATAAAATTCAAACAATAAACACCACACAAGATAGAGAGAGACACCAGATATAACGTGAAAACCCAATGTGGGAAAAACCACGGAGAACAATCTCAAGTATATGAATGAACACCAACCCAAAAAATATTCACAAGCCAAGCTTGCAGGAGCACCATACCCCTTTGCCAAGCACCAACCCAGCTACTATTCGTGAGCACCAACCCACATGAGCACCAACCCCTTTGCCGAGCACCAACCCAACAACAATTCGTGAGCACCAACCCACAAGAGCACCAACCCCTTTGCCGAGCACCAACCCAGCAACAATTCGTGAGCACCAACCCACAGGAGCACCAACCCCTTTGTGTATACCACACACCTATCTCTCAATGTTGCTATCTCAACAAATGATAGATCAATACAACATCTCTTTCCTCTCTCTCACCTTTGCTCTTCTAAGCTAGATATAACAAATACAAATCATATTCATCTCTCACAATTGCTCTTCTAAGCTAGATATTACAATATCAAATCAACCTCTATCTCTCATATTACAAATGGCTTCTCAAGCTTTTATTTATAGCTTTCCAAATGACTTTTGGCCTTCCCCCTTTGTGACCCTTCAATCCTCATGCAAAATGGCACCAAACTTGTATGACCCTTCATATTCAAGCTTTTGAAAAGTCATGTGGTGACCCTTCATGACCAAAAACGTCCTTCCCTCTTTTGTCTTCATCTTGGTGACTTTTCGTATTCCTTAAAGTGTCCGTTCATGAGAAATTGCGCCCTTCCTCTTTTGTCTTCACTTGGTGACTCTTGGAATTCCCCAAGATGACTCTTCATAGGAAAATGCATCCCATCTTTCTTTTATCTTTACCTCGTGGATCTTTGACTTCTCCATGGCCCCTTCTTTTGTCTCATATGCAACCAAAAATATATTCATTAATATTAAATAAATATTAACTCACATTAGCCAAGATAAATTTATTACAAATAACATTAAATGCAATGGGGCTTTTATCACCAATAATGTTAGACCTTTGACATCAATGACAATAAATAATAAAATACTTTTCATAAAAGATTTATTTAACATTAAGTTTATATCATTCTTTGTGGATAAGTTAGCTTATAGAAAAGTAGACTAAAGGTATAAATGATAGAAAAAAATAATGCTATTGTAAATCGACATAATGACTAAACTAGGAGATTATGTTATAGATTTGTTTTCTACCTTCCTACTCAAGAATTTGCTTTTGAAATATAATGCATTAATTTATTTTAAGCATTCTTTAATTATTAAATCTCAACTTAGATCAAGAATTTTAGGTTAAATAAAACTACGTAGCATTTGCTATTAAGCGGTGCTTCTGGCTCACATTTACAGGTAATGTTGTCATACTTGAGTTACTACATCCATAGCTTAACACAATTACAATGACATCTAGGCATCATCCCTATAAACCATCAGGGAGAAATAATGACATGTCATGTCATTAAGACCAAGGGGTGGGATAATCCCTCTTGATCAATAACACTAATTAAGATTTTTAAAAAATGACTTTGACTACCTTAAACAACTCTGACTTGTGAACTTATGAAACATAATGGAGAAAGTACATTTCTTACTCAAAACTCGGTATCATAAAAAATGAGCAATAAAAACTAGGATTGAGAGTGTTAAACCATTTATTATCAATAAACCACCAACATATGGCTCTCAAATAACAAAACTTTGGCAAAATTAATTGTAAGGGTTAGGTTGATTAAAGCAAGGATCAAAAACATTGTTGATGTAAATAAAAATTAGAAAGGGGATGTAGCTTGTAAATGTTAATTTCTATTTCTTGTTAAGATTTAGGGCTAGTTTAGTTTAAAAAAGATTCAATCACTTAAACTGATACTTTGACACTCTTATTTGGGTAGTAATCATAAAGAAACTATCTGAGGAATTGGACCCTAGAAAGGGTTTCATACTACACCTTGATCCTATTCAGAAGCAGGTATGTAGGTAGTCTGGGAATCAAAGGATGCTTATAGTACGCAAGTGAATAGGATGGGGTTTAGGGTTGTACGCTTAATAATATTAAAATTAAATGAAAAGGCAAGACCATTATAATAAAACCCTAGTTTAAATAAATAAAATAAAGATAAGAATTTTGTGATATACTTGAAAAGATCCTGAGTAGATCATCACAGTTCCTAAGGCTTTAAGCCAAATTCTAAGATGAAATGTGACTATTTGTTATATGTTTTATACTCCTATCATGGTGACCTCGGTGCTTATCCAATAGAGATGAGTGGTGAATAGTAAGCGACTCATGATCTAGTTGATTCTGATGAGTCAGGTCTTTGGCCAAAGCATAAATTACTCATGTGTAAGATACCTAACCCATATGGTTAGATGCTTACCCGTTTGGCAAAGGATAATGAATGCCTAACCTGTATGGTTAGATGCTTTCCTGATTGACAAAAGATATCTGATAAGAAAAAATATATCTGATTTATATTCATAGATAAACATTAATTAAACAAAAAAATATGTGTTTTATGATATGATTGGCCTCTACACTATTCTATTTTTATCATGCATTCAAGAACAAATTTTTTATTGAATATACAATCCTTTTGGCAGGTATAAATTTAGTTAAAGTACATAATGCATAACTTAAAGGTTTAGTGCCCTCTACCATTATGTCTTCGAATCCATTTGGATTTCAACCTATTTCATGTTTTTGGGCTACAAAGATCAATTGATTTAAATTGAGGTTTTTACATCCCTCAATGGGTGTTATTTATTTTACAAAATTAAAATTCAATTTTGGGTTCGTTTGCCCTCAAGTTCTTTATTGGTTTGGCTAAGGAACCAAAATCTCTAAGTGCTTCATGAGAAGCACCAATTCTCTAATGCTTCAAGGAAGCATCATCTCCAAGAAAAATTCACAAAAGCAACATTGGTTTCATATGTACAAGGTATACTTCTCCTTTTCTCTCACTTCAAATTCAATATATTTTCACATTCAATCTTTTTCAAAGTTTAGTTTTCAAAATAAAATAATAACTTTATGTGTTTTATAGGTTTTTCCAAAGACTATGATGCCCTGCATGATTAGAGTACTAGCTCAAATACAAAGTGTATCTTAGACACTAAGGTATATCTTTATTTTAATCTATAAATATTATTTTTAGACTAAAGAGTGGGAAACTGTAGACACTTAAAACTAGTCATGAATGCTTAGTCATGTTAATTTTGATCCTTTTAGATTTTAATTAACTTATGCATTTAATTAGTCCTTATTATTCTACTTTCCCATATCATAATCACCCATGAAAACCCATTTCTATTTAAAATTATTATCTATCACCTCCAAAACTAATTTGATTGTAAAAAATTCCCTTATGCATTTGTATAGACAATCTCAAATCCAAATTTCCATGTGTTCACTAAGGGACAAAAACATTAAGTAGGGACAATAGTAGGAGGCGTTCTTGTCCCATGTTGGACGTTGTTTTCCTTAGCCCTCTAATGGTTAATTTTTAAAATTAAACCCCTCCATTATCTTGTCTTCCATTTTTTTAGATAACCTAGTATGTGGTTTCCAATTTTGGATTGTTGTAAAGGTATACTCAAGTCACTTATTCTTCCACTTAGAAATTTCAGTGTAGAGGCTACCTTACACTATTGCATATTGAGCAAAAGTTTCATTTTTTTCTAAATTCTAATTCTAAGTATTTCAAATAGTCTTCAACCAAGTCAAGATCATAATTTATCCATCAAAAATGAAAGCATGATCAGGTATTCAATCCATCCCTAGATGCATTCATATAGTCAAAGGAGCACAATTGTATAAATACTCTAAGTGGGAGAACTACATAGGCTTTATTTCCTCCTTTGAGTATTGGATATGTATGTAACATTTAGTCATCATGGGGTGATTGGAGTTAGTTTAGTCTAATTACACTCCACCTTTTTCTATTTGTATTTTTTCAATCAACCTTATTAGGATTTCAACATTGGAGAAGTTAGTTACAAGTCTTTTACACATTTCTAAATGTCAAATTTGTGCATGCAGTCTTAACTTAATTAGTCACAACTGACTGTTCCTTAATTTATGATTTTTTATCAAAAGACAAGATTGGCCAAGTAGGACAGTAGTGGGAGTAGATCATGTCCTAAATTTGTCGATCATATCTCTATTCAGTTTCAATTCCCTTTTTGGTCACTTGTAGATTATGTTATTATTTTCTTGTTTCTACCTTTTATTAGTTAGCACAATCAAATCTAGGGTAAAAACATCTAAGTTTATCTTTACAATTAATAGATATCTTGTTTTCAATCATTTATGCCTCATTGAATTTAATTATTTGATTTCATTTTGTGTGTCGAAAGTTTATTTCTAACACTGTGATTTATTATATTCACTTTATCCTAATTAGAGTTAATTAAAATTTTAATCCAAATTTAAAAAAAACACATAGATACCTATTTATATTAAGAGAGATAGCCTAAATCTACCAATATTACAATAACTCTCATCCATAATGTGTCTCACCCACTAGTTTTCTATATTTTTTTATATAAATAAGAGATGAAGCTAGAGTTAGGGTTAGGGGTTTGGAGAGTAATTCTAGATATAATAATACATACCTATCATTTTAAAAAGTCAATTAGGTATCTACTTAATTGATAATCTTCTCTAATAATGGGTTGTGGAAAAGTATTCACCAATTAGTGTCTATCCATGAATTACAAATGAATATTACAAGTGCATCTTAAAACTCTACAATAGTGTATGAATAATTAAATAAATTAGCATTCTCCCTTAAGATGTGCTTTGATGAAAGAAAAGACAAAGGAATCACTAAATTATCCCCCTTTGATGACACCTTCTTTCGTTCCCCAAATCTGCTTGAGATGAACAAATTGGGCCTCAACCAAGGATTTTGTGAAGATTTCTACATTCTGATCATTTATTTGGAAAAACTTAAGATCAAGGACCTTGTCATGTATCAATTTTTTTATATAATTCATGTGGATCTCAATGTTCTTTGCGTGTTGGTGATCTATTGGGTTTCGATAAATTTGGATAACATTATGATTATCACACCAAAGAAGTGTGTGTTGGGTTTTTAGAAATCTAAATTTTGAAAATAAGCACCGAATCAAAATTGAATCACCACTTACAATGAAAAATCCACTATAATTATCTTTCGTAGTAGACAAAGAAATAATAGTTTGCTTCTTGTAAGAACAAGTCATGCAACCTACCCCAAGATGATAGATGTATCTTGCAATTGATTTTCAATCATAGGAATAGGGCCTAGAATCATGTTTAGCTATGATAAGACAAACACCCACAATAAATCTGTAAATAAATATATGAAATATTTAAAATAAGATATCATGGATTTATCTAAGTAGCATAGCTACCTCTTTAGATTAAGAGCAGTGACCTAAATATGTCAGTATAATAGTAACTCTCATCCATAATGTGCCTCACCCACTAGCCCTATATGTTATTATATATAAGAGAGGAGGCTAGGGTTAGGTTTATGGTTTTAGAGACTAGTTAAAAATAGAATAATACAAACCTATTATTAGCATAAGTAAATTAAGTATTTACTTAATTGAAAATATTCTATAATAATGTGTTGTGGATAAGTCTACACCAATTAATTTGTATCCATGAATTAAAAATAAATATTACAAGTGCATCTTAAAACCATACAATAGTGTATAAGTAACTAAATACACTAGCATCCATCAGTTGTTGTGTTATGATTGTAATTGATGATTATGGGGATTGAATTATTATTTTGATAACTCCCATTATTTTGATTATTTTGATTTTTAGGGATGGAAATTTTCACATTAGGCCCATAAGGCTTATGCCCACTATCATTGGTTGCTTGATTGGTTTGAAAGGCACCGTCTAGGAAATATTCATATGATTTATTGGGGAACTTTTGCACATCTTCCCAAGTTTCCTTATTGATGGATTAAAGAAAGAAATTGAAAATCACTAGGTGATCCATATGAGGGGCATTAATTGGGGAATATAAACATGGAGCCATCTTGTGACAAAATGAGAAATATATTTTTTAGGCTCTCATTTAATATGTAATAATTCTCAAATGTCAATGCAAAGAATATTTATTCATATAAAAAAATTCACAAATTTATGGGGTTATCTACTTGAATGAATGGATTAAACCCTAAGGTAAGTGATAATATGAATCTAAAAAAATACCCTCTAAGCTCTTGGGGATTTTTTATTTGCAACAACATCCTAAGGGAGGATTTCATTTAAATTAATGACATAGACATTGATATGAGCATTAGGATCTCACTTGCCTTTAACTTTATGAAGATCAGGACAAGGGCAAGGTAAATAAAAACTTCTCATGGTCATGTTTGGTGGATCCTTAAGATATTTTAGGTAGGTGCTTGTGGCCATGGTGCTAATGAGAGTGTCTACAAAATAACTCAAATATGGGAGAGAATGATAATCATGAGGTTGATATGGTCCAGCCAAAGAAAAAGGATCCTGAACTAGAGGGGGATTGATTCATGAAATGATAAAAATAGTTCTCCATTGGAGATGACTTGGAGTACATGTGAATATAGGCTAAAACCTACTAAAGTGTCAAAGTAGTGCACCTGTAGTTGTTATTGGGTATATCGAGAGGGACTCCTGGTGTATATAATTTCCATGATAGAATGACTCTTTTATTGGGGTGTCATATGTCCCTTGATTTGGGGATGTGATTATTGTGGCATATTCTCTTAATTTATATAAAAAAGAGGGTAGGAAATGTGATTGTATTCTAAATTTTGAATGAGACCCACAAGGGTGACAATGAATGCACTAACCACATTATTAACCTAAAACGGTGATAGGTTAGGATGATTTAGTATCTCCTTAGTTTGGAATGAGGGTCGAGCCAAAGGGCCTTGATAATTTTTTGGGGTGGATTGAAACCCATGATGGACTACTACAGTTGTAACCTATGAATGGGTAATGGGTCTAGAAAAGTGTTAGCAGTGGCAAAATTTTGGATATTTTTCATGTAGGCAAGATCTTCTTCCATGTGTCTGATTTTCTCATTTTATTACTCAAGTTTGCAATCTCCCTAAAATTTAGGGTTTTGATATCCAATGTGGGGAGTGGTAATAATATGATGATGCCCCCCTCTATTGACACTAGTAAAGGTCATGTTATTAGAACCATGTTGATTAAGAGAGGTGAAATAATCATTGGTTGAGGTGTGAATTTCATCTAAGATGACACCCCATGATTAAATTTAATAGATAAGAGGATATACATCACTACATATTGATGATGGACCTCAGCTTGAGAGGTTACCTAAGCCCAATCCTCCAAGGAGACCTGGTCAAGAGCATTCCTAAATTTGGAGAAAGCAGTTAAAATTAACGGTCTTTATACTCCAAACACGTTTTGCATGAGTGGGAACACCCTGAAGACAAAATGAAAGAGAGAATATGATTAAAAATAAAAAATGGATTTGGAAAGAAAACCCTTCACTCTAGGTTCACCTAAATTTTTATGAAGGAAAAACTACACATAATCCTATGCACTCAACTTCCCAAGGTCAGGAAGAGATATCCAAAAAGGGGGGAAATAATGGGAGAGATTAAGGATTGGGGTTCAGTAATGAGGGTTGATTTGGTCTTTGAAAAATTATAGTTTGAACTAGTATGGGTTGAATGGGTATGGATTGAGCAAGGGAAGGTATGCGTGGAGCAAGTAAATGGATTTGAGTGCACTAAGAGCAGTATTCGTCAGCATATTCTATGTGATAGTTTAAGGTGACTAATGAATAGTTGATAGGGAAAGGGAGTCACGATAAAAATCATGTGCCTAAGCTCCTAGTTGATATTAATTTGAATGGAAATGTCTAGATTAGGCTGATCTATTCTACAAAAAGCTCATGTGTGTCAAGGTTGGACTTGCCCTGAAAGTGTCATTAAAAAAAGCAAAGGGAAATAATAAAGAGGAAACCAAGAGAATATCAACACAAACCATAAACTTCTAAAGCAAAATAATTAAAGCAACTAACTCAAAAGAAAATACTTTGAAATGAAAGATAACATATAGCTTGAAACTAATGATTACATGTAATAGTTACTATTTATAAATGATAAATGTGATTTAATCTAAGTCAAGTAAATGAACAATGATATATTACTATGTTTTTGGTATTTTAATTATGAACATAATGAACTAAATATACTAGTATTTAGATATCAAATGAAACTAACCAACAAACACAATACAAACGTTGAAACTAATTGAAACTATGGAGGACAAGAAACAAGGAACACCACAAGGACTTCAAAAAACACTATAAACTAAACACTACAACATATAAGTTGTAAATGCATTAGTAAATTATTTGGATCATAAAATTAATAAGTTTTTTAAAAAAATAGACACTGTAAATGATTGTAATTTTAACTAACAATATTGATTAGGAACAACCATGAAATGACAACAACAATAAACAATGTTGATAATGAAACAAACAAAGATCTAGGATAGTGAATAAAATGATTGAAACCAAAAAAATGGAGACACCAAGTATTAAGTAACTAACAAAGGAAAGACTTCACAAGAGAAGTACAAATTTAGAGGTACAAACACTCTATGTAGATTGCACATACACTACACAATGCAACAAAATATAAACTTGGACTATGTAGATTAAGATGAATGTAATGTTTAAAACAAGTATAAAGTGGAAACAATGGAAATGAAATGCTTCACCCAAACCTTGAATAACCTTGTAATGGAGGATAAGAATACACCTATAATAATGGGGTGTATAAGCAATAGTTTTAAAAATAACTAAAATGTACTAAAGTGATGATAAATTAATAGTCAAATGAAATGTAATACTTACTCTAATTTAATCTACTAACAAGAAAATGAACCTCTGATCTGTCACTAGATGTATGACAAACAAAAAGGTAGAAGGGTTTTGACACGTCGATTAAAGCATAAACCTATAAATGGTACTGACAATCAGTCTCGTGGAAATTACTTCAAGGCAAATGATCCACAAACTAGATTTGAAAACTAACACTAAGATGGAAAACAACATAACAAAGGATGTGTATTCATATCATGTAAAGAAAGGGTTGAAAACATATAATTTTTTACCATAGGAAAGGAAATAAAAGAGGGATAAATAGGTTAGGCAAGGATAAATGAGAGGTACGAGTACAACTGAAGAGGTTATGAGAAGGAAGAGAATGGTTGGGGCATGTGGAGTGTTTCATATAAGAATACCAACCTTTTAAACTCATGTATGGACTTCCATGACAAAATTTTTGGTTCACGCAAATTGGGGGTTACACAACTGTCACTGGTTTTGCCACAAGCCTAAGCATAAGTTAGGGGTCAAGCTTGAAAATTGAAATGCACATAATCCAAGCAAATAAAATGCCAAGGGGAAATAAATGAAGAGGTTTAAAATATGAAAGGATAGTTCTAAAATAGGATATGATGCAAGCTCTTAAGTTTTGGAGAGGTACTATAGTCCATGGACATGAATTTTGTATCATGCCAAATTTGGATGTTTTTAGTAACTTCCATCAATATAGGTTTGTCAGCAAGGTCGGTGCAAGAATCTCAATTATGGTTGCACAAATTGATATGGAAAATTTTGTACTTTATGAGAGGAATTTTCAATTGGATCAAAATTGATCGATCTTATCCATCACAAATTTTATTATTTGTATATAAAAGAGTTAAATAATGATGGAATAATTCATATGTACCAAATGTGTTGTCACTTTCATCAGTATGGGTTTATTATCAAGGTCACAATAATAACCTAAATTATGGTTGCATATACCAATGTGATAACTTGATGCAGAGGGAGAGATTAAACACATCAAATTACAAATTTGTTCAATTAAGACTCTCTTGTAGCCCTTCCAAAAGACAAATCTAGATGGTTTAAGATTTTTACAGAGTTTTAAGTCATACTAGGACCATTTCCATATACCCATTACCTAATTACAACTCCACACAAAGTTTCTTGAATAGAATATGAAGGGAAATACACTATCTTACACTTTCTCCTCACTATTAGGTATCTTTCTTATAGCCCTCTTAAAACACTTTTCCAGGTGGTTTGACAAGTAAACAAAGTATAAAGAAAAAAAAATTATATTTTTAGATACCCATTAAGGAATTTAAACTCCATACAAAGTTTTATAAGCTAACTCTTAAGGTAGACACACTTATGCAATTTGACCTTCCCCAAATTAGACCTGGGTCCATTAGGTCTCTTAGTCTTCAAAACTAAGTTTGGGATCCTAAATAATCAAAATGTACCAATACTCCAAGTAAATATTTGATTCACCTTTAGGAAACTAAAACCAAGATAAAATTCAAAATTTAATCTCTGAAATAATGTCTAGATACCTAAACCAAGAAATGGCCAAAAACCCTAAGCTAGGTTTCTACATAGACTGAGAGTGATCAAATGAATTATTTTAAATTATATAGGGTTTCAAACACTAATAATATTTGTATATGGTTTTTGAAATCATACTAAAACTATGTGAATTGAAATAAAATTCACCAAGACCAAAAATAGACTTAGATGGTCCCCTTTATTTGTTGGATTGTGCATAAATGATAGTGCACAAAACTATGTAAATAGAATTTGAAATTGGAAGGAGATTCAACCTTCATAATTTTTTTTTGAATAATCAACACTTTTAATTCACTTAATTAAAACCTTCCAACACCATATAAATCATTAAAGTTCTTGTCTTGGAAAAAAGAAGCCTTCCTCAACTCTTTATACTTGGCTATTCACCACAAAAATAGGGTGCAAGACAATGATATGAAATATGATGTTTGGATGACAATTTTTGTCTTATCTATGGATTGTGAGTAATCCAAAAAATTCCATGCATATATTCATCACCTTATAACATTATTTCACTCACAAAAATTATTTAAATAAATTAAGAAACCTTTCATAGTTCTAGACACTTGATTGTGGCATACCCAAAATTCTAAAGAACATAATCTCTCTCTCTCTCTCTCTCTCTCTCTCTCTCTCTCTCTCTCTCTCTCTCTCTCTCTCTCTCTCTCTCTCTCTCTCTCTCTCTCTCTCTCTCTCCATTAGGGTAATTATTAAATTTAAATGACAACAAGGAATAAATTTATACAAGTGATAAAACTTAAAAATATTCTCAAAATCATTCACAATGTTCTTCAAAAGTTTCTTCATTTATGAACATTATTGATCTCCAAATAGTCATACACAGGATTTTGAGACAATCAGTCGTTTCATGAAAATTTTCAATATTTTATCCATTTCCTAGAGATAAAATTATTCCTCTCTCTTGGATAATAAGATCCTTTAAATGCAATATATGTTCCTATAAAATCTCTAGCTACTTCTTGATCGCCTCCAACGTAGGCTTAAGCATGAATAAGATGCATTCATGAACATTACAACACAATATATAAGACTGCAAAGGTGTCCAAACATAAATAAGCATCCTAAGACCTATAACATCTCTAAACAAACAAAATTTAACTTTTGAACCTATCAAGACCATGATTAATACCTCAAATCTATAGAGAGAAATTCAAAAAATTTAATTTGACGTTTTGGCAAGAAAATGCCTAGAGGTCTCAAATTCAAATTTTATGACCAACTAAGACCTATAAATGACTCCAAACTTTCCTCTAAACCTTATAAGACTTATAATGAATCCAAAAACTAAAATAATAAATGAAAACTTATCAAAATGGTGATGCTCCTACATCAAACTACCAACCTTGAAATCTTTCATTATCTCTTGCTCATGACTCATTCTTTGTTGCAGATGCTTCCAAATATCTTTTCCTTCACTTCAACCATCATTCTCTTATCTCTATGATTCCTGGATCCCATGGTCTTATCAGGAGTGAGAAGGATTATTACAATGTTATATCTTATGCAAATATGCCTCTTTCTTCTTTAAGATCAATCTCCTCTTCACTCATCTTTAAACCTTCTTCCACTATACCTACACATACAACAAATGCATTAAAAAAACCACTTTTTATCATACTCTTTGCTCCAATCCTTTGTAATGCTCCATTATTTGGTATGTTCATAGTTTCTATTATCATAATGGACCTTGAAATGCCCATTCTATCCTTCACTTGGTTCACTCTCTCTTCATCCTTCCTTAACTTCAAAACATCCTTTTCTCCTTCATTGTTTATGCCAAGATCTTCTTTATACTCTTCATCCCTCATTATGGACCTACTATAGCATTCATTCTCTTCATTATTTTGTTCTCCAACCTTGAAATCTTCATTTTTTCCTTTCAAGACAACTTCATCCTCTTGTTATATATGTTGTTCACTTGATAGTTTGGTGCATGTATTGCCATCCATGGAAATGTTATTTAACACACTGACTTTCTCAACGAACCCTTCAAGATAATCCATACTTATTATAGAATACAACGTTTAAAACAACTCCACAAATAAATTTTTGAAAATAAATCATATTCTTCATAAGCTGTAACCTCTATCTTTTGTTGAGTAAATGACATACTACTTACCTCATCTTCCTTGTTTGGCTACATGAACTCTTTCTCACATATCACCAACACATTATAACCTCCTTTTGTTGCTACATCCTCTTCATTCAATGGTATAAGTGTGCGCTTATGTTCTTTTTCAAAGGTATAGGTGTTTCTCTCTCCATCATAAATGGTCCTCATATCATACTATCAAGGTCTCCCTAAGAGCACATGTCACTCATATATTGGTATGATGTCACATAGGACCTTGTCTTGATATCTTCCAATTTTAAAATTGACCCAATATTGTTCATTTACAAGAACTTGTTGCCCCTTTTGAAGCCATGAAATATTATATGGAGTTGGATGTGGCAACCTTTTCAATCCAATCTTTTATACCATTTCAACTAATACTAGATTATATGTATTGCCTGAATCAATTACCATTTTGAAACACTTACCTTGACTTTTGCATGTTGTATTGAATAAGGTATTCCTTTGGGTAGAATCCCTATCCTTAGGTGGCTTGATTAACACTCTCCTCAATAGCAAAGACTCACCAATTTTTGGCTCTTCTATGTGAAATTAAGACCCCACACTTTCCTCCTTTGCTTGTACCACTTGATTTCTTCTTTCAGTTTGAAAACCACTAACTTGAGAGTCCTATGGACACTCCCAAAATATATGACCAAAAAAATTATTGCATTTAAAACACGTACATGTGAATCCATTGAAGGCTCTTCTTCTTTTTGTGTATCCTCCTCTAAAGTATGGTCTCTTTCCTTTGAATCTACCTCTTGGATTGGATGCATGTTCTTTTCTTTATGAGATACTTTCTACTTCTTCATATGTTTACAGCTGAATTCTTTTTGCATACTCTCCACTACCTCTAAGAGGTTTACTTCTGCCCCTTGAGTGTTGGTTGTCTTCTATTCAATTTATTTTTTGCCTTCAAATCATACTGGTAACACTCTTCAAGTGTTCTTGGACTTACCAAACTGGGTTCATTATACAGATTATACCTTAAACCATTTAGATACCTTGCAATTTTCTCCATGTCTTCTTCCACATGACCTGATTTGATGGTCAACTTGTAAAACTCCTCTATATACTTCCTAAACTCTTTTCCTTTTGCTTCAAGTTCTACAATTTTTTGAATAGGTTAGTTTGATAATCACTAGGCAAAATTTTTGCTTTTAATTTAGATACCATCTTGTCACAAGATTTAATCTTGGTCTTTTCTTTCTTTCTCCTCTCATTCTGTACATAATCCCACCAAAGGGTTGCATGTCTTTTCAATTTGGTGCAAACAAACTTCACATTGTTCTCCTCTGGTACATTTTCATAATCAAAATACTTATCTAGTTATGTGATCTAATCAATAAATTTTTCACCATTTAGGCTACCTACATAATTAGTAAGTTAAATATTTATCTTTTACCCCTATTTCATTACTGCCTTTAGCAATCTATTAATTCCTTCCTCTTCATGATCTTCATCTTCTTCTTCTTATTTTGGTGCTTGTGTTTCTTCTTCCCTGTCACTAATATCCCTTGTTACCACTCATCTTCTTAGATTTGCCTCTACTATTGTCAACCTTGCATAAAATCTTAGCCTCAAGTTTTTTAAATTCTCCAAGATTTCATCTCCCATCTGGATACATGTTCTTCCACCTCCTTTTGCATTCCTCCTAGGTGGCAATTTTACTTATCAATCAAATTGACTATCAAACAATCAATTTCACTCTTATCTTAAAGAGTGTCACCTTCTTCAATCTTCCTTTCAAGTATACAACCTGATCTTATACAAATCTGATGCAGAGGGAGAGAGTTAAACACATCAAATTACAAATTTGTTCAATTAAGACTATCTCTTGTAACCCTTCCAAAGGATAAATCCAGATGGTTTGAGAGTTTTACAAAGTTTCAAGTCATAATAGGACCATTTTCAGATACCCATTACCTTCTTACAAATCCACATAAATTTTCTTGAATATACTCTCAAGGTAAATTCACTATCTTACACTTTCTCCTCACTATTAGGTCTATTTCTTGTAGCCCTCCTAAGACACGTTTCTAGGTGGTTTAACGAGTACACAAAGTATCAAGACAAAAAAACTTATTTTTAGATACCCATTAATGGATTTCGACTCCATACAAAATTTTATAATCTAAATCTTAAGGTAGACACACTTATGCAACTTGACCTTCCTCAAATTAGGCTTGATTCCATTAGGTCTCTTAGTCTTCAAAATCGAGTCTGGGATCCTAAATAATTCACATGTGCCAATACTCTAATTAAATAGTTGATTCACCTTTAGGACACTAAAACCAAGCTACATGTCAAATTCTAAGCTCTGAAAAATGCCTAGATACCTAAACCAAGAAATGGCCAAAAACCCTAAGTTAGGTTTCTACACAGGTCGAGAGGTGATAGAATGATTTATTTTAAATGATAGAGGGTTTCAAAAATTAAAAATGGTTGTATAGGTTCTATGCAATCATGTTAAAACTATATTAATTTAAATAAAACTCACCAAGACCAATGAAGAACTTTTTATGGTCTATCTTCAACATGTGATATGGGATCTTGTCAATACGAAATCCTTAAACCCACCTTGACTAGCATGACATCCCAATATATGACAAAAAATGAGCATTTAACTTATTGTTATATGAATGTGGGAAGAATCTAATATAGAATAAGACATTAATGTACATGAGGAACATCCAAGAAGGTAAGGGGATGTTATTCATTGCATGGGCCAAAAAGGCCTTAAAGGGGGTAATGAAAAACATTTTAGAGAAAGAAAAGAATGTGGGTGTCGAAAGGAAACATAAAGAAAACAAAAAATGAGGTTCAAATGAAACATGTAACTCATCACATGGGCCAAAAAGGCCTTAAAAGAGTGGTGGTTGAATTTTGTAAGTTTATTTATCCTTCCTCTTTCTTTTGAATAACTTAATTTGAATTTATGTTGTGTTTATTATTTATATTACATGTTTTATTCAACTTACATAACTATCAATTTTTTAATTATTTATCTAGCAGGTATTTGAACGTAGACCAATTAAAGAAGATGTTCAATAATTATAAAAAAACAAATTTAAGCAATAAATCACTTTGACATATGCAAGTTAATCATTTTTATATAATTTTTTTTTAATTGGTCATTTTGTATTCATTCCTATGTAGTTTTGATTATATCACTATTTTTATTCTTTTAGGAAGCTAAATTTCAAATACCGCCACTTGATAATCACATACATGTGGCAATCAAGAAACATTTGAGCAACACTTCTGAGATACATCGACATCGTGGAAAGCATCCAAGTATTATTTTTTTAACCCATTAGATACATCATTTTGAATCCCCAGATTAGGTTTTAAGGATAAGTGGGGTTCATAAATTTGGAATTAAGTATTTTTTCAATACTAGTTTAATTATTTGTATTATTTTGTTATACAGAGAATGTCAGACAACTCTCATAGTACACTTTTGCGTATAGTATTTTTAAATAATACTATATTTCAATTATGTTTTTTTTTTCAAACTTAAGTTATAAAATTACATTTGTTTTGTAGACAACAAGATGCTTAAACGATGATGATGACAACAATGAAAATGAGAATGATGACAAAGATGCCAATGATGATGATGTTGATGGTGGTCACTATGGTGGTGTAAGAGTTGTTGATGATAATGATGATGAGAAAAATGGGGAGGCATATTAGATAGACATATTATTTTTTATGCTGGAATTTACGCCTTCAAACTATTTTATATAGTATATTTTAATGATTTTAAATCTGTTAAGGTGTGGAGCCTAAAAGCTTCACATATGAGCGCATTACCAAAGTTGCAGGTTTACACAGTCACCGGTGTCGGTCAGGAGCGACCGACGTCGGTCTGGTGCAGTTGAAGAGACACCGGCGTCGGCAGATGATCGGCCGACGTCGATCACAGGCAAGCAGGCAGGAACCGGCGTCGGTCACCTATGCGTCCAGAATGCTATTTCCAAAGACAAAAGCGAGTGTTTGCATGATGAGTTTAAGTCTTAGTCTTAAGTTCGCGTTTCTATTATTAGTAAGATTGGTTTTTAGAGCCCTTGTTCAAGAGGCTTAACTGTTGGTTGTAAGTGCATGCTCAAGTTCCCTAATTCTATATGTAGAATTAGATCTTCTTAGCTTAGTGTGATTATTGTAGTAGTTCATTGTATGTGAATGTTGAAGAACAGTACAGAGTTGTATCAATCCAGGTTGTTGGAGTTGATTGTACTTGAGAGAGAGAGCTCTTAAGGGATAGAGATCTAGTGAGAGATCTTGTGCATCTGAGAGAGGTGTGGAAGAAAGAAGTTTCTTCAATTGTATTCCTTTTGTAAAGAGTTTAATACAAGTTTTCAGGGTGGTTTCTTGTATCTCTTGTTCTTTGCTATTATCTGATTCTAGTTACTTATCTATCTGATTTAATTCTGTGATTTATTGCTTTCATAAGTGTAATCTATTATTGGTTGATCCCCAACAAGTGGTATCAGAGCCTTGGTTGTAGGTTTAGAGTTTGATATCCAATAATTGGTATCAAAGCTCAGGTTCACTAACAGGTGGTTCAGATCTGTGTATTGTGTATTGATTACAAGTTGCTCACAAGAGTTTCTGCAGGGATTTCTGTTTGAGTGGGAGAAGCAATGGCAGATGAAAGTAAACTGAGAATGGAGAAGTTCAATGGCAAAAACTATCAACATTAGAGAATGCAGATAGAGGACTATCTGTATCAGAAGGATCTATACTTACCGTTAGGTGGGATTGCAAAGAAGCCCACATACATGGAGGATGAAGAATGAGAAGTTATTGACAGAAAGGCTCTGGGGTCTATAAGACTGAGTCTAGCATCCACTGTGATATCTAATTTATCACAGGCAAAAACAACGGTAGAGTTGATGACTACTCTAGCAAATTTGTACGAAAAACCCTCAGCTTTCAATAAGGTATATTTTATGAAGCAGTTATTTAATTTGCATATGCAGGAAGGTGGATCTGTATCTAATCACCTGAATGATTTCCATGGTATTGTAAATCAATTAAGTTCAGTCAAAATTGTATTTGATGATGAAATAAAAGATCTTTTAATATTATGTTCTTTCCCTGAAAGCTGGCATAGCTTAGTAATGGCAGTTAGCAATACTGCATCTACATCAAATATTTTAAAAGTAGAGGATGTTGTTAGTGTTATCTTGAATGAGAAAATTCGCAGGAAAAGCACAGAAGAGACATCTGGGAACGCTTTAAGTTTTGAGAGTAGGAGAAGGCAAAAAGAGAAGAGCAAGAAAGGGAGATCAAGATCCAAGTCTAAGGGGAAAGGCAGATCCAAATCCAGAAATGGCAGAAGGCCACAATGCTAGAATTGTGGAAAGATGGGGCGCATAAGCAGAGATTGTTGGTCAAAGCCTAAGGAGGACAATCAACATGAAGGAAAAGAAGAAGCAAAGGTTGCAGGTATTGCACAAGATGCTTTAATATTCTCTTTGCATAATAATATAGAATCTTGGGTGTTATATTTTGGTGCATCTTTTCATGCTACCCCTAATAGGGAATATTTCTGTGACTATATCCATGGAGATTTTGGAATAGTATATCTAGGGGATGATGAACCCTGTAAAATTATTGGCAAAGGTAAAGTGCAGCTGAAAATGCAGAATGGCAACACATGGGTGTTGAGAGAAGTTATGCATGTTCCTAGCTTGAAGAGAATTTTGATTTCTGCAGAAAAGTTAGGGGATGAGGGTTGTACAGTAACTCTCACAGCAGAATCTTGGAAGGTGACCAAGGGTGCACTTGTTATGGCCAGAGGTAAGAGAGTAGGTACTCTCTATTTGTGTAATTGTGTTACTAACAATTCTCCTTCTGTATTATCTACTTCAGATGTGGATGCAAAATTGTGACACTCAAAGCTTGGCCACATGAGTGAGAAGGAGATGTCAATTCTTAAGTCTAAAGGTAAGCTTTCATATTTGAAAAGCATGGATCTAGAATTTTGTGAGCACTGTGTATTTGAAAAATAGAAAAGGGTTAGTTTTCTCAAGATTGGGTCTACAAAGAAGAAGCATAAGTTGCAGCTTGTTCACATAGACGTGTGGGGACTTGCTCAGGTAGCTTCTATTGGAGGATCACAGTACTATTTTTTGTTCATAGATGATGCTACAAGAAAGGTATGGATCTACTGTATTAAGAAGAAATCTGATGTATTTGAGACCTTTAAGATTTGGAAAGCTATGATTGAGAATGAAACAGGCAAAAGATTAAAGTGCCTGAGATCTGACAATGGTGGAGAGTTTTGTAGTTATAAGTTTAACTGGTATTGTTACATGCATGGAATCCATAGGCAAAAGACGGTTCCAAGGACACCTCAGCAGAATGGAATTGCTGAAAGGATGAACAGAACAATCATGGAGCGTGCAAGATGTATGAGATTGCATGTTGGTTTGTCCTTAGAGTTTTGGGCAGAAGCTGTTGACACTACAGTGTACCTGATTAACAGAGGACCCTCTATAGCTCTAGATGGTGGAATTCTAAAAGAGGCTTGGACAGGTAAAAAGGTAGATCTCTCTTTTCTCAAAGTTTTCGGTTGTGAAGCCTTTGTGCACGTAGATAAGAAAAATAGAAAGAAGATCGATGCTAAGTCTATGAGATGCACATTTATTGGCTATGGCTTAGATGATTTTGGTTTCAGATTTTGGAATCTAGAAACTAACAAGATAATTAGGAGCTGTGACGTTGTTTTTAATGAAAAAGTGATGTATAGTGATCAGCTGAAGAAGCTGAATCAATTTGGGCAGAGCAATAGTGAATTGGACGAGGTGACGGTCCAAAATGAGCTCGCGGAAAAAAGAAATAATCACTTGCAGAAAAACACAGAGACTGACGTCGACAGAATAGGAACCGGCGTCGACAGAACAAAAACCGATGTCGGTCATACAGAGACCGATGTCGGCAGGACAGGCACCGACGTCGGTCAGGCAGAACCGGCGTCGGCCAGTAACAGGTCTGGAGGTGACCGAGGTCGGTCACTGTCAGAGAATTTGGGTGGACAACGTGTTGTGAATGAGTCTTAGACATCCATCAGGAGGTCTGAAAGGGTAAGTAAGCCTCCAATTAGATATTCTCCTTAATTATTCTATTTATTGCTAATTGATGGTGGAGAACCAGAGAGTTTTGAAGAAGCAATACAGGTGGAGTCCAAGAGTCAGTGGGAGCGTGGCATGGTTGAGGAGATGGAGTCCTTAAGAGAGAACCAAACATGGGATTTGGTTGAGTTGCCAGCTGGTAAGAGGACACTGAAGAACAGATGGACCTACAGGTTGAAGGAAGGTGAGAATGGACAGATGAGATATAAGGCCAGATTGGTAGTGAAAAGATTCGCACAAAAGCCAGGTATTGATTTTGGTGAGATTTTTTCTCCTGTTGTTAAAATGACTTCTATACGGATTGTACTGTCTTTGGTTGCTATTGAGGATTTGCATCTTGAGCAGCTAGATGTTAAGACAACGTTTCTTCATGGAGATTTGGATGAAGAAATTTATATGGAACAGCCGGAAGGATTTGAGGTCAAAGGTAAGGAGAAGTTAGTGTGCAGATTGAAGAAAAGCTTGTATGGCCTCAAGCAAGCTCCTAGATAGTGGTATTTGAAATTTGAAAAGTTTATGACTGAGCATGGCTACAGTAGGTGTCAATCTGACCATTGTGTGTATTTTAAGAGATTAGATAACGGTAGATATATTATTCTATTGTTGTATGTAGATGATATGTTGGTTGCAGGATCACACATGCAGGATATCTCTGAGCTTAAGGTGAAATTAGTTCAAACGTTTGCTATGAAGGATTTGGGAGTAGCAAATAAAATCTTTGGCATGAGCATTAAGAGAGACAGAAAAAATCATAGGTTGATATTGTCTCAAGAGGATTATGTGGACAAGGTGTTGAAACGGTTCAATATGCAGGATGCTAAACCGGTAAGCACACCTTTGGCTGGACATTTTAAGTTGAGTAAAGAATAATGTCCTAATTCACATGATGAGGTAGAGTACATGAGTAAGGTTCCATATTCTTCCGCAGTAGGGAGTTTGATGTATGCAATGGTGTGTACTAGACTGGATATTGCCCAAGCAGTGGGAGTTGTAAGTAAGTATATGACCAATCTAGGTAAGGAACATTGGAAAACAATTCAGTGGATCCTTAGATATCTGAGAGGAACCAGCAGTAGGCACTTGTGCTATGGAGGTTCAGATACTTCTCTACATGGTTATGTAGATTCAGATATGGCAGGTGACTTGGATGGCAGGAGGAGCACTACAGGTTATGTTTTCACTGTAGGTGGAACGGCGGTTAGCTGGATATCTAAGTTGCAGAAGGTTGTTGCCTTGTCAACTACAGAAGCAGAGTATATTGCAGCCACAGAAGCTAGCAAAGAGATGATATGGATGACACGGTTCATGGAAGAGCTTGGAAGGGAGCATGGGAGTTGCAGATTGTATAGTGACAGTCAGAGTGCAATCCATTTGGCTAAGAACTCAGCCTTTCATTCAAGAACCAAGCACATACAGCTAAGGTACCATTTCATACGATAGGTATTGGAAGATGGTGATTTGAAGTTGGAGAAGATCCATACAAATAGGAATCCTGCTGATATGTTAACCAAGCCGGTTACAAAGGAGAAGTTGAATATTCATTCAACTTCTGTTGGTCTTCATGATTGAGTTGAAGATGGAGGAGCTAGAAGATGTTGTTGTACAGGTACTGGTGCAACTGTTTATCTCCAAGTAGGAGATTGTTAAGGTGTGGAGCCTAAAAGCTTCACATATGAGCGCATTACCAAAGTTGCAGGTTTACACAGTCACCGGCGTCGGTCAGGAGCGACCGACGTCGGTTCGGTGCAGTTGAAGAGACGCCGGCATGGGCAGATGATCGGCCGACATCGGTTACAGGCAAGCAGACAGGAACCGGCGTCGGTCACCTGTGCATCCAGAATGCTATTTCCAAGGACAGAAGTGAGTGTTTGCATGATGAGTTTAAGTCTTAGTCTTAAGTTCGCGTTTTTATTATTAGTAAGATTGGTTTTTAGAGCCCTTGTTCAAGAGGCTTAACTGTTGGTTGTAAGTGCATGCTCAAGTTCCCTAATTCTATATGTAGAATTAGATCTTCTTAGCTTAGTGTGATTATTGTAGTAGTTCATTGTATGTGAATGTTGAAGAACAGTACAGAGTTGTATCAATCCAGGTTGTTGGAGTTGATTGTACTTGAGAGAGAGAGCTCTTAAGGGATAGAGATCTAGTGAGAGATCTTGTGCATCTAAGAGAGGTGTGGAAGAAAGAAGTTTCTTCAATTATATTCTTTTTGTAAAGAGTTTAATACAAGTTTTCAGGGTGGTTTCTTGTATCTCTTGTTCTTTGCTATTATCTGATTCTAGTTACTTATCTATCTGATTTAATTTCGCAGTTTATTGCTTTCATAAGTGTAATCTATTGTTGGTTGATCCCCAACAAAATCTTTTTTTATGAGGATAGATGTAGATATTCTATGTATGATGTACTTTTATTTAATGTTCTCGATGGATGCTTGTTTGAAATTTTTGTTAAGTAATATAAATAAGTATTTATTTTTTTCTAAATTGTTTTGTAATAGATTATTGGTTAATGTTGTCTATTAATTGTAGTAAAAAATGTATTATACATTTAGATTTAAATTGTTAGATGTTTACTCAATGTAAGTGTGTTTTGTATATAATTGAGAATTATTATCTATTCTAAAAATAATAAATTATTTTTTTATATAATTCAAATTTATTGCAAATTAAAATATTAAATTCAATTTCTGATAAAGGGTCTAGTTTTTTGGCTAAGCCTTTGGTCTCCCCCTTGTTGTCTCCTCCAAAATGCATATGGGTTAAGCTAAATTTTGACAGAGTTGTTAAGGGTAATCCACATCTTGTTGGCAGTGGTAGGCGAAGGGATAGTGTCTTCTTAAATTCTCTTTACATATCGGTTGCAAAACCAATAATATGGCAAATGCTAAGGCATTATTGAAAGGATTTCAAATTGCTATACTCAAAGGTTGGTCTTTCCTCGTGGTGGAAGGCTATTGTAAATTATGCTTCAAGCAACTAAAGAAAAGGAGATGAAGGCAAGGTGTATGGGCATAGTGATTGATGAATTTAGTTGGTTGTGTTTCAACATCAACCACCTCAAATGGAACCACATCAAATGAGTTGCGAACCAAATCGTTGATTGGTTAACAAAAAAACAGTGGTGTTGGGCTTCGCATTTCTACCTCTCGATTGGATAGGATTTGTTCTCCTCCTATTCTTAATATTCTTTATAAGCTTGTGCTTTAGGACATTGCTAAGTGGTCTAATATTAGTTCCTAAGTGGACTAACATTAGCCTCTTTGGTTGGTTAGTGGACTAATCCCTTGAGGACTTAGGTGGCCTTGGTATTGTTCTTTTTGGCCACCTCTTGGCAGTTTGGAAAGGTGGCCTTTTCGTCATGCATTCATCATTTCTTTGTATGGTTATCACTGATTTGAGAAATTATTAATCCCTCTTATTGATTTCTCTCCCTTCACACGTGCTAATGTCGATATCCATGCATTATATCTTCTAATGCAATTGTGAATTCATTAACATGTGGGAGGTGATGGTGGAAATTTTGGGTTTGATTGTTATGGCAACATGGAGTGACATTGGTGGGTCTGGGTTTTGGTTGCCTCTCTATAAGATCTTTTTCTTTCCTTGGCTCTTGATTCTATAGTTTGTATAAGTCTTGTGCTTCGAACACTTCTGTGGGTTTCGGGTCTTTTGGGGAAACTTTAAGGGATTGGTTTTATTTTTGGACTCTTCTCTCCTAACTAGTATGGCTCTGGTTTAGGCTTTCTTCTCTCCATTTCTCATTGGCTTGAGAAGTCAAATTTTTAGCTTGTTTGCCTCCATGGGTGTGCATATTATGTAGTGAGAGATGGTATTTTCCTCACTTTAATTTCCCTGCCCTGACTCTATCTTTTTTCCTTTTCTCAATCCCTTGGATTAGCCTTTGTGATTGTACATGAGAGATGGGGACAATGCTCGGCCTTCTCAACATATTGGTAAGATGATGTTGGGACCCTTTCGTCTTAAGTCTTTCTTTGTAATTGTTGTCATTAATAAAAACTACATACATATATGTATTTTAAGCCATCCCTTGAGCTAACTATAAGAATACCACATTCATAGGAAGTAGTAGTTAACTAGTATAAAATTAGTATAAATAAGAGCCTCGACTAGTGGAAAAACATCCACGAATTATATTGTATTGAGTTTTCTCAAAGGAGGTTTCCACCTTGAAGAGGCCAACGATATTGTTATGTAATTATACTCCATTTTTAATGCAATATAAAAAAAATAAGTTCATGTACAGTATTATTTATAGTATTTTCACTATTGTTCTAATCTATCACATGGTCTTAACATTTGGTATTAGAGAACTCTCCAGGGTTGTTTCTCCATAGTAGCTTCAGTGGTTTAAAGCTCTCTACTATTGTCCACCATATGTTCTCACCTCGTCCAATCAGGATATTGGTGATTAAAAAGTGGTAACAAGGTGGTGGCACTAAGATTCCATCTTCTTTCCATCTTCTTTCCCTCTAGGTTATAAATTGTGTTCTAATAGTTTTAAAACTAACAAAAAGTTGTCGTTTTGGGCTAAGTGGTTATCATTTTTTCTTGATTCCATGGAGTGAAGGGTTATACCTCGATACACAAGCTATTAGACAGTGTTTTATATAGACTTGTGCTTCCACATGCCTTATGGTAATAGGAAGACCCAAAGTTGTTTTTGCAGCCAAGCCATAAGAAGTCTTTGATCATCTATTACTTGTGGTGCACTAGTCAACGTTTAGCCCCAAGAAGTTACTCACAACCAACTTAGAGGATGGAATAGTGGACTAAGGGTATGGTTAACCTCTATAATTATTTATTTGAAATTGACACTATGTATGAATGGGATACATTTTAATGTAAACCCACAACTCAGACACACCCTTTAACAACCTTCCCAATTTTTTTCCCACTGTGATTACTTTTGACATTCCAGATTTCACTGAAACCACCACCAACTGATTTTTACCAATATCGGCATAATTAATAGCATAAATAAGTTTTTGCATAATCCCAAGCAGAGTCTATAGGGTAATAGTCTGCACCATCATAGTTTACTGAGCAATAGTTTGTAGCATCACAAGTTGTATTTCAAAATAATGTGATAGAAACTCCCGAGTTAGTTATATTTTCAATCATGACAACTATGAAAATTCCACGTGAATTTTTGAGCACATGGTCGATTCCCAATTAAAATTAGAGAGTAAAAAAAGCATTAAGCCCATTGGGAGACTGCACCATTTTGATTTTATCATTGAAATGATTACATTGAAAAGGATTTCAATTTCCCAGAAAAAATTGCTTACAAAACAAATTCCCCTATAGTCCCAAAAGCACTTTATATTTACACTAGTGAAAATTATACCGTTGTGATCATCTCATCATGTTGATTATTTTAACATGTAACTTCATTAAGATTTTTCTAGAACACCTAGACCCCTCTAGTCAATGTTTGTCACATGTGGGAACAAAGGGTATGCCCAAAACATTGAGGAACTCTACGCTGAATTCCAATCCCAACTCACTAAGTTGAAAGAGGGACTACGCAACATCAATGCACAAAATACCATGCTCTCAAACACACTCAATGGGTAAGGCATTCTGAAGGCAGTATTTATCCCAAACCATGTCGGTTGGCTCTAAATTGGACTTTCTAAAATTTGATGGCACAAAACTTACTAGATGGATTTACCGTGTCGAATATTATTTCAGCTTGCACAATACAATGAGAGTTGATAAGGTAGTCATCGCCTCGTTTCACTTAGATAAGGAATTTGTCCAATGGTATCAAAAATATCATGAAGAACCCACTTGGGATGATTTTGTCAAGCTTTTGTTGGTTCACTTTGGTCCCAAAACTTATGATGATTTCACAAGAGCGCTGACCGAACTATAATAAACTGAAACAATTCGTGAGTATCAAGCTAAACTTGAAAAATTGGCCAACTAAACTGAAGGGTTAAAGGATGATTTTTTCAAAAGTTGTTTCATCAATGAGCTCAAAGATATAATTCACACAGAGATCAAGATGTTTAAACCATAAAACATGATGAAAACATTATGATTGGCCAAACTTACAAAATATAAGATTACCTCCTAGCATCGATCTTCCAATTTTTGTTCTTTCAAGGCCTCTACAACTCAATTGCTAGTCACAAACACTCCTCCCAAAGTAACTCCCATTAAACACATTATGGAAGTATAGATGTGCGCTCATCATGAAAAAGTTCTATGTTACAGCTATGATGAAATATTCACCAAAGGACATAAGTGCATTTAATGGAAGTTGTATTTGTTGGATGCCAAGTCAACACTAGATGCTGAAGAATGGGAAGATGATCAAGATTCCCACGATGAAGACCCTGAAGTTGAAGAACCTAGCAACACGAAGTCGCACCTAGAAATTTCAATACATGTCTTTGGATGGGGTAACCACTCCTTAGACTATGAGAGTAAAGAGATATTTTAATAAACACCCCTTTACTATTCTCAGACTCTGGTAGCACATATAATTTGATTTATCCTCGATTGGACAAACAAGCTAACTATTTCATGCACCCTATTCCAATTTTGAAGTAATATTGTCATTGGAGGAACATTCCCTTGTAAATGAAAATGTTGCAATGTTCATATTTTTGTGGGGCATTATACCCTCAAAACATATATGTTTGCCTTGCCCTTGGGCATATGTAATGTAGTTCTTAGATCCCAATGGTTGCACACTCTTGGCCCTATCTTATGGGACTTTCAAAACTTTGATGCAATTATCTGACATTGGAAAGTAGTACACACTAAAGGGCCTCTGACCAAAATCATCAAGTGTCATTAGTGCCCAACGCACCTCAAGAAAGGTTCACATGAAATCATTGCTCGACTCTCCTCTATTCAACTCAACACATCACCTAGTTCCTGCCAACCGACTTACAAAATTTTCTCATCAAACATGCATTAGTATTTGAAGAACTACAAGGCTTACTGCCTTGTCGACCATAAACCATCATATTCAAGTCCTTTCACGTACTGTACCCCCAACATTTGATGATACCATTATCATTTTTTGCAGAAGGCAAAAATTAAAAATATGGTTAAAGAACTCCTTCAGACATGAGTAATTCATTCGAACACACCCATACTCCTCCCCAATTCTGCTAGTCCGTAAAAAAATGGAACTTGGCACTTTACATTGATTTCTGTGAGTTAAACAAACTCACTATCAAAAGATAAATTTCCTGTCCCACTGATTGATGAACTTTATGGTGCCCAATTTTTCTCCAAATTCTATCCATAGTCTAATTATCCCCAGATCCGCCTTCAGGATGAAGATATTCCAAAACCCATTTTTTACACACACGATGGCCACTATGAATTACTGGTCATGCCCTTCAAGCTTTATCAATGCCCCTTCCACCTTACATGGCTTAATGAAAAAAATGTCATCCCTTTTTGCATAAATTCACCCTAGTTTTCTTTGATGATATTCTAATTTACATCAAAAAATGGGAGGAGCACCTCTAGCACCTCGACACTACTTTGCAACTTCTTGCAAACCACCAGTTCTATGCAAAATGGTCCAAATGTTCCTTTGGTCGACAAGAGGTGTACCTAAGCCACATTGTCTCAACAACAAGAGTTTTGGTTAACCCTACAAAAATTGAGGCCATGAAAAATTGGCTTAAACCCTAGACACTCAAATGCCTTCGTCGATTTCTTGGCCTCATTGGATATTGCTACAAATTTGTCAGAGATTATGAAAAATTGATTGCCCCATTGATAGCCATGATAAAAAGGGACTCCTTTTTGTGGTCTGCCACAACTGAACAAACTTTTGATATACTCAAGTAGGTTATATTGACTACACATATTTTCATCATGCCATATTTCACTTAGACATTTTTCATTGAAATTAATGCATGTGCAATAGTCTTAGTGTTGTCCTCATGCAAGATGGATGTTCCATCGTCTTCACTAGAAAATCCCTCAATAAGATAAATTTGGCGCAATCAACATATGAGAAGGAAATGATGGTTATCCTCCATGTTGTCAATGAGTGATGCCCAAACCTATTGGGTCGGCTTTTTGTATCAAAATGAATCATCAAAGCCTCAAATCCTTATTGGAGCAACATGTCTCTTCCCTGATTCAACAAAAATGGGTATCCAAATTGATGGGGTATGATTATGATATCACTTATAAAAAGGGCAAATAAAATATGGTCACTGACGAAGAACATGCACAAATGCTTGCCTTATCAATCCATGTTTTAGAATGGATGCACAACATCCAGCGAGAGTTGCAACATGATAGTCACACATGGAAAAACATCCAAAAATTATTTGTTCACCTTGCATCCAAACCCAACTATAATTGGGCTAGTCAATCCTTACGATACAAAGGCCACATTGTCTTGATTTTTGGATCCAAGTTCTAACATGATATTTTACGTGCATTACATGCCCTCCTTTTTGCAAGTTATTTAGTATTTTAAAAACTTATGAACATGTTCGTTGTAGTTTCTTTTGGCTAGCCATCAAATAACGTAACAAAACATTTATTGAGGAATGTAATGTGTCAACGTCGTAAATGAGAGACAGTGGTAATGCCTAGCTTAATTTAACCACTGCCCATTCTGCAACGTATTTTGGATAGAGATCTCCATGAATCTTATAGAAGGCTTACCAAAGTATAGTGAAAAATCAGTGATTTTAGGGGTGATGGATCGTCTCTCCAAATAGGCCCATTTTTGTGCCTTGGCCCATCCTTACATTACTTCTACCATTGCCCAAACATTCCTCAATTAAATCTTCTGCCTTCATAGAATCTCAACTTCTATTGTATGTGATCACAACTTAGCATTCACAAGTCACTTATGGAACTCTTCAAGCACACAAGTATCCAAATGAAAATGAGCTCTAATTACCACCCAAAAACATATGGTCAAACTAAAATTGTCAATAAATCCCTGGAAACATATCTCTATTGCTTTGTCTCTGATCAACAACATCAATGAGTCAATTGGTTACCACTTGCAAAATTATGGTACAACACCACCTATCACACAACTATTAAGATGACTCCTTACGAAGTTGTCTATGGTCTGAAGTCACCATCTCTTCTCACTTATCTTCCAAACAATTATTATGTGCAAATCATTGACAATACCTTATAATCCCGAGATAATATTCTTCGCCTTCTGAAATATCTCAAATGAGATATTTATTAAAAATATTCAAACTAACATAAACACCACTCACAATAATGCTCTGATACCACTAAAATATCCCCACTGGAATATTAGCTAAAAAGACTCACCTATAACAAATTCACACTTAACACTTAAAAACTAAACAAGCTCTGATACCACTTAAATATTCCCAAATGAGATATTTGCTAACAAACACTCACATTATACTAATTCACACTAAACACTTATGCTCATAAACTAAAATCTGAAAATAGGTTCAATCAACACTTACGAAAATATAAACTAATACACTCTCACTCAAACTACAACAATATAAACTCAACACTTTACTAAAGTATGGAAATGAACACAAGCTCTGATCCACCAATGCACCACATAGTGTAAATACTGATTATAAATTTTTTGAAGACAATAACACTCTTACATTATAGATGAATTACATATGTTGATACACATCAGCACAAATTACTCCACATTATACTTGAATTTCATTGAAAGCACATTCACAACCTCTGAGTTAGATTAACCTACTAAATCAAAGGGTTTTCATCCTATGATTCAAGAGATCAATGGGGTTTCATCCAATGATCTAAATCTTCAATGAGTTTTTATCTAAGGAAGATGAAGAATGAACATAATTCAATTTTACAAAATGGGGGTTATATAAAAGATTAATTTACAAAGGGAGAAACTCTATATATATAGAAATTGAAGAGGGAGAGAGATGAGAGACCAAACTTCATGCCCAAGGCAAAAATGTGCCACACTTGAAGTGGTAGCATTATTCTTCAATTTTGCATTTTGTCTCTCACATGTGTAAGGGATCTTCATGATTTATCTTTGACTAACTCCCATGTACCCTGAATCCTTTGCATGTGACCCTCAATTAGGAATAGTAGACCTTGTCCCCCACTTTCTCATGTGCAAGCTCATTAGTCAAAAGATTCTTCAATCACATGCTTGAGTGGGATGATGAGATATTTAATCAATTTGTCCCTCACATGTCTATATTATTCTTCCCATGTGGCCAAGTGGAGAATTGTGCCCCACTTCTCTCTCAATTTTTAACATTAAAAATTCCTGTGGGCCAAGCCACATCACCCAAGATACTCATCACTATGCCACCTCATTATTATGTCACATCACCAACTGCATCAACACTTGTCATATCACCATGAATAGTAACACATGAATAGTGCCTATGAATAGTAATTTATGAATAGTGACCTCACTCCCTACAATAAACACAAGAGCTAACACCCCTCCAAGAATTGTGGAGTTCCCTTAATAACCTAGTTAGCTTACATGAACCCACTAAATAGGGTAACAGTTGACAAAGTTGCCTAGGCACAAAAAGGGGACATTACAATCCTCCCCACTTGAAGATTGCTTGTCCTCAAGCAATGTTGAACTTGTATACCAATCCCAGGATCCCAAATAGACCTAAAGGATTCTTCACCACATTTTCGCTGCTCAACTCTGATACAACCATCAGTTGCAACTTTATCAAATTGATGGCAGTGCTTTAATGCTCTGAATGTTCATTGTCTTTCTCCTTATAGTTGAGCCTCAAGCTGCTCAATCCTGTACCAAGACCTTTGTTCTGTATAAGTACAAAATTCATGTTCTAGCATCTCCATTAGTTGATAGCTTAATTTAGTGATTTCCTGAGTCAAGTCAACTTTCTCATTCCTAGAAAACTGTTCCTCATCTTCATCATAAACATCATAACTAGAGGCAACTTCGGTATGCATCAGTGCAGAAAGTTCCTCCATTGTGTCTTTCAACCTTTTGGATCTATCATTATGGATGCATGTATCAACTTCCAAAGCAAAGTCAATCTTACAAATATTCTCTTGATTCAAAAATAGGGTACCGACCTTGCAAATGCGCTCATCAAAATCCATAGAAGAATGTGCCCTCTCAATCTCATCAAACAAGATTTCTACATAAAGTCTTCTACGAATAAACTTTGTCAGTTGTCCTCCTTCCTCATAACCCACATAATCGAGATCCCATAAACAATTTTGAGCTTGAATAAAAGAGTCTATATGCCCTATGTTGCAAGTTGTATCTTTGATCCTATCACCATTTTTAGAATGCTTCCCATGATGACAAGAATCTTGTAATGGTATAGTATGAAGCAAAAAATATGAAATATGACCACACCTTGGGTTGTAATCAAAGTGTTCACCTTTTATAGAATCAAGCAACACTTTATGACTTAACAATGGAGTATGAGAATCAACTTTATCACTAAAACCTTGCATGTTAGCATTGATTTGTTTCTGAACTGAGCTCAAAGAAAAACAATATGTACCTTCAAAAATATGATTTGGTTCATACTCACATCCTTGGTTGAACAATAGTTGTCTTACATCAATTCTATAAATCATTTCCTTATTTTCTTTCACAGATAAATTTGCAACAACATTCTCTTGAGTCTAAGGATATCCTATCTCTTGTATTTCTGCAGTGCCATGTTGAGGATCATCAGTTCCCAGATTTGATGGTACCTCTCTTTTAGATGTACCAAGTGGTTCTTCTTCCTTAAGTTCCATTGGTTCTTCTTCCTTAAGTTCCATTGGTTCAACTACCTTGTTCACATTATCACTTTGCTGGAATATATTTGTAGACTGCAAATCACAAGAAAATAACTTTCTTGTCAAATGACTTTTCAATCTTTCTATATTCTGCTTAACCAATCTCTTTTAAAATTCATGTGCCATATGTGACACATCCTGCTCCATCCTCCAAATAGCCAACAAGTTAGCTAGCAAAAATTTAGAAATATCATCATTCTCATTCAAAATTAAAGACATAATAGATTGCATAGAAGTGATAACCTTCTCTGAATGAGCCACATCAATAACCTTCCAAAATGTTTGAAACAGTTCAAAAATAAGATCTTCACAATCATTATCTAGCGTATAGTTACATAATCTATAGTTTGCAAAATTGTCAAAAAAAATTACCCTCTTGTCAAAAGAAGGGCTTCCAATTTCAGCCAACCCCTGGAAACTTTCAACCATCCGCCTGAAAATCTCCATGATATCTCTATTATAAGGCTTACTAGGAATTGTTGGCCTTATAATTTCACTAACACAAGTAACTGCAAGTCTTACCTCCTCATCTGGGTGTCTCAAAAACCTTGTCTTAACCAAAAATTTCACTAATGGAGCCATAGCATATTGCATTCTCACTGAATCTACATGATTTATCACAAATAAACAATTCTCCACTTCTTTCAAAATGCAAAGAAGATCATCCTTTGATAATGGTCGATGTTCAAGTCTCTTCTCTACTTTATAACACTTCTTGCCTAAATCTTCTTCACTGAAAGACGCCATGATTCACAATCTTTGACAAATTTTTGAATGATGAATCTCTGTTAAAACTCAAAGCCACTAAAATTGATGTGTAAAAAAAATAACCACAAACTTTCACAGGTTGGAAAGATCACCAGCTTTGACACCACTAAAATATCTCAAATCAGATATTTACTAAAAATATTCAAACTAACATAAACACCACTCACAATAATGCTCTAATACCACCAAAATATCTCCACTGAGATATTAGCTAAAAAGACTCAACTATAACAAATTCACACTTAACACTCAAAAACTAAACAAGCCCTGATAGCACTGAAATATCCTCAAATGGGATATTTGCTAACAAACACACACACAATACTAATTCATACTAAACACTTATGCTCATAGACTGAAATTTGAAAATAGGTTCACTCAACACTTATGAAAATATAAACTAATACACTCTCACTCAAACTACAATAATATAAACTCAACACTTTACTAAAATATAGAAATGAACACAAGCTCTGAACCACCAATGCACCACATAGTGTAAATACTAATTATAAATTTGCTGAAAACAATAACACTCTTACACTATATATGAATTACATATGTTGATACACAACAACAAACACTTACAATATTACAACACAAATTACTCCACACTATATTTGAATCTTATTGAAAGCACGTTCACAACCTCTGAATGAGATTGTCCTACTGAATCAAAGGGTTTTCGTTCTATGATTTAAGAGATGAATGGGGTTTCATCCAATGATCTAAATTTTCAATGGAAATTCATCCAAGGAAGATGAAGAATGAACACAGTTCAATCGTATAAAATAGAGGTTATATAAATAATAAATTTACAAAGGCAGAAACTCTCTATATATAGAAATTGAGAAGGGAGAGAGATGAGAGAGGAAACTCCATGCCCAAGTCAAAAATAGGTCACACTTGAAGTGGTAACACTATTCATCAATAGTGGATTTTGCCTCTCACATGTGCAAGGGATCTTCATGATTTATTAGTGCACTGACATCAAACTGCAAACACCTTAATAACAGTCCAACTAATTTAGTTGCATCATCATTTTCATATTGTCCTTCCAATGAAGAATCCATAGCACTAACACATTCTATATGACACTCTTAGGGGAAATAAACCCTTTAATAGCTATATTGTCCTCCCCTGGCCAGAGGCCTTATCAAAATAAAAATATAGTTTTCAGGTTTGTGTATTTTCAAAAACTGTACTCAACCACATATATTTCTTCCATGACTATAATGTCCTTTGAAATAGAAGAAACTGAAACATCTAAAATATAATGCTAGTCAGGTCTCAGTACCTATGATTCTACTTTATACGCCCATGGCTTCCAAATTCTGTAAATAGGCATCTATAATCTTGCCTATACAATATACAAAATAGTTACCTTACTTCTCCCAATAGCTTTACTACGTAGACATATTCACTTTCCACGTTCGGGTCCTGTGTGCTTGTGTAAATTTGCAGTCATGCCTTTCACCAATACTTGGCTTTGCCTCCCATCGAACTCTGTAACAGAAGATATGTCACTCACCTATGTTTTTCCCAGCTGCGAGCTTCAACGATGAGCCCTTAATAACATCATCCCGGCTGCTTTCCCTGTTATTCTCCAAATCATATTCAGGACGAGTAATTAAAACACCCATCTCTGCATATCTTCCAAAACTAGAAGACTTCGTCCTACGTAACTCGAGGACCCTGTCCTACGTGCCTTCACATAACATGCAACTTACAGCAAATGCCACCAAATTGGCTGGACGCGGGAGGCGTGTGGCCAAGCCAAGCTCATATGTCTTTGTTGCAACTCTTCCTGCAATATGAGCCGATATATTCCTAATATTTCGGAATGGTGGATAGATAAGTCCTTTGTCAAGATGCTCCTGAGTGACCTGATTAGCTAAAGCCTCAGTGGCTGCCAGCATCATATCATCATGTACATGGATTGCTCCAGACATAACCATTCCTAGACCAAAGCCAGGGAAAATGTATGCATTGTTGGACTGTCCAGGAGTAAAGGTCTTCCCATGCAGGATTACAGGATCAAATGGACTCCCATTGGCAAAGATTGCACGCCCCTGACTCCAAGTGTACGCCTCCTCTGCAGTGCATTCAGACTGGCTAGTTGGATTTGAGAGGGCCAGAATAATAAGAGGAAACTGCCTCAATTACTTCTTTTGTGAATATTTTTCTGACTCCTGATGTACCAATCAGTACTGTTGGCTTGATTGCCTTCACAGCATCCAAGAGTTCTTTCTATATTGTAAAATGTGAATGGTCGATGCCCTTTATAAATAGACGATTATCCTCCTCCATCCAGGACTGCATATGCCTCTTTTCTATCACATACATATCCTGTGCAATATATCACTGTCGCTATGGCCCAAAGGCCATTATAAAATTGGCGACCTTTTCCCCTCTAGCCCAGGTCTGCATTCTCATGAGCTCTGCAAAAAGTGAAGGCATTCGTCCTTGGCTCCAAAAAATAAATAGATGTATATCTCCTTTTTAAAAACTTTTCATAGATTCGGCTTCTTCTTGTAACAGAGAGACACAGCTACTGTTTGTTGTAACAGTTTCTTCTGAAGGCTGTGGATTCGGTGAATCCGTGGATGTGTAAACTACTTTTTATTTTCCAACAATCACCTCAAGCATTTTGAACCATTTGTTACTTTCCACGTCTGATCTCCTTCCTAACCTCTACGCCCAATCTTGGGCTCAAGACAAAACACAATTTTTAATTTGTAACAATATACCAATTTGGAGAAGACTAATATCTTACGGTTGAAAGATTTCAACCACTCCTCTCATTTGCTCTTTAAGCCAAGATTGGCTTCCAACATGGGGATTTACCTTTTCACTTTTCACTTTTATATTTAGTATTTACATTTATTCCTCCTTAACAACATTTTGGAGGGAAAAGACAACAATATGAATTCAAATACAAAACTAAGACATGACTTGAGCTCTGTATGCTTGAGAATTTCCAACTTGACCATGTCTTTATGTAGCTATTGTAGATGCTTTTGCATCATACTCTCCCTCTAGAAACAATTTGAACCTTAGTTCAAATGAGATAGCTCCTCAATGTTGTAGTCTTCACTCTATGCCTGGATCCTAAGGTCTTATTGCCAATACCAATGCTTGTCTTTGTTTGAAATAGTCTTTGTCCTTCATCTTGTTGTTCTTTCTCTTTAAATATGTCCTTCTCATTTCTTTCTCAGCTACCATCTCCCGCTTCCATGCTTCTTCATCTTCATACATGTTTTCAACGTTTTCATCTTCCATACCTGCATACAAAACATTCAAAGCCATCTTAGAATCAAAATCTTTAGGCCATGAAGCCTCTTGGCTGCCTTCACATTCTTGCTCCTTGATCAAAATTGCCTTGACCTCTTTGCTTTGCTCTTGTCTTGTTTCACTCTCACCAATGGTGTCTTCACTATGGCTTGTACCTTCATTCATATCTTTTGAATGACCAAACAGCTCCTCCAACATCTTCAACTCTTCTTTTAGTGAGATCTCATCTATATCACTATTTTCATCAAACTTGGGCTCATCAACTTGAAAGATTGCTTGTTCCTTACTGGCCTTACTCTTCATCTCATCCTTTCTTAACTTGTCTTCACATAAACCAACTTCTTCATTAGTACACTTATCAAAAGCAATTGAAACACCATTACCTTGTGTCTCCTTACTCTCTTCAACTTCTCTTTGAAGCCATCTTGTTTGTTCTTTGTTTTCAATGAGGCATTGCTTTGCTGCATACTCTCCCCTTTCCTCATCATCCATCCATTTGGAACTCTCTCCTTGCTGCATATTAGTCCACATAGCCACTTTCCATTTTTCATTTCTTATGAAAAGATCATTGAAAGATTCAAAAACATCATCATAAACAATTTGTTTACCTTTTAATTCTTTGGTATACCTCTCAAGCGTCCTGTCTTCATGGAATGCTTCTTCCATACTCACCATCTTTCCTTCATTCTCTTGGCTGTTGGAATCACCTTCAATCATTTTCCATTGACTTCTTGGTGTTGTTATCTCAACACTCACATCTTCTTCACTTTTTGCCTTCTTAGGCACCCATACTTGTTTCTTCTTCTCATCATTTGTCTTCTCAAACCATGTAGGCATCCTGCATCCATACTCTTGTACCAACACTTCCTGCTGCTTGGGAGTTTGCTTCTTCCACCATTTAGGCATCACATATCCATGGTTAATTGGAAACTTCACCTTTCTCTTTGCTTCTCTAACATGCATATCAATAGTTTCATGCTTATAAGACAAATCAGTTTTTGAACTCACCTTTACCTCCTTAACGGGCTGCTCCATTAGTTCTTTGACTTGCATAGCTTCTTGATTATCTGTCCTTTTTTCTTCCTTTATGCTTGGCTGTTCTCTTTCCTCTTCTTGGCATTCAATGGCATCATGGAAGTCATCTTCATCTTCCATCTCTTCTCTTGCTTGTATGGAGTCTTCAACACCTTCCTCATGCATTAACCAATGCATCTCTTCTTCTTTATCATCAACAACAAACTTTTTCTTTTCTCTTACACATTCACTTGTGTACTTGGTGTCTTCTCTTGCACCAATCTCTTCACTCTCCAAGGCCCTTCTCTTGACCTTCATAAGGCTGCTCATAATTGCAATTACCCATGCAAAGACAATATTAGAAATAAAAACAAGAGACCACAAGGTCCCTATGAGTGCTCTCTTCATCAACACTCTTATCTTTTCAAGTGCTCTTCCTGGCACTTCATATTTTCTTTCTTCTCTTCTCTTGTTCTCCTCAATGAGAACCTTCTTCACAACTTCTTCCTCTTTTTGTTGCTCACTTGGCAACCTTCTTATCTTCTTCAAGCCTCTATGGGATTCTCTCTTCTTCTTGGCAATCTCATTTTGCCTTCTTCTCCTTTTCATTAGGAGATCAATTGGCCACTTCAACCTCTTCCTCATTGGCCATAACCATGCTTGCTTATCCATCTGCATCCAAGACTCATATCTATCTGCAAAATTAGCTAAATCTCTTTTCAAACTATCAATCTCTTTATCAATTGCAATACTGTCCATACCTTTCTTCTTTTGGATGTTTGCTTTCTTCTTGGTGCCTTCATATACCTTGCTGCTATGTAGTGCCTTCAACAGTACTTCCATTTTTGAGATCTTCACCCAAGTGTTTTCCACCTTGGTCTCTTGATCCCTTGTCTCACCCAAGCCTTTTCTCCTTGACTGGTATTTTTACAATCTTCTTGATCTCACCTAGGCCTTTTGCATCCTAGTCTTTTGATTCCTTTCTCAATCCTGCAGCAACTCTTTATACAACACTTCATCAAACACAAATCACAAATCCAAGCTTACCTTGCTTTGGATCTTCCTCTTGAGCATTCACTTGCTCCCTTACTTTTGAGCTTCTCTTAGCTCTTCACTAAGCCTTCCTTGGCTTCTTCTCCTTTTAAGCCTCAATGGCTTGACTGCCTTCCTCTTCACCTGTTTACTTCTCAAACACAATAAACTCAAATCAAATATCAAAGTTACTCATACCTTTCTTACACAGGGTCTTCTAGCACTTTGTCCTGCTGATCTTTTTTCCAAATCCTGTAACAACTTGATCCAAATCCCAAGAGCTTCAAGCTCTGATACCAAAATGGTGTGCTGACATCAAACTACAAACACCTTAATGACAGTCCAACTAATTCAGTTGCATCATCATTTTCATATTGTCCTTCCAATGAAGAATCCATTAGCACTAACACATTCTATATGACACTCTCAGGAGAAATAAACCCTTTAATAGCTATATTGTTCTCCCCTGGCCAGAGGCCTTATCAAAATAACAATATAGTTTTCAGGTTTGTGTATTTTCAAAAACTGTACTCAACCACATATATATTTCTTCCATGACTATAATGTCCTTTGAAATAGAAGAAACCGAAACATCTAAAATATAATGCTAGTCAGGTCTTAGTACCTATGATTCTACCTTATACGCCCATGGCTTCCAAATTCCGTAAATAGGCATCTATAATCTTGCCTATACAATATACAAAATAGTTACCTTACTTCTCCCAATAGCTTTACTACGTAGACATATTCACTTTCCACGTTCGGGTCTTGTGTGCTTGTGTAAATTTGCAGTCACGTCTTTCACCAATACTTGGCTCTGCCTCCCATCGAACTCTGTAACAGAAGATATGTCACTCACCTATGTTTTCCCTAGATGGAGCTTCAACGACGAGCCCTTAATAACATCATCCCGGCTGCTTTCCCTTTTATTCTCCAAATCGTATTCAGAACGAGTAATTAAAACAACCATCTCTGCATATCTTCCAAAACTAGAAGACTTCGTCCTACGTAACTCGAGGACCCTGTCCTACGTGCCTTCACATAACATGCAACTTACAGCAAATGCCACCAAATTGGCTGGATGCGGGAGGCGTGTGGCCAAGCCAAGCTCATATGCCTTTGTTGCAACTCTTCCTGCAATATGAGCCGATATATTCCTGATATTTCGGAATGGTGGATAGACAAGTCCTTTGTCAAGATGCTCCTGAGTGACCTGATTAGCTAAAGCCTCAGCGGCTGCCAGCATCATATCATCATGTACATGGATTGCTCCGGACATAACCACTCCTAGACCAAAGCCAGGGAAAATGTATGCATTGTTGGACTGTCCAGGAGTAAAGGTCTTCCCATGCAAGGTTACAGGATCAAATGGACTCCCATTGGCAAAGATTGCACGCCCCTGACTCCAAGTGTACGCCTCCTCTGTAGTGCATTCAGACTGGCTAGTTGGATTTGAGAGGGCCAAAATAATAAGAGGAAACAGCCTCAATTACTTTTTTTGTGAATGTTTTTCCGACACCTGATGTACCAATCAGTACCGTCGGCTTGATTGCCTTCACAGCATCCAAGAGTTCTTTCTATATTGTAAAATGTGAATGGTCGATGCCCTTTATAAATAGACGATTATCCTCCTCCATCCTAGACTGCATATGCCTCTTTTCTATCACATACATATCCTATGCAATATATCACTGTCGCTATGGCCCAAAGGCCATTATAAAATTGGCGACCTTTTCCCCTCTAGCCCAGGTCTGCATTCTCATGAGCTCTGCAAAAAGTGAAGGCATTCGTCCTTGGCTCCAGAAAATAAATAGCCGTATATCTCCTTTTTAAAAACTTTTCATAGATTCGGTTTCTTCTTGTAACAGAGAGACACATCTACTGTTTGTTGTAACAGTTTCTTCTGAAGGCTGTGGATTCTGTGAATCCGTGGATGTGTAAACTACTTTTTATTTCCCAACAATCACCTCAAGCATTTTGAACCATTTGTTACTTTCCACGTTTGATCTCCTTCCTAACCTCTACGCCCAATCTTGGGCTCAAGACAAAACACAGTTTTTAATTTGTAACAATATACCAATTTGGAGAAGACTAATATCTTACGGTTGAAAGATTTCAACCACTCCTCTCATTTGCTCTTTAAGCCAAGATTGGCTTCCAACATGAGGATTTACCTTTTCACTTTTCACTTTTACATTTAGTATTTACATTTATTCCTCCTTAACAACATTTTGGAGAGAAAAGACAACAATATGAATTCAAATACAAAACTAAGACATGACTTGAGCTTTGTATGCTTGAGAATTTCCAACTTGACCATGTCTTCATGTAGCTATTGTAGATGCTTCTGCATCATTTATCTTTGACCAACTCCCATGTGCCTTGAATCCTTTGCATGTGATCCTCAATCAAGTATAGTATACCTTGTCCCCACTTTCCCATATGCAAGCTCATTAGTCAAAAGATTATTCAATCACACGCTTGAGTGGGATGATGAGATTTTCAATCAATTTGTCCCTCACATGCTTTAACTATTCTTCCCATGTGGCCAAGTGGAGAATTGCGCCCCACTTCTCTCTCATCCGTTTTCAACATTAAAAATTCATGTGGACTAAGTCACATCACCAAACACCTCATCACTATGCCACCTCATTACTATGCCATGTCACCAACTGCATCAAACTCTGTCGTGTCACCATGAATCGTAACATATGAATAGTGCTAATAAATAGTACCTTATGAATAGTAATTTATGAATAGTGACTTCACTCCCCACAATAAGCACAAGAGCAACACCCCTCAAAAAACTGTGGAGTTCTCTTAACAGCGCAATTAGCCTACAGGGACCCATTAAATAGTCTAACAGTCGACAAATTTGCCTAGGCACAAAAAGGGGACACTACACCTTCTCAAAACAATCTCCACATTGCACAAAATCGCATGAAACAATAGGGGGATCAACACCATTCCAAATGCACCTTTCAACCCGGAGATGATTTTGCTTTGATTACAACCTTATAAATAGTTCTCTCTCAAAATAAAGGGTCACTAGAAACTTCCGCCCAAGTTCTATGGACTTTATAAGGTTCTTCAATAGATTAGTCTTGTCACCTACTCACTGGGACTTCCACCCTCTTCATGTGTTCATCCAGTTTTTCACGTCCCTTGTTTAAAGAAAGTCTTTTCCATAATGTCATAGGGCAAACAATATTTCCTAAGCTCGACACAGAGAGCTCTCTCCTTGAACCTAACGCTATTCTGGATAGGCGCTCTTGTCAACTTTACAATCGAACCATCATTGAGGTTTTAGTCCAGTGGCATGGGATGCAAACAGAGAATATGACTTGGGAACCCCTCCTTCAACTCCGACGACATTTTCCTCATCTTTAGCTTTGAGGGCAATGCTTTGTAAGGGAGAGGGCATGTTAGAACTCCTTCATCCTAACTTTTTTTTATATCAAAGATTTGATGTTTTCACAGTGTATATAGTAACAAATAGTTTTTTTTATAATTGTTATCAACAATAAAAGCTACAGATGCATATGCTTTGTAAGTCGTACCTTGAGTTAATTGTAATAATTTGTCATTCATGGGTAGTAGTAGTAGTTAGCTAGTATAGAGTTAATATAAATAGGAGCTTAGACTAGTGGAAAAACATTGTGAATTATATTGTATTGAACTTGTTCAAATGAGGTTGACCTCTCGAATAGGCCAATGATATTTTAATGAAATTATGCTCCTTCTTTAATGCAAAATATTTTCACTATTGTTCTAATCTGTTGCAAAAAGGGTCATAATAGATAAGGGCTCTAAATAATACAACAAATGTATTCATTGGGAAAATTAAAAACATTTTGAACCTTGAAATCAAGAATGCCCAAAACAGTCTCCTGTTTGCTGACTAGTTTCCCAAAAACATTCTCCATCCGATCTATTTCCCGAAGAATCTTGTAACCATGATAACTCTATAAAAATTATTTGTGGTTGTATGGGTTGTGGTTTACATGAAGCCAAGAAAAGTAAAATAAATAAAATCTTAAAGCCCAACGTATTTATATAATCTTATGTCTCTTACGATTACAATTAAGAAGTCTTCATACACAAGGAATGCATATTGCCCATCTAAGATACGAGATTTGGCTTGGCTCTCTACTAAAACATGCTCAACGATTGGCATATGCTATTGAGACATTAGAATAAACTACTTAATAATCATCCCCCCACAGCCGCTCTAACATTATTCACACAAGCTTCCTACATCCTACCAAAATCCCACAAATCTAATAGCCATAAGATTATACGTAGAAAGTCTATTTCCACTTTAATTTGTTTGAGATCTGACACTAGTTTTCCTATAAAATCATGTACAAAGCATAATAGTTGTCTCTTGATTATTTTCACTCTAATGTTTGATCCCTTTCTGAAAGCCTCTGTGGACATTTCAGGCTGAAAGAAAAGTTTCTATTTTATCTAATTTACAATAAGAAAAAGTGTGAATGCCTAAAATTAAGCTTTTAGGTAAAGTCCATTGTATGAGAGCTTTTATCATTTTCAGGGAGACTCTTGTAGACATTGCAGGCTTAAAGCAAAAAAAATTTCCCTAATTTAGTGTAAAAAATGTGAGAACGCCTAAAAATAAGCTTTTCGGATAAAGGCTAGAATATGAGAGCTTCCATCTTGAATTGTATTTTCTATCCCATGAGAAAAAGGCACTAAGAGAAAGCTAATAAACCATTGACATTGTGACAAACAATTACCCAGAAAATCGCTCGATCGTTAGAGACAACAGACTGCCAACAATGAATGCCCATCCTCATTGTATGATTTAAAACAGTTAATCATGATTTGTCCCGATAGTTTAGTTGCATATCAGACTTCGACAATACAATATTATAAGCTGCCCCTCGCACTGACAATTCCATTTATTTAGATGGAGGCCAAGGGGGCTACTCTAGATAGGCTCTCATGCCAATAGGCCAAGGGCTACCATAGATTGGGAAAGGCATTCCCCCGCTCGACCCATGCACAGGACTCAACCCCTTGCCCCCAGCTCTCCCAAGATAGATTTCACTGAACCACGAAATTCCCCAGATGTGATTATGGCCAACTGAAATGCAAGCACTTCGAACACCGTCAATAAGAATTATCATTAATAATATTTATGACAAACTTGTTACAGAATTTTCCATAAAGCGTATTTGTGGCATAAATTAGAAAATTTCAGATTTATTTTCACATGTTAGCCAACACCCTAATTGATTTTGTACACAATTTAAAGGTGATGAAACATTGTCAACTTGTATGGATACGCTGAAACTATTTGTGTAGTTAAAAGGTGCACTTTAAAAGTTAACATGATCGGCATTTTTTATTTGACTGAAAAATTAAATGATAGAATGTAAATACAGGATATGCTTATGGTGAAGAATATAAATCGTGTTTCTGAAGTTGTTCTTCAGTCACAATGATTATTCTATAAGGTGAAGATCAGATACATGAGCGCACAAGATGGTCATACAAGGAACTCTCACATTTAAGACTAAGACATGATAAGCGAACATTTCCATTCTATAGGCATCTCAAAGTACAAAATATTGAGTAGCATTATGCATTCCTTGGCAGTATTCTTAATATCAAAGAGGCAGATCCATGATACCCATCACAAGTACATGATTATAATACAGAGTATAAGGGATAGTACCCCTAGTTGAAGTTTCAGCTGTGCATTATGAAGAGAAAAAAATTGATCCAGAACCAAGTATATTAGGAACACCAGCTTAGGCATATTTCATATTGTAATAAACTCAAGTGGCTTAAAGTTTAACACAGAGTTAAAAATAGGGCATATTGCCTCGATGAAAAAACAATAATTTTACTCAATGAGAGAAAAATAATACCTAAAATTCTCCTCTCTACTGCACGTAAATCAGCAATATCTAAAATTTGACTCTTGAACTGAAAGCAAAGAATATCTTATGGAAAGTTGTATAATATTCTTTCTCAATAGGCTTCCAATTACCATCTCTTTAAAACTCAAAAGATTATTTTCTGAGTTGTCATTAATTAAACCTGACACTCCGACTAATTCCAGTTCTAATACCAGTGGTTTCACCTCCATATGGTCCCTGAGGCATTTTAATATCACGAATTTGTCCCTTGCGACGAATGACTGCTTTCCGGTGCTTCAACTGCAGAAAAACATTTAACATATTTAACAATTTGTACATAAACCAAGAGAAATCTGAATGAGGTATTGTAGAAGATACAATACCAAAACTAAATGCTCATGTTGGCAAAAAGCGTCAAAATCAATACCAGAGATGGAAAATGTTTTTTATTTTTCATTTTAAAAAACTATGGTTTTTTGAGGATGGCTAAGCAAGGTCTGAAATTTACAAACCTTGTATTTTTCCTTGGATTCTTAGTAAGCTTCTTACGATGAGGAGTTAGCCCTTTGTTCTTCTCCATCTGAATGCAAATCACAACACCCATTTAATAATGCACTAACAAGATGTTCTTAGGTTTAAAATATTAAAATACAATGGAAAATATTATCATTCAGCACACACCTAATATGTAATATGCCGTTTTCCGTCTAATTCCTCTTCCGGAGCTGGAATTGTAGGTTTCCTGCCAAAGGATCATGTAAATATAATTATAACTACGGACCAAAGCACCAAAACATTTTTCAAAAGAGATTGACTTGTTCATTTAGCATTGTCAAAATATTCAAGAAATATACCTTAAATATGTCTCTGCTTTTGCAGCAAGCTTTGCAGCTCTTTGTTGCTTCACCTCCCGATAAAACTCATCTTCAGATCCCTCAAGATCATCACTCGATTTTTCCCTAGAAAAATCATCAGGAGACTGTGACTTCCCATATGTGAGTGTTTCATGCTGCCGCCTCCTCTCTCTGAGATCCTCTTTCTCAGGCAAGTCATCATCACCAGAAACCAACTGAGAAAACATATATATAATTTAGCATTCAACACTAAAAGTTTAAGGGGCCAATTCTAGGTCAAATAACTAATTCAAAAGGCCAAACCTGAAGCATTAGCTTGAGTCCGATTACATAAAATGTTCAACAGAATTTAAAAAGTTATGTGCTGCCTAATCTCTCCAAACAATATACCAGAATATCTACATGTATAAGCCAGACATGTCTAATTTGATTAACACAACCGACCTCTTAGCCCCATTGATTGTCTTAGGTCATTCATTATAAGAATCCTCACGTCTTATGCATGTCAATGCAGTTTTCAGTTCATACTTACAGATAGATGGAGGAATGCTTAGAACAGTGTCTTATGCTGTTCAATAATAGTGTCTTTATCTTGAACTACATTATCGGGTACTTCCCTGGAGGGCCCAGTATAGGTATGCCTCTGGTACTTGTATTAGTCCAGGTACCTGTCAAGCTCTACCATACTGAGTACATGAACGTCACAATAAAAACATAAAAAAAGAACAGTGCCGGTTCCTGTGCGACAATCATTATATATATGAAAAACACTAAAAACATGAAAAAAAAAAAAACACAATTAAACTGCTGCTAGTCCTACAGTATTTGGTTCTAATGAACCAACTGCTGATTTGGATGCTCTTGATTAAGAACAATATGATGATGTTTTCTTCACATAGTTCTTGAGTTTGACTCTGACCATTGACTATTTTCTTATTTTGAACAGATAAAATGAACCTATGTCATATGTCACAACTCATTTAATATTTTGCTAAGTTGCAGAAAACGTCCCACCCAGCAATCACATGATGTTAAATATTAAAAAAGAAACCCTAATCTGCTTCTAAACGCTATAAAGATAGCCCCCTTCACTCTCATAACACACCAAAAAGAGTTTGCAGCTGTAAACAAAAAAAAAACTCAATTTGCAGCAGCTCAGTTTGCAACAGTTGGAAGAATTTTTTTATTGCAAATAGAAGTGTAGAAGTTGTGGGTGTTACCCCATTTTGGTGAAGAGCCGAAGGCTCGGAAATGTGCAGAGCACAATAATTCTTTGGTCGGTCAAATCAACATATTTATTAATTTGAATAGCATTACATTATATAGGAAAACCATTCCTATAATTGGGGAGATACAATCTCCACCAATATCTCACACAACTAACTCACGCAAGAAATTCGAATGTCGATTTCAACCGATAATGCATTCGATTACAAACATATGATTTTGAAAATCCCATCTTATTGAAGATTGTCTTTTAAGACTTATTTGAGAACTTTGACTCAAAAACAATGACACATACTTCAAACAAAACGACACTCTAAACATAAATGACTTTATTGACTTTTGACAATGACTTAAAACGACTTGACACTTTTAATTAAAAAAAAATGACTCTCAACTTAAACTTATAACATCTATAAATGACAATAAATTATAAATAAAGACACAAAAACGATAATAGACAATTGTGAATTAATAAAACTATGACTTTAAAATATAAACTAAAAAACAAAACATATTAAAAGTTAAAAAAAAAAAAAAAAAATCTTAAAAACAACAATTAAAAAACAAACCCACGAATCTTAAAAACTAAAAAGCAATTAATTAACACTTAACAAACTAAATACTAAAACTAAATTAAAACCTAGAGTCTATATACCATGATCCAGAATTAAAAACCAGATAACCTAAACGACGAACAATATTAAAAGTAAACTAAAACTTAAAAATACTAAACAAGAACTAAATAAAAATTAAATCTATACCTTAAAAAAAAAAAAAAACGCTATCATCAGCTTCCATTGACGCCGCCGCTTGGAAGGAGAGAGGCCGAGGATGGGGGTCGAATAGTTGAGTCGAGGATCCACCACAGTGATCCGGTTGGTGTGGAGAGTTCGCCATTGAGAGGAGTTATGCCACAGTCGAGTAAAGCTAAGAGGATCTTGTCGTTGTGACATCCCCAATTGTCTTCGATTCGAAGCCAAGAGTAGAGGATCTACCACATCTCAAACAGAGTCGATTTATTTGGGAACGCAGAAGATTGAGTGCTACGAAGATGGGAGTCTAGGAGCACAAATAGGAGCTGAATCGATGGGCAGATTAACTGGCTGAGCAAAATAGCATTGCCAATTGTTGAGTTGATGAGAGACTCGAGGCTTCCACTTAGGATTAGGGCTCTGTAAATACATGCACTGAATGTAGATTAGGAGTACGGCACTGTGTAAAATTACAAACACTGTAAATAACACAGATAAATATATATATTTTAAAAATTTTCCGAATGTATTTGGAGAAAACAACTCCAAAATACACAGACAAACCGAAAATCAGAAATTTGAAACTATTATATATATATATATATATATATATAAGTTTGTAGAATGCTCACTGAGGACAGGATGGGTGAAAAATACTTCGAACAGAGGTGAACAGGGAGGAACCCTGAGAGGAAGATGTAGATGAGTGATGAAGCCAACAAGTTCACATGTGGTCTGCACTGCTAGACCATTGGCAGTGTGCAAGGAGTGGATGAGCAGGAATGACATTTGCACATGGTCTTCACTGCATAGCCATCAAGTCATTGTGCTGTAATAGACAAGCGAATGAAAAGTACAAAATCCATGGAAACCCTGCTCTGCTACCAGATGTGGGTGTTACTCCATTTTGGTGAAGAGTCGAAGGCTCGAAAATGTGCAGAGCACAATAATTTTTTGGTTGGTCAAATCAACATAGTTATTAATTCGAATACTATTACATTACATAGGAAAACCATTCCTATAATTGGGGAGATACAATCTCCACCAATATCTCACACAATTAACTCACGCTAACAAATTGAATATTAAACAAATATATTGCTATCAATATATTCGAATAACTAATCTAATCGCTAATTTTGCATATAAGCGTTGTAACTAACACACGGTAAATAGTAACTAAATTTTTTACCACATGTAAAAAACTAATGTTAGAACTATTTCTTAACAGAAATTGTTTGTCATTGCAAGGTGGGAGGAGTTGGTTCAATTTGCCATTGTTGATTGCAATGAGGAAATGTTTTTGAAAGGCAACTATTTTCACATTACAAGGATGAGGAATTTGTGAAAGCAACCATTGTTTAAATAGGGATTTTTCATTTCATTTGCATTTAATAAATTAATTCAAAATTCCAAAGACTTGATTTATATTTTATTTTTTATTTTTAAAATTTTTAGTTATTTAATATTTATTTTTTAAACTTTTAAATACTATATTTAGTTTTTTTATCTAAGTTCTAACCCTAACTTCTACGTATATTCTTCTCTCCCGCGTTATGCAATCTTGAGAATCAAAAACAAAGTTGGCTGCAATAAATTTATTTTTTTAATTTTTACGTAAATATTAAAATTGAAATTTTAAAAAAATTCAAATGTATATTTTCAGTTTCTTTATCTAACCCTAACTTCTGTGTATGTTCTTCTCTCGTGCATTATGTGATCTTGAGAATCAGGTACAAAGTTAGCCGCCATTAATTTAAATTTTTAATTTTTACGTAACGTTTATATATATATATATATATATATATGTAATTATAATTTATTTTTTTGCTTGGTTCTAATTTGATAATATCCTAACGTTGCATATGCTCTCACTTTGCACCATTTAGGTGATCCTAGTGATAAAAAACAGATTAGGATATCTATGGCATTAGTTCAACTCCAAGGAGAGGGCATGATGAAGCAAACCGAGATGAAGCCTCAATTCCAATGAAATATTACTCTGTTTCTCCTCTTTGGAAACATGTGACGATACTCGAGAACATTGTTGGTGGTGGTACTCGTTTGTGGGCATGCAATGATTGTCATACCACATACAAATCCTCATATACTCAAGTCAAAACTCATTGGACCGGGTATGAACCCATGGAGATCAAAACGTGTGACAAAATTCCCAAGTCAAAAATGGTTGAGTACATAAAAGAGCAAGAACAAACATATACAATAGTTGCTTACAAAAATTGATCTAGAACAATACCTCTCCAAAGAAACAGATCAGGAGACCACCTACAACACTTCCATTTGCAAGTCATCATTTCATTCAAAATCAAACTCAAGCTCAGTCACGTGCAATTCCCTTGGATGATGACGTAGATACCACTCCATGAAAGAAACCAAAAGGACCGTTGAAAAAAACATTCAATGTCAAAAAGAGGAACATTGTTGATGAGTCAGTTGCTCGATGCATTTATGCATGTGGGCTTCCCTTCAATGTTTTGAGATCACCTTATTGACAACAAATGTTGAAAGCAGTCAATGAAGCTCCACAAGATTATAAAGGCCCTAATTATGAGAAGGTTTGCACCACACTCTTGACCAAAGAAGTAGAATATATTCACACTTCTTTACAGCCAATTAGAAATTCAATGAAGGATTCAGGAGTGTCCATTATCTCAAATGGATGAAAATATTCTAGAAATAGGCCCTTGATCAATGTTGCAATATGACCTAAAGGGGCAATGTTCTTGAAGGCACTGGATGGTGAGGGTGAAGTGAAAGATGCTCAATTTATCGCAGACATTCTGATAGAGGCGACTGAGTCTGTGGGCCCTCAACATGTTCAAGTCATCAGAGACAATGCAAAGAATTGCAGAATAGCTAGGTTGATTGTAGAGGGCAAATACAAGCACATATTTTAGACACCTTGTGTTGTCCACTCCCTGAAAGTGATGCTGCAAAAATTTGACAAAATCCAATGGATAGAACAAGTTTATGCAGAGGCCAATGACATTCAGGGATTTGTCCCAAATCATCACACGTCTCAGGGCATCTTTATATAATCTCAAGGTTGGAGTTGTTGAAGGTAAGAAAACAAATTCTTACATTTGAATTTGAAGTTTTAACTTTCTAATAATTAATTCTAATTGTTTAACATTTGGACAATCAATTATAAGTCTTTTTTTTTTTTGTAGATTGTTGTGACTAGATTTGCCTCTCACACGCTCGTCTTGAGACACCTTGTGAAAATAAGAGAGGCACTGAGCAGTATGGTGATTAACAATGTTTAGAGTGTGTGGAGGCAAACAAGCACCACCGGCACCAAAAGAGCCAATAAGATCAAAGCATTGATCCTTGATGACAATTGGTGGATCAAGATTGAATATATGCTCAGTTTTACAGAACCTATTATATCTATGATCCGATTTACAGATACAAATGTAGCTTGCATGGGAGAGGTTTATGATGGGATTGATTCCATGCTTGAAAGTATGAAAGAGATCATACAAAAGAAAGAGCAAGATCCAGAAGAAACATTTTATAATGAAATCAAGTCTTTGGTCATGAAGAGGTGGAGTAAAATGACCAACCCATTACATGTCCTTGCTTATGCTCTCAATCCAAAGTATTATAGCATAAAATACTTCAACTACCTAATAGACAACCACAATACGATGATCTAGAGGTTGCAAATGGAACTAGGCAAACATTCACAAGGCTTTTTCCTGATCCATCTGTAACTAGTGTGGTCTGCAATGAAATGGATATGTTTGTAGCTTCAAAAGGCAGCATGGAAGAAATTGAAGCTCATTTTGACAAAACTAGCTTGATTCCAATCAAGTGGTGGTATGTACATAGCCATGATGCCAAGTACCTACGACTTATCGCAATCAAAATTCTCTCACAGGTATTCAATTTTAATTAAATCAAACAATTTATTAAGTTATTAACATATATTTAAATATTTTTTTACATTGTTACCAATTTCAAATTTGAAAATTCTAACAATTAACAACCTTTTTTTTTAATAGATGGCTAGTAATTCTTCAGCAGAGCAGAATTGGAGTACAAGTTGACATACAAGAAGGCCGAGGATTTGGTATTCATGCATTTCAATTTGTGCCTCCTTTCACACAAGTCTGAGGACTATATACGAGGGCCTAAAAAACTTTGGGATATCCTTCCAGAGAATACAGATTTGGATGCCTTCGCATCTTTTTTTGCCCAACTTTCATTACTTGGTTTTGATGATGACAATCAAGAGAGTTCTACACAAGGGTTGGAGAGTGGAACTAGTGGGAGTGGTCTAAGTGGTCCAAGTATAGCTAGTGGGAGTGGCAATTCATGATTATGAGGACAATCTAGATCTAGATGATTTATTCATGTGGATTTGAATGTATTTACAACGTCTACTTTAAACTTTTTGAAGCAATGAATGAACAAACATTGTGTATTTTCAAGTGTTTTACTAAAAAAATGAGTAATATGCATTGCTTATATATATATATATATATATATACACGTACCCATGGCGTATCCAAATCAAGATTTTTGAAAAATGACACACCGATGTACCCAAGACATACTTGTACCCGTACACGTACCCAAACAACCTAGTAGCACACCCTTGGCATACCCCACGGGAAATAGAGAAGAAAAAATGGAAAAGAGCAGCTCGCCACTCTTTCCATTGGGAAGGAGGTAGGTGCAAGCATAACTTCAACATAACGGAGAATCATCAAAACAATTACTAGTAAGACCAGCCCGTAACAATCATCATGGTACAACCATATGAATGCAAGCAAGGTATGGACATCACTCAAGGAAAATCGCTTCAAGGACATGATGGGACTCCAAAACCAATCCATTTTGCAGAAACAACATATTATAACAGCAGACTCCAAAGAGGGCGATCAAATTCAACATTCATGAGGAAGAGTATAGCCACCATGCTTTCGTTGAGGGGGAAGGATAAACTTCAGCATCATATCGATCCAAGACCAGCTAGAGAAAGGCTTCAAGGACAAGCAAGGAATCTCAAGCCACCAAGATATCACCTTTTACCATCTTAGGATGCTTTCAAGCTTCAATTACTGTCTTTCATGACAATGTATTAAATCTTTGTGACCCTCCCACTTTGGATGAGAAGGAAGAGGAGCATTACTATCTTCTATTGAAGACTTTGCCTTGGATGCACAAGGAGAGTTAGAGGAAATTGTATTGCATAAGAAGTTCAAACAAGAAAAGGGCCACACAAATCTTGGCAGGTTGAGGTCAAAGACCATCACCAACACACGCAACAACTTACCCAGCAGAAACTAAGAAGAATCTTCATAAATCTCATGAGGGATTAAGCTTTTGTGGGACCAAATGCCCTCTAAGAAAGGGAGGTATGATCCATATAGAATCATAAAAACAATCAAAAGAAAGGGAGGTATGATCCATATAAAATCAGAAAAATTGAGCAAGATGTCAGTTTTCTAGCTCAAATTGGGGAACTGTCAATACGGTGACAAGACCACCGGGGACGGTCATGTCTTGCAAACCCAAGGTTGTGTTGTTGTCATAGGTAGTTATGTCATTGTCATAGGAAGTTGTCATTGTCGGTGAAAATCTTGCAGTTAGTGATGGTAGTGCAATTGTTGCCAACAGTGGCAAAAATGTGACAACTCGATGGTCATGCTCGAATGTGACAACACAAATCAGTAATGGTTGAAAAACATTTTCTTTAGTTTCCTAACAATTGGAGGTTTTTTGGTGTACAAAGGGGCGCCCCAAAAACAATGTAAGGAAAGTGGCATAGGGTATGGGCTAAGTCAAGAGTATATTTAGGTTGTTTGGGTACAACTACGTCTCAAGTATGAGGGTACATCATTTTTCAAAAACCTTGATTTGGATACGCCATGGATATATATATATTAACTATATATAAATATATAAACAATGCATATCACTCAATTTTTTAGTAAAACACTTGAAAATACATAGTGTTTGCTCATTCATTGCTTCAAAAAGTTCAAAGTAGACACTACAAATACATTCAAATCTTCATGAATAAATCATCTTGATCTTGGTTGTCCTTATACTCATGAATGCCACTCACACTAGCTACACTTGGACCACTCAGACCATTCCCACTAGCTCCACTCTCCAACCCTTGTTTAAAACTCTCTTGATCGTCATCATCAAATCCAAGTAATGAAAGTTGGACAAAAGAAGATGCGGACGCATCTAAGTCTGTATTCTCTGGAAGGATATTCCAAAGTTTGTTAGGCCCTTGTATATAGTCCTCAGACTTATGTGAAAAGAGGTGCAAATTAGAATGCACAAATACCAAATCCTCAGCATTCTTGGATGCCTACTTGTTTCTTTTAGCAAAGTGGATAAAGCCATATGTACTCCAATTCCACTCTACTAAAGAATTACTAGCCACCTATCACAAAAAAAGGTTGTTGATTGTTAGAATTTTCAAATTTGAAATTGGTAACAATGTAAAAAATATTTTAATATATGTTGATAATAATTTTTTTGATTTAATTAAAATTGAATACCTGTGAGAGAATTTTGATTGTGATAGGTCGTAGGTACTTGGCATCATAGCCATGTAATACCAACACTTGATTGGAGTCGAGCTAGATTTGTCAAAATGAGCCTCAATTTCTCCCATGCTGTCTTCTAAAGCTATAAACATACCCATTTCATTGCGGACCACACTAGCTACAGATGGATCAAAAAAAAGCCTTATGAATGCTTGCTTAGTTCCATTTACAACCAGTCCATCATCATATGGTGGTTGCCTATTGGGTAGCCGAGGTATTTCAATAAGCAAAGAGATGCAATGGGGTGGTCAAATTAGTCCACCTCTTCATGACCAAAGACTTGATTTCATTATAAAATGTTTCTTCTGGATCTTGCTCTTTCTTTTGTATGATCTCTCTCATACTTTCAAGCATGGAGTCAATTCCATCATAAACCTCTCCCATGCAAGTTACATTTGTATCTGTAAATCGGATCATAGATAGAATAGATTCTGTAAAACTGAGCAATATTCAATCTTGGTCCACCAGTTGTCATCAAGGATCAATGCTTTGGATCTTATTGGCTCTTTTAGTGCTAGTGGTGCTTGCTTGCCTCCACACACTCCATACATTGTTAATCACCATACTACTCAGTGCCTCTCTTACCTTCACAAGTCGTCTCAAGACAAGCATGTGAGAAGCAAATCTAGTCTCGACAATCTACAAAAAGAAAAAAAACTTATAAGTTTGATTGTCCAAATGTAATTAAACAGTTAGAATTAATTATTAGAAAGTTAGAACTTCAAAAGTAAGAATTTGTTCTCTTACCTTCAACAAATCCAACCTTGACAATTTCTAAATATGCCTTGAGACATATGATTTGTGACAAATCCCTGAATGTCACTAACGTCTGCTTAAACTTGTTTCTATATCCACTGGATTTTGCCAATTTTTTGTAGCATCAAATTCAGGGAGTGGACAATACAAGGTGTCCAAAATATGTGCTCGTATTTGCCCTCTCCAATCAACCCATCTGCTCTGCAATTCTTTTTATTGTCCGTGATGACTAAGACAACATGTTGGGGGCCCACAAACTCAATAGCCTCATAATGCCTGTGATAAATTGAGCATCTTTCACTTTGACTTTTGACTTTTAATACAGACTGACATGACAAATGACTAGACTATGGTATGTACCATGACTAAACTATTACTAAACACATAACCTAAGTATAAGATTAAAATATGTAATGTTAAGCATTTACAAACTTATATCACCACTATTGACAAAATAATGAAAACTGTAAATTAAGACAACCAAACTTACATAATAAACTAAACCTATAAACATGAAAACTTTTAATTAATATTATGGTGCTATTGAGCAATAAACTAAACTCAAAGAATAAACATAATACAATAACTAGCCTAAAGACTTAAAACCAACGTGATGCAGGTCAGGTCGCCAATTTTCCAGGTAGATGCCACATTAATATCAAAGAACTCTTCACCTTCCTTGCAATGATGGAGGACGATGTTAAAGCATGTGGACTAAGTAATGCCACGTTTTGACAAGTTTGCATGTTGATTCCAATAGAGTTTGACAACTGCGTGATCTAATTTGAGGATGATTTTACACTGATCTTTGTAGCCACATGTTCATCGCCCATCTTTGAACAATAGATCTTAACGGAAATAGTTGGGATGACTACACAGATCGATAACAATACTTTGAAGTTGAAGTTATCTCCCAAAATTCAAACGAGCAAATCTGAAGATGATTATTTTTCATGATAGTTCTTGATGCACATAAAACTCACAGCACGAAATTAATGCAGATCAACTTAAAATGAATAAGTCGTGAAAGAATAGATAGGGACGTAGACCAATGAAATTTGATCCGTGAGCATAAGTTACTTGACTGAGTTGCAGCTTTGTGGAAGACAACGATGCTCCAACTCATGGAAAGAAGAAATTTACATTGGATGAACGTTGACCAATAACTGATTTTATTTGCTCTAGGCCGAGTTTGACAACGTAAAAGTGAATCATATCTATTCTTGAACGCTGCGGGTTTCCAACAAAGAAAGACCTCTTTGAAAATGCAGAAATATGCACAAAGACGTCAAAACATTCACCTGAAGACTTAGTTCACAGCTCTGAAAATCGTATGGCCTAAAAATTAAGGACCTAAACTACTTACACTAAACTCTTCACAAAATATTTCCTTTCATGAGATGGGGAAAACATGAACAACAATTGTTCTGCCCCATACAAAATCTCAAAACTCCATGACTTACACAAACCAGCTCTGATACCAGATATTGATTTTGATTAGAGTATATGAACATAAGAGATGAACACAGAAACAAAATAGTAATCTTAAAACATAAATATCATATTTCATTCAGATGATCTTATTCAATAAGAGGAGTACAATATATAGATTGAAGACCTTTATTCGAGCAGTCTACCATTATCCTTAATCCCTCTTATCTCTCCTACGAATCTCGTAACATCTCTCACTTACCCATTATTAATGCATTCTAGTCTATCTATATGAGTTGTCTATGACACCTCATATATACACACATAATTATTTTATTCTCATACATTATTAGATAGAATTATGTACACACTAATACTAAATTCCTAACACAATGTTAGGATATTATCAAATTAGAACCAAGCAAACAAATAAATTATAATTATACATATTAATTTTGTTTTAAATTTACATAAAAATTTAAAATTTAAATTAAAAGCGGCTAACTTTGTTTCTGATTCTCAAGATCACATAATGTGTGAGAGAACATATGCAAAAGTTAGGGTTAGATAAAGAAACTGAAAGTATACATTTTGTAACGTCCCCTTCCTAGGTGACACATGGATGTGTAGTGGTTGGCCTATTATTTGGGTTCCCGTAGGTCAGCAGAGTGGTTAGGGGACCTATCCAGGGGCGGTGGAGCTTGGCAGGAAGCTTTACTGGCCATTCCAGACAGTTTGCGATAGTTTCCTATTTTTTAGGAAGGGTCCCTATTTTTTAGGGTTTGACTGGGAGTTGACCAAGAGGCATCAGGGGACCCCCAAGAGCATTTCGGGAGATTCGGTCACAGTTCCTATTTTTTAGGAGGTATCCCTATTTTTTAGGAGGGGACTGTCAGTTAGCCTGTCACATGGCGACCTCACCTATATGGCACGAGCATCATCAGTTTTAGTCCCAAATGGCCAGGGGACGGAAATGAAATAAAATAAAGTGATTATTAATGTCACTTTATAATAATAAAGTATTAAAAGGACCCCACCTAGTTGACATAAGGTTGTGTTAAAAAGGTGTCCCTTTTAATGATGATGTTGGACCCTCAACTTGGGCACCCAACTTAGGAGTCTTCATGAATAAAAGAATCTTTCAAAGATTCTTAATTTTGATGCCTTTTGAACTCTAAAAGTGGACGCCCAACTTGGGAGTCTCATAAAGTGAATTTGGATTCACTTTTTGGTCATTCTTTTGGCATTTGTTATTCAACTTTTTGGCAGATTTGAACTTTGAGAAAGAGTTGCAGCAGCATTTAGTCCTTTGGGAACGGAAACTCTCAAGGATTATGGTGGATTGGACGACAACCCAGTTCATCTTTGTGGAGGGCCTACTCTGGGTCTTCGTTTGGGCATTATTGAACAAGTTTTAGGTGACTATATTGCAGATCTGAGCTTTCAGCAGTACTATATCAACAATATCCTTCAAATCCATTACACTCAGTTGCATGTAGAGCCTCTCCCAGGGCAATACTACCATTTCTATGCAATTTGCTTTGCAGATCCAGTTTCTACAATGAATATAATATGCAGATATGATGGGTATGTGACTAAATCTCTTAGTTGGTGTTTTGTTGTTTATTAATTGCTTTCAGTTCCCCTTTGTATTGGATCTTAGTTGCATGTACATCTTTTGCCATCTTTGGCAAAACTACACATTTCAAAAAAACGAAAACCCCTTCTGCATCTTCTGTCTAGTTTATAAGATCTCAATAATAATAAAAAAAAATCATAAAACAATCAAAAGACAAAAAAAAAAAAATCTTTCAGCAGCAGTTTGAGTTAGAACCAGCAGGGTTCTTACACATTTGATTTTTTTTTTTTTTTTTTTTAAATATTTACGTAAAAATTAAAAAAATAAATTTATTGCAGTGAACTCTGTTTCTGATTCTCAAGATCGCCTAATGCAGAGAGAAGAGCATATGCAGAAGTTAGGGTTAGAACTTAGATAAAAAAAACTAAACAGTATTTAAAATTTTAAAAAATAAATATTAAATAACTAAAAAATAAAAAAATAAAAAATAAATCAAGTCTTTGGAATTCTGAATTAATTTATTACACACAAATGAAATGGAAGAAAAAACATGAAAGAAATGAAAAATACCTATTCAAACAATGGCTGCCTTCACAAATTCCTTTTTGCAATGTGCCAATTGCTGCCTCCACAAACGATTCCTCTTTGCAATCAACAATGACAAACTGTAACAACTCCTCCCACCTTGCAGTGATAAACAACTTCTACACTTCTACTTGCAATATAAAATTCCTTTCAACTGCTGCAAACTAAGCTTTTTTTTTGTTTATAGTTGCAAACTCTTTTAGGTGTGTTATGAGAGTGAAGGGGGCTATCTTTATAGTGTTTAAAAGCCTGTTAGGGTTATTTTTTTAATATTTAACAGTATTTTTTTATATTTTCCATGACTGCTTGAATTTTCCATCGAAAACGTACCGGTACGTCCAAAAATGTAGCTGAAATTAAACAAGAACAATGAATATCTGAAAGAAAACAAATAAATTACACCATAACACAAAGGATTTTATCTTGGAAACTCAAGTGCGGGGAAAATCAGCTTGGTAGCTACGTTGCAGGGGTACGCCCTCCCCCCCGACGCCTCTTGTTCGGAGACGCCTCCGGCATGGGGACGTCTCGGGTACTCCTGGAGGCGTCCGTGGCCGTGTCGAAAACGTCTGGCACGACCACGGACGCCTCTGGGATGCCTCCGGGCGTGCCCGAGGGATTCCTGCAGAAAAATGGCGAAAAACTTAAATAAAAAAAACTCAAAAAATCCTTAAAAAAACCCTAAAAACTAAGCAACCCTAAATGTAAATCCAGTCCGAACCCAACAGTATATAAATAAAATAAACATTTAAGTATAAGTTTATATCTAAATGTAAACTTATACTTTAAGTTATATTTTATTTATATACTTTCAGGATGTTTGAGAGGGGTTTTGGACTGCTAGGAGCTATAATGCAAATTCTAGGTTATGGAGGATCCTATCATATTTCAGAGTTAGTCAGATTCCAGGGTTTCAGACTTAGCCATATTTCAGGGTTTCAATATTTCAAGGAGACATCATAGGAGGAATGAAGGCTGCATGAAGGGATGTATGCGTGATAGAAAAGTATGAGAATATCTCTCGCAAAGTGCCACAAGCCGATCCCACCCCATTCCCTGTGCACCCCTTAAGGCATGCACTCGTGAGATTCAATGCACCGATGAGCCCTTGTGAGAGAGAAAGTGTCAGTAAATGATAAAGTTGAAAAATAATGGGGTGGCATTCATGATTTTGTGGGCAATCGAGATGATTTATTCTAGATTTGAATGTACATCTTGTCTTTGAAGTAAAGAATGAATGAATATTATATATTTTTAAGTGTTTTATCATTTATAGACAAATATTTTCATACTATGTAGTTTCAAGTGTTTTACTAAAAAATGAGTAATATACAATATATATATATATATATATATATATATATATATATATATATATATATACAGACGTACCCACGACGTATCCAAGTCAAGGTTTTTGAAAAATGACGTACCTGCATACCCGATACGTCCCCATACCCGTACCCGTACCCAAACAACATAGCTTGGTAGTATCAATTGATCACCACCTCTTCCTTTAACAAATGGTCATTTACAAAAAATACAGATGGAGCATGAATCAACACTCTACTGCTAATTTCTTTACCCTCAACTGTTTGTTGCCCATTACATTAAAAAGAGCATAACTGGGGGCGTCATACAACTAGTTTTATCTCCAACTCTTCTATGGCAACTGATTTCATCTCTTACTCTTACACCCATTCACTCATTCTCACTCATATACTCCCTACATTGTAGGAATCGTCCCCCTCCCCCCAATCTAGCCCGGGTATGTTTCCGGTACTCGTATGTTGTGGAAACGTACTGAAAACATCACAAACGTACTAGTACCGGAAACATACCCGGGCTGGATTTTGGGGGGGGGGGGAACGATTCCTACAACATAGGGAGTATATGAGTGAGAATGAGTGACTGGGTGTAAGAGTAAGAGATGAATTCAGTTGCCATAGAAGAGTTGAGAGAAAAAACTAGCAGTATAATGCAGGTTTCATGCCCCAGTTGTTCTATTTTTAATGTAATGGGCAGCAAACAGTTGAGGGTAGAGAAATTAGCAGTAGAGTGCTGATTCATACTCCATTTGTATTTTTTGCAAATGACCATTTGTTGAAGGAAGAGGTGGTGATCAATTGATACTACCAAGTTGATTTTCCCTGCACTTGGGTTTCCAAGATAAAATCCTTTGTGTTATGGTGTAATTTATTTGTTTCCTTTCAGATGTTTATTGTTCTTGTTTAATTTCAGCTACAAAATCACATTCTAGTAATTCTCGTTCACACTCTAACTCATTGCCATTTGAAGCTAATTCATGTAGAAGCAGCAAGTATTGTTTATTTTTCACAGAATTTCAAGGAAGAATATATTAAATATTAAAAGAAAATTACAAACCCACTGTTTCAAGCAGCAAAAGGCGCTAGGAAACAGGGCACACAAAAAATCAAGTTGAAAACCAGGCAAAGATCAATGAATGCAAATAGGAAACTAAATATACCCTAAATCAAGGCAGTTTACTCAAATTTCTGAAAATATGTAACATCTACTTGATTTAGCATCTAGTACTCAAATGCAAACCAATAAAAATTATCACTGGCACTGTATTTCAGTGAATATCCACATACTGAATCTGTTACTACTAATAATAGAAGTATCAAACCGCCAAAATATTGATGTATTAAACTTATCAGGACTGCAAAAACAGTGTTCAAGTAGGAGCAGCAAAGTATTGTTTAAATTCTGCATTTACTTTCCAATAAGTAAGAAACTTAGGAAATTATAGATCAAAATGAGAATGTTCGCTATCATCATCAAATCCACAATTCTCTATAGCTCAAAGGTTTAGGGGACAAGTCTTGGTCAGACTAAGCGGGTACATATGGAGAGAAAGCAAAATTATGCTTCAACATCTCACTCCCTATAAGTAGATTTCTCCCCAGTGTCTTAATTATATCTTAAAGCCTACCTCTTACATTCACAGACCTTGATACATAGGTGATTCTGGAAGTGAGAGGTGCTCATGTTGGATGTTCTAAAAAGCCCGCTTTTCACTCTGCTACAAATTATATAGGGCAGAGATCATGATGGCACAGCAATCATGATAGCACTTTGAGACTTTTGCACTCATGCAATCCATAAAAAAAAACTGTTGAAATTAATGCCTCTCCTTATTCCATTTAAAGGAAAAATTAATAAAGTGATCAAGGATGACATTTATTAGGAATTTATTCAAACAGTGTAGCTCTCTAAGTCCCATGTGAGCTTTCACTGTCAATTAAACCCAAAAGAAAGAGAAAAAGTAAAACACGCTTGCATTTTCATAAATCGATCGAATGCTCCTGTATTTTTTTTTAAATCATATGTTTCAATTTTTCAGATTTCCTTATTGCTCATCTAAATCATCTACAACAAGATTGATCACATGGTCTTAGATTACTATGTGGCCAGCTCGGAGTGTGTTCACACCACTTGTAAAGTGAAACAGATCATCGTATTACATAAGAGAGAAAAAAAAAATCAAATTGCATTCTCCTCGCGCGCTGATGTTTGAGAAGCATCTGAATTTAAGGTGACTTTTGCCTCAGTTCTTATGGATTGGGGTTGGCCATTTTAGGGTTATCCCTCTTGTTTATTTACATTGCTTTAGTTCTTCGTGTTTATTTACTTCCATAGACTAGGATCTCATTGACCATAGTACTTCTCTATTGTAAGTTAATGTACAATATTAGCCCCATTTACCTCTCTTGTTCAAATGTGGAAATTAATATATGTTCTTTCTTTCTTTCTACACCCATAAAATTGATTACATGTTCTTCCAACCTTGTTGTCTTCATGGAGACATTAAGCACCTTATAACCACTGATGAAATCAGCACAGACAATAGCACCTCAATCAATCAGTTCTGACCCGCGTTATCAAATCCAGTAAGGGTTGTCTCACTCGATTCATTGCATTTGCAAGAACAAATTCTGTCTCAGATGTTAGAGGTGGATCCTCCTCTTCTCTTCCAGCCTCCAGGAAGGAGTATTCTACTGCCTTCGAGGGTAGTAGCATCTACTACTCTCACATGATGACCCCAAACTCATTATCGGTGCCTATACAATGTTGATAGCCATACTGATTTTCCCACAGAAGTTGATGAGGATTAGGGGTTTTAAGTTTGTACTTTATCTCTTAATTTCCTTATTCAATATCTCTTCTGTGAGAATAGTTCATTTAACTTTGTTGTATCTCCTGCTCATGGATGATGTTCTGTAATCTTGCACTCTTTACTTTGTTTTGTTTATGTTTTTCTTGGGAAACCTTCTTTTGTTTGTTTCTTACGTGAGAGATGCTATAGGTAATCCATTCTACTGCTGTCTTTGTTGATTCTACTTTTGAATCACGCTGACATTTTCTGGTCATTTATGAAATGCAAGTATGAAAGGGAATCATGTTAAGGTGGCATATAAATATAATACTGGTAAATGAGCAAATTACAGGCATGATAACACTATAGCTCCCCAGAAGTAAAATTCTTGTCTTACGAAAAGGGAAGTGAAGATTGTTTCCTACTTGCCACATGTGCGTCGAAGTTCAAATTCATCCACATTTTAACACTAACACCAGGTTTTATGCAAAATACAGTCCTATTTAATCCTTAAAGAAGCCAGTGAATGCTAGTCAATTGGTCAAGCATGGTGGAATTAGACCTTGTTATTAAATTACCCAAAACAAAAATATAAGGGTATTCAATGCCAATCCTCACTTACCAACACTCTTTACTAGATGGAATAGAAGATTTGAATGTTCACCTCCAAGAGGCAAAGAAAGCATGGCAAAAGTTCAATTTGGAGCTCAAACTGATTCAACAAAGGTTTTTTTGCTCTTTGGAATGCCCTAAAACCTAAGTTACCACACCTAGTACTAGTACACCAGTATGGCAATTTTTTGCCCCTAATACCGGTACAGACCTACACAATATTAAAATATTAAAAATATAGCAAATTAAGCAGAAGTAACCATCCACCCTCTCTTACGCCACTGACTTCCATCATTTATAACCCAAATGTCATCGAGAAGCACCATATTTACTCACCCATGAGCCTCCACCCACACCTACATAGTCAAAGCTCAAGTATACCATACTCCCACTGACCCACTCCCATGTCCTAGACATGGTATACTTTATTGCCCAGACCTCACTATTAACCCAACATGCACAAAAGGACAAAATTGCATGAACATAACATCTAGATTCAAAAATCGAGATATAAAAATAAACACATATATGTACATATAAGATATATAAAAACTATCAACTTAGATAGCCATTATATTATTGATAACGAAGTCACAATAAATCCTTAAATTGAGTGTTCTAATATTTTAACACTAAGTTCCACTTAGTTATCATTTTGAGTTTACTTATTGATTAAGCCTAATTGTTTTAACTAAAATTAGTCAAATACTCAATTGTCTACTATAACCACTCTCAATTAAAATCCCACGCTTCTTTATTAAAGAATCATTTTTGCTGTAATTGGTCCTAAACACTCATTCCCAACTTATCACTCCCTTGTCTATAAAGCAAACAATTATTTTCTTAAAGTGCCCTCCTTATAGGAATTGATACTAAATAAAGTTTGCTGATACTATAATGGGTTACTATAACTTATTATATCGAGCACCCCTCTATAATGGGTTACTATAATTTATTAAATCGAGCACCCCTCTATAAATATACCCATTTGAGGCACATATAAAAAATTTAAAGGGGTGTGGGCTATCAAAAGTCTCCCAAATTATTAACAAACAAAAGGCCTCATATAATACATATAATCTTCTGCATCGTGCAAGGCACATTCACATCATGCAAACCTTCAAACTAAAATTTTGAGACGGTTGTGGTCACAATATCAAAGAAATCTAGCATGGCACAGGTCACCATGTCATCTCACCCAAATTGTTGCACTCATCCAGCTCCTCCCTCTACTGTTCAAGAAATAAAATAAAACATATGTGATTACCAAGCTCATTAATCCAACTCATCCCACACAAACTTCCATAGCAGCTGAGTGTAGACAAACAAAGAGTTTCTGCTTCATTGCATGACAGCGTCTTTGGCATGGGTACCTCCCAGCCAGCCCATGTATGCCCAGGTCGTCCTTGGGCATACCAGAGCCAACCGAAAGGAGGTCTGAACCAGGACCAGTACATGCCATACAAAGACTGGTCCCCCAGTGCTAGTGTACCTGGTGTCTTAGCCTAAAACCATTTAGAATAGCTAAATTTTCTTTGTCATTTGTATACATTAATACTGTAGCACCAAACTAAGGAGGTTATAAGAAAACCAAATGTTGTATTTAAAAACGAAAAAGTTCATACTACATCAAAGAAATAACCATGCAACAGTGGGAAACTTGACAGGGAAGTAACTATTAAGTCTATTAATCTACAAATTAAATAGCAAACCTAAAGCCTTTCAAACCCTTCAAGGTTCAAAACTAAATCGAAGAGCTTCCCTCTAAAACCATTCACCTAATACAACACACTTTGACATCCACCAAAGTTTGGCCAAATGAATCTCCAAAACTTTAGGACACCTGATTTGCAAAATTTGCTTCTTAATCAGCAGATGGGAGCAATGAAGTACAAGCTAACCTTTACTATGAATCATTTCATTTTTCTCCTTTGATCAGTTCCTGAGATGCAAGGCCTAATTCAATCATTTCCAACTTTATAATGAATGGTTTATAAAACAAAAAATTCAAGGGCTGATCTAGCACCATTTCATCTTCGTCTTCTTCTTCTTTGATCAATTCGAGCAAAATGTGCTGCCTGTCTAATCAACTTGCAAAGGATTGTTTCCAACACCTCAACTTATGAGGACTAACACCCAAAGTAAGACTCGCCAACATACATTATGTTTTCTGCTTGACTTTATGCAAAAACATTACAAGTTTTTTCTTATATAAAATTTTGGATCATCTATCACCTTTAGATCAATTTGAGCAAAAGGTGCTGCCTGTATAATTGGATATATCTGATTGATTGAAAATTCGGCTACAGAGTTTTTAACAAAAACTCTTTTCCTAGTGCAATGGACTCTGAAAATATCATTTATTTTATGGATGTATCTCTCTACTTGCCTGACTTTATTTCGCTTTTATATTATCACGAAAAAGAACAATCATTTTTTCTTCTTCTTAAAATGATTTGAACAAAATACAAGTCTGCCTAATATGTTTCATCTCCCCAATTAACCGACTTATGTTTCTATTCAGTCTTTCTCAGAAATTCAAGGTCCAAGATCTGGACTCGATCAGACTTCCAGATAAAGGAAAATAATTATTTATTATTTCTATTTGTAATTAATTCTCAAAAAATCAAGACCGGTTCCATAACTCACTGAATAATTGCAAGAAAGAAGACTGGCAGTTCTGAGCAGCATAAAAATAACCCATAATACTTGATACAGAAAAGTCTTCACAAGAGAAGGAATTCTGTGTCAAAAACTAGTTGCTCTAAAATAAATATTACCTTCGGTTTCTTAATCCTTCCAGATTCTGCAACCAGCTGAGAAAGCTTCATAGGCTGCTGCTGACTATCAATATTTGAAATATCTCCTTTTGTTACCGTTTTGTCACCAACATCATCATCAAAGTCCTCCAAGGTCTCAAGAAGCCTGCCCAGTAAGAAGATGAAGTGCAAGATAAATCACTAGCTATCGTTCTTGTAAGATGTTAATAACTCACAGACAGATCATATGACCCACCAGCCAATGTATAAAGAATGAAAGATCAATTAATTGAATGTCACATGCACAAGTTATCCCACCCATTTCTTGAGCGCTTAAGATGTTTGTGATTTTTTTTTATGGTTTTGAAAGGAGAAATTGACTAAACCCATCCTTCAATTGCTTCATGTAAGCTTCAAGCTTCTCTCTTTCTTTGAGCATTTCTTTACTTTCAGCTCCAAATTTTTCTTTTGCCTGTACATGTTTGAAGTACATGGTTAACCATAAATTTAAAAATAATATACACCCTGCAGCCAAAGAATGTTATTAATCATTTCATTTTGCAATAACAAATGTCTTTCAGACATACCTCTTTATTGCCATTAATTGAAACCTTCATATTATTAGCCTTTGCTTCTGATCCTTTTAATAAATCGCCCTTATATTCATAAACCTGCACCTCAAATTCAAAAATTTTCAAGTTAAAAATATGGGAAAAACCTTGCCTACATTTACAACATTACATTTATATTATTATATAGTACTATAGTGAGCCTGCCTGTATAGTTTCATCTGTTTTCAGTTCTGATAAAACACCTCCAACTGTGATTGGGTTCATAATAGCTTTTGCTGGAGCACTCTTAACTAAAACACTGATATCTTCTTCAAGAATTCTTTCTATCTGGTTCTTAAGTCTAGTGTCGAATGGTCAAATCTGTTTGGCGGAAAAAAAAAAATAGAATCATAAAGATTCTCATAACACAGCTAAAATCTGTTTGGCGAAAAAAAAATAGAATCATAAAGATTCTCATAACACAGCTAAGTACTTTTCATAATGCCAAAATCAAACATTTGATTTGAAATTTATTGCAACTATTCAATGCAAACAAATAAATTAGAAGTATCAATTCATAAGGTCTAAATATGCCAATCATAGACATTAATTACAAAAAATGCCAGCACCCTTGTCAAACCTTATCCAAGAAGTTCCGTATCTCAACAAGTTGAGCAATCACAGGATGATCTCGGACAGAATGACCTTCTGCTTTTAAAAGCAAGTAGAAAACTATAGACTGGCAATAGCACAGGAGCACAAGCTGCTTCACCTCTAAATAGTTCAAGACTTCCTTGGTTGCATTTTTGTTTGCTTTCACCTGTACCAAACAAGAAACCCATAATAGGCATATTAGACAATGCCAATTATATCAGTAACCAAAGATTTAACAGTATCTTAATCTTACCTTCTGTAGCAGAGGCTGAAGATTGCTTAGTTGTTCAAGACCATCCTTGAATTCTGATAGCAGTCCAACTAGCTCTGGAGCATCACTACAAAGAAGATTTAAGTTAGACATAAAATGCAAGAATTGATGCTAACCAGCCATTACAATTACACAGCCTTCATCGGACAAGAGGTGTAAAATCAGTGAAACCGATAGGATTGAAACTTATAATTACAAATTGGCAACTTTCTGTTTAAAACTGAATCTGCTTGTGGCTTAAGCATACGAAGACTACAAAGTGTTTGTAGAGACCTGCCACAAGTTGGAAAGTTGATCCTAAGGATACCACATAGGTCGATAAGGAGTGCATAGATCTTCAACGCATGGATTAATATGAGTTTGTTTTGAGCACCTAGAGGATACTGACAGCAATAATACTACTGGCACGTATGATGTTGAGCCTTGAGGCAAGTTTTGAGCGCATTAAAGCTGAGGATAGAACAGTAGCAGTAGCAAACACATTAGCCTTTAGCCAAGCTTACTCTTTGTTTTTTCTGTTAGTTGTGGATCTTCTATTTTTTTTTCTAGTTACCATTAGTTTGTAGACCGTGGTATAGCTTAATACTATTTTCATGTCTGGGATTTGCACTATTTGTTACCATTTTTTATCTTATTGGACATATATGATGTATGATATCAATCTAAAGACTTGTCACTGCAATTGGAATTTATCTAATCCAAGTTACAACATTCAATCTATGAATATCAATATTAATGTGATGATTCAATATATTTTAATTTTTGTTTAGTTTTAAATTGTCAATTAATGTCAAATGATGAGACGATGAGACTAAGAAGTTAGAAGTAGAATCCGTTGTATTTAGATTTTACTTTTTAATTATTGTAATTATTCTTCTATCTTGAATTTATTCATATTGTTTATTTAGTACCTGCAGAGTTATTAACAATAAATTTTTTATTTTTAAAAATACATCGTCCCTCCCAAACTTCCCTAAAATTTTCTGGAAGTTCTAGCAACAGGTCCCCATGTCACCCTATTCCAAGAAGTTTACGCAACACTGAGAAATGCAATATGCATAATCTTCTCCTATATAAACAAAGTCGCCCTAAATTTCACCCTTTTATTTATTAACAACACTGTCAGACTAATTATAAGGTGAAGGAACCACCCACAAAGGCTAGCACACATCAGTGATAATAAACAGCATAAGGGAAACTATTCTAAGTACAAAAGTTTTATGGCAGATGTACCATAACGACTTCCATCTGCTGTTTTTTGGACAAAGAACTGATATACTTCTTGACTTCCTCAAATGCTACAATTTTATCATCATCAACCTGTTCGCCTGGATCTCTATTCAAAATTTCCTTTGACTTTTTCCGCTCAATCCCTCCTTCACATCCTTTTACAGCTTCCTGATTGAAAGAGAAACATAAACAAATAATAAGATTATAAACACAACACAGAAGCTTCACCCTACATATGAAATTCAGTCTCACTTCCAGTGTTTCTTCATGAGCATCTAAATCAGAAACACTTGCCTCCTCCTCATCCTCATCTACACCAGAGTCTTCAGGCCGAAGTGTTCCTGCTTTTTTCGTTTGAAGTCGTAACACTTCAGCCTCCTCCTCTGCCCGTAACTCCTCATCACTGGATTGGATCTAAATGATACAAAATTATGCAAGATGGATTAGCAAGGCATACAAATATATGAAACATTTGAAACAGTTACAGATATTTTAGATTGTTCTTGATTATTTACTTATCTTACCTGAAAGTCCACATTATCAGCATTATAGTATGCCTTTTTCCCTTTTCCCCATACTGCCTTCCTTTCTTCCTCCTCTTCAACCGGTTCTTCTTCCATCTCATCCTCAACTCAACCCACCGTCTGCCTTAAGAACTTTGCTTGTTTTGCAACTGTTAAAAGAACCCATTACAGAATGATAAGGACTATTCACTTGGAAAAAATTACTCAAACAATAATTAGAGAGAAATGTCAGAGTATTTGAAACTTAAAAGAAGATAAATAAACAAAAAAGAGAAAGAGAGATCTGAATAGATGACAAGTATGGCATAGAATTTGAAACTTAAAAGAACATAAATAAACAAAAGAGAGAGAGAAAGATCTGCATAGATGACAAGGATGGCATAGAATACCCTTAGAAACATTGTCACTATCCTGGAAAAAGTAGAGACCTTATGCACATTAAAGATAAAGAATATACTTACTTTTTGCAGCAAGACCGGTAAGCTGTTCTTCATCCTCACCATCCTGTAAACGGAATAGAACAATAAGCTTGAGTTTGGGAAACTATGAATGCACACCTCAGTTCCCATCCAACATAAAATGGAACTGTTGCAAAATACTAGAAGACTGTGTAATCATCGGTGTCTTATATGTCTCAGAAATTAGAATTGCGAGAATGAAAAAAAAAAAGTAAAAGAGTCGAGACTATACTCGGTAGGAGATAAAATAGTATATTTTTGAAGATCACTATTATGTCTGTTCAGAGTAATTGACTGTTTGTAAGGAAAAAAGTCTAGTATAGAAAACAAAATACTTTATAAAATGTGTTTTAAGCAAAAAGTATAGTATGAGAATCTTTTACCGATTCTTCTGTCTCCTCGCTGGTTTCACCCTGCAACCATAGGTACCAGCAAATGAGAATCATCTCATACTATTGTGAAAACCTAAATAACTTTAAAAACAGTGAAGTGTTACTTTAATTTATAATAAACATTCACCAGTGCAGGACTTCAATAACCATAATTCATGAAAAGATAGACTCGATATTGATCATTTTCAACCTCAAAATGTATATAATATAACTCGTCATTTTTTTCACTTGCTTACTAAAACCCTTCTAAAGACCAATCAAGTTAAGCATCCATTTATATTGGTTTCATAGCTTTATGGACTTCCAATGCATTCACACCTGAAGATCAAACATGGGCTGCTCCATTTCTTCATCTGACGTATCTGCAAAAAGTTGAAATGTTACAGAAGCATCTTAAACAACCACGTATTCTACTTAAAATATTATTCAAACAAATTAGGGGATAAAATAAATCCTACCATCATCTTCATTCAAGTCCAACAGAATCTTATCCTGCTGCTTATGAACTGCAAAAACAAAGAAAAGAATGCAATAACACTAATTAAGAAATAAAATCTCTTTCTGTCTATTCTGTAAAGAGGAACAAAAGGAATATCACATTTCATCCAAAACACATGCCTTTATATCTGAATTATGGAAAAAGCTAACTTCATTAATTTCCCACATTAGTTCATCATTTAAAATACATTTTACTCTGCACCTTGATTCTTATACTCAAATCTCTGATATTGCAAATCTAGTAATATATCAAGAGAAAACAATGATAAAATTCACATTAATGTGCACTTCTGAACCATGATAAACTAGTACAGATATCTTAAATACATCTATCTAAAAAAAACTGATAGATATCAATCTCAAGGCTTTTATCTTGGATTTTATGTATACTACATTGATTAATAATTTCACTACCTTCTCTGAAAAATTCCCACTGACTGGTGAAAAACAACATCAATCTAGCAGCACCAATGTGTTAGGCTCGAAAAAGTCTTTCCAAGAAAAGAAAAGAACAGGTGCAAAACTCCACCGTATGGCCAAAATGTTATAATTTTTTGATTGACTTCTTAAAGCAACAAGAAAAACTTCTAAATGACGTTCAAATGAATGACAAATTTAAGGTTGAAAGTATCATGCGGTGGTCAAATGGACATCAGATTTAATGTCATAATTAATTCTTTGTGAATGGAAATTACAGCACCCCACCACCATCCTCAGCTGCCATTGTATAATGCCTATAGGCATAATTAAACAGAAACAACTGGAAAGCAATAGAATCCCATGCAGCATGAACCTTTTTCAGCAGGTATCGGTAACATGCTAACCTGTCCTTAATACCAAGTAAATGTTGGTGATTACTTTGACACCTATTCAAATGGGATCTTTGATTACTACAATATATTGCTCACATTTACAAGATGGAAATCCAAAAAGGTTAAAAGTTAAAATGTTAGGTTTCTATGCCTTTCTACCATTGAATGAGAGACAAAAAGAAATAAAATCAATTACACCCATAACTCAGTTTTAATTTGGTTTCCTAAAGTTACTTTCAAATCAAAATCAGTAGAGCATCATAAAATTGATACTGGCCCGGTAGAATCAGAGTGTGTATTCAACGATTCAATAGGGATTGTTGTCCCATCTTATAGCAGTTGACTAGCCAGGCTTCAAATAATGAAGCTGAACTTTTGGCCCTATACGGTAGCCTGAAATAGCAATTAAAAATCTAATCAAGATAGTAATTCCTTTTAGTTGATCAACTTGGCAAAAGACCAATGTAAGAATGAGAATTGAAGAGTTCAAGATTTTGTGGAGGCAAGTAAGATCTCCTTAGTCATCAATTTGCAAGAAATAATTTAAACCATTATTGGAGACCAAGAAATGAACTTCACAAATGCAGAGGTGTTCGTCCTTAGAACCAAAATGCAACTTAATGATTTTCTAAATATAACAAGGAAGAAAGGCATGGCCAAGAACTAGAAAGAGAGGTCCCCTTCTTTGGCAAGCAAGGTCTACCTTTGGTTCCAGTTGGACAAGCTCAATAAGTGCAGTTCTTCCGGCTTTGTGCCATTGAGGGTAAAAGAGAGAGACAAAATTAATTGTTTTGCTCACCCCTGCAGTCACACAAGTTTCACTGCTTGATAGATTCATAAAAGGTTTCATTACGACAAAAGGATCTAGTGACAATTTAACTTTGTACTCAGTATTTTCATGCAGGGCAGTTAATGTTTCTATGCCCCAAACAATAAAAGTTGATACATTAGAATGATATCATTATATCTCTGTATGGTGAAGGTTTTGTGACTAAAAATGCCCTATATTGATAACCTTAAGCATTTGGAAGCATTAGTTGTGATGAAAATTGCAAAGACTATGTTGATAGCACTGTCATAGGAAATCTGAAGCATTTGTGGAAAGACATCTGTAAGAATGTTCTGCATAATGAACTAGTTGTATGTTTGGAGAGAGAGAGGAGAGTTTAAAAGGAACTCAAGTTTCAAGAAACATTAATACTAGATCCTATGGAGAAGGTAAGTTACAATCAAACCCTGTTGACTGTGCATGTAAATTGGCATTTGCTTGTGAGAACTCAATAGTGCAAAGAATACACAACTAAACAAGTTTCTAACACTCTTATGTCTATTGTGAGTTTGGTCTTGGCCTCTTAAGGATTTTTGTACACTTAGTTGCAACGTCTTTATACCCTTTCTATGTAAAAGTAAACACAGTCTGGTAGAAACTTGAGAAACCTACACAGTTATACACAGACTTGTTGTCAACCTGGAGCTGCGCCTTGGTTCGAAGACATGCGCGAAACGGCCAGTCTTCTATCCAGCTGAAACAATGGGATCTTCTCACGAGGGTGGGTGCCTCAATAGTGAGAAGAACCTCCAGAGAAGGCTGGTTCCTGTATGATGTATCGATGAAGATTCCTACTCTAAGCTGCTGACTACCATGGAAAAGGGAGAAAGAAAACTTAAAGGGGAAATTCTATCTACAAGGGGGTGATACACCAGAATTATGATCCTACTTAGCTCTGAACCTTGAACACTGAACGAACAAGAGAGAAGGAAGACCTTAGACTTCAATTAATCACTTGTGCATAAGTATTTCATGCAGAGGTCCAGTCCAATGACTAAAACTTGAGGGAAAATGGTGGAGAGAGGTCTGATAAAAGACATTTTGCAGCCGCCTAACATCCACTTATAGTCTCAGCAAAAGACAATAAAGAACACTTTAACATGCCCTGCACAAGGACAATATAACAACTAGGTATGAAACTGAATTTGGAAAGGGAGAAAACTCTACCACTTATGCAAATTGCTGAAGAAATATACACTATGCCACGCTTGAAATCTAAAAGTATAGTCCTTCTTATTGATCGAAGAGGTTACAAAACTCACCAATGGTAGAGTCTGGTCTAACCAAGAGAGATAGGATGATTTTTAAACAAGGCTGATAGCCATTATATAGAGAGAATTACAAAAAGCCAAAGATAGGCGTAGAACTTGAAGGGAAGATTCACTTTAGTTAACCCAAGGCTTTACTTGGCCTTAATAAAATATATTTTTCCTTTGTCCTTGCATGAAGCTTATTCATTTGATGAAGCACACCTCTTTTTTGCATGAAAATCCATGCAGATGTTAATTTTTTAACTCCATGTGAGCTGCTTGATTACCAAGTTGTAGTATTTGAAAACCGAGTTGGACGAAGAGATCATTATCTTTCGCATGAAATTTTCTAGTGGACGTGGCGTTTAAATCAATTAGTCAACTCTAAATCTGGAATAGTCAACTCCTTGTTGAAACTCGAAACTCCTGTTGAAGCCGAATTTAGCCCTTTGGATGCATGAGCTGACTGGAGATGAACAGGATCTTAATAATCAGTCAAGTGAAGCTTTGACCGTTTATTCGAAAATAGCTCTTATGTTTGAAAATAGCCCTTATGTTTGCATGTATTTCATTCTAATTTTGATCGTGTCTATTTCTGGCAGGATTCCGTATTCAATTTTCGTCGGAGTATCTATTTTCTATTCTTTTTTTGCACATTCGGCTTCCATTTATTTCGGATTTCCTGCTATCTCCTTAGTCTCAACGGTTACTTCCTGTAGGAAAAAATTGACCGCCTGTAGGACGTCACCGGAAACTGTCATTTCTTTCGGCTATATTTCCTCGGGCTTATTTCTACGGTCTGTTGCTCTGTCGGCTCTTTTGTATTGGTCGCTAAGTCATATTCCCGCGGACTTCTTTTGATGACATGTCTTTGCCTCTTTCCCGCGGGTTTATTTTCCTCGGGGCTATTTGTTCGAATTCCTTCGGACAAAAAGTCCGAAGGTCCCCTTCGCTTTATTTCTTGCGCCCTTTTTTGGCGATTTGTCTAAGCTTCCGAATTCCTTTGGACTTTTTGTCCGAAGGATTCCAATTGTTTTTTGCCTTTGATTTTTTGAAGCGTCCTTGGTCTTGTTTATATATTGACTTATGCCATTTCCAAATTCCTTCGAACTTTTTGTCCGAAGGAATTCCTTCGGACAAAAAGTCCGAAGGATTCTTTCTTTGCCTTTGCTCTAAAATGTGCCCTTCGACAGCCAATCCAAGTGTCCTCCGCCAGTGCCCTTCAAAAAAATTGGAGGGCACCCGGACTTTTTGCAAAAGTCTGTGATTTTGGTCTTCCTCCTGCCCGAAGGGTAGGTGCCCTTCGGGATTGTTGTAAGTGTCCCTTCCAAAGGGTACCCTGCCCTTCGGAACTCTTGAAACTGTCTTTTCCTTGCCTTTTGCAACTTTTCCGAATTTCTTCTAAGTGTCGGGAGAGTCCGTAGAATTTTTTGGCTGAGTGAGTCCGTAGAAAATTTCCTGAGTGAGTCCGTAGAATTTTTCTGAGTGAGTCCGTAGAAACTCTTCTGAGTGAGTTTGTAGAATTTTTCTGAGTGAGTCCGTAGAAACTCTTCTGAGTGAGTCCGTAGAATTTTTCTGAGTGAGTCCGTAGAAACTCTTCTGAGTGAGTCCGTAGAATTTTTCTGAGTGAGTCCGTAGAAACTCTTTTGAGTGAGTCCGTAGAATTTTTCTGAGTGAGTCCGTAGAAAATTTCCTGAGTGAGTCCGTAGAATTTTTCTGAGTGAGTCCTTAGAATCAGCAAAGGAAAACAATGAATTCTTCCTTGATTAGAGACGAGAACTTTTCAAGTGGCAAGAAAAAATCTAACTCGTGGAAGATTTGTCAACATTCTGGCGACTCAGCTGGGAAGCATGCCTGCTATGCTTGAGGACCCAGGCCATGTATAGACGTTATTCGAATTCCCAAATGGTGACCTGATCTCTGATCGAAAATCTGCTCTGATAATTGCCGTAATAACCTCCTTCAAACTAAGAAGGGAAACACACGAAAGCGGAAAACTAACTAAAAGCAAATGTGCAAACAAGCACTTATTGAACAAAACTGAAGCAAACTACTGTGCGTTTACAGCACTTGGAGGAAAGCAGAAACAACTAAAATAACCTAGTTAACCATGATAAGGCACGATCCGCCTGGATCAAATGGAAAATTCTTGAATTCACTCCTTTTGAGAGATGGTACAATTTGCAAAGCAGGATGTTTATTAGTCATAACCTTTGATGAGGCAGTTGCCTTGTCGACCAACTGTATTATCATCTTCTCAAATGGGTCATCAACAGCAAACCAGTCACCAACAAAGACAAACTCACCAAGTATTTCCTGATTGTTTTCAGAGTGCTTGTCATCTATCACCATGTCAAGTGATACCCCATCTATGCATGCCGTTTGAGTGACCACATCCTTCTTATTTACTGCTGCGAGTTCATCCAGCTCTTCAAGGAGCTTTGGGCAGGCAACTCCATCTGTATTGTGACCTTGAATAGGTGATTCTTGATCAAGCTTCTCATAAACATGCTCTTCAATAGCCAACATATCTGTACAAAGCTCTTCAATCTCTGGTAGAGGCTCAAGGTATAGCTGCCAATCATCTTTTTGTTCCTCACTTTGATCTATTTGAACTGAATCAGCTATAATGCTATTTGGATCCTTCTCAATAGGAGATACCTGTAACTCATGTATGACTTCAATTTGTATCAGCTCCTCTTGAAGATCCTCTATATCAAGATCAGTCTTTCCACTCTCAGCGATAACTGCATGCTCAATTACAACCTCAAGAGAAGTATTAATAGGAAATTCCTCCTCAGGAACTTTTGAAGCATCCTCTATACATTCTGCAAGAACTTGTCCTGTAGCTGTAACCTCCTTCTCAATCCTCCAAAGGACAGGGTCTTCTTCTTCAAGGGTGATGGCGGGAGGGTGATAAAATTCATCTGTTGGAGAGGGAATATGAAGCGTGGGAGGTCGATCATGATCAGATTTTGGAATCTTGAGGGCAATGGAATTATCTAGGGAGTTTTGGAGAGGAGGGAAAGAGAAATTCTTAAAAACCTCTGTATTTTGTTCCTTCCATTTGGCCATTACCTCATCAAAGTTTGGAACCTGCTTGTCCTCCCGGACAACTTGAGCTTGAGAGATGATTGGTGAAGTAATGATGGGACTATAGGAAAGTCTAGTCTCATAAATAGCCACTTGAATAGGCTTTTGGATATGCTCCTGAATAGGCTCTTGAATAGGCTTTTGATTAGGCTTTTGATTCCAACTAGGAAGCTCCCTTGGCGCACACTAGGGATGGTTAAGAACTTCGTGAAAATAAGAAGCACCATAGCCTTTTGTAGACAATTCGTTTAACTCGATTCGCTGCCCTTCCCAAGCCTCCATCTTTTCCAATGCAAGAATACATAGTCTATTTATCTCTTCTGGATCATTGGAAACATTTCGAAATAGACCATTTACTTCCTCATATTGAGAGTTAGAACAAACCTTTCTTGCATATGCTAGTATTTCGAGCTCTATTTCATTCATTTTTTCTTGAAGGCAATACTGCTCATATGTAACATCATAGCCATATGGGGAAGATGAAATCTGATCCTGAAACTGATATGGCTTACCAGGGAGGTAAGAGTCATGCTCTTGATAATAAGGATCGTGAGAAACTTGATAAGGCTCAACATAGCTTTGATAATAACCTTGATAAGGCTGATTAGGCTCATAGATATCGTGACCAGGCTGGTATGATCCATCATTGGGCTGATAAGGAAACATAGCATAGGAATTTTCTCCATACATAGCCATCAAAATTCATTCACGATAATTCAATAAAAATAGACTTACATGGAAGCTGTCTTGAACTATTAGAAGCAACTGCTTGAGCTTGGAGTCACCGAATATTTCTTGAAGAACACTGTTGTAACTGCGATTTCATTAAAACCAAAAAAAATGGGTCCCACCGGGTGTGCCAAAAACTGTTGTCAACCTGGAGCTGCACCCTAGTTCAAAGACGTGCACGAAACAACCAGTCTTCTATCTAGCTGAAACAATGAGATCTTCTCACGAGGGTGGGTGCCTCAATAGTGAGAAGAACCTCCAGAGAAGGCTGGTTCCTGTATGATGTATCGATGAAGATTCCTACTCTAAGCTGTTGACTACCATGGAAAAGGGAGAAAGAAAACTTAAAAGGGAAATCCTATCTAAAAGGGGGTGATACACCAGAATTATGATCCTACTTAGCTCTGAACCTTGAACACTGAACGAACAAGAGAGAAGGAAGACCTTAGACTTCAATTAATCACTTGTGCATAAGTATTTCATGCATAGGTCCGGTCCAATGACTAAAACCTAAGGGAAAATAGTGGAAAGAGGTCTGATAAAAGACACTTTGCAGCCGCCTAACATCCACTTACAGTCTCAGCAAAGACAATAAAGAACACTTTAACATGACCTGCACAAGGACAATATAGCAACTAGGTACGAAACAGAATTTGGGAAAGGAGAAAACTCTACCACTTATGCAAATTGCTGAAGAAATATACACTATGCCACGCTTGAAATCTGAAAGTACAGTCTTTATTGATTGAAGAGGTTACACAACCCACCAATGGCAGAGTCTGGTCTAACCAAGAGAGATTGGATGATTTTTAAACAAGGCTGAAAGCCATTATATAAAGAGAATTACAAAAAGCCAAAGATAGGCGTAGAACTTGAAGGGAAGATTCACTTTAGTTAACCCAAGGCTTTACTTGGCCTTAATAAAAATATATTTTTCTTTTGTCCTTGCATGAAGCTTATTCGTTTGATGAAGTGCACCCAACCTTGTCATGAACCGTCCACCTCTTTTTTGCATGAAAATCCACGCAGATGTTAATTTTTTAACTCCACGTGAGCTGCTTGATTACCAAGTTGTAGTATTTGAAAACTGAGTTGGACGAAGAGATCATTATCTTTCGCATGAAATTTTCTAGTGGATGTGGCGTTTAAATCAATTAGTCAACTCTAAATCTGGAATAGTCAACTCCTTGTTAAAACTCGGAACTCCTGTTGAAGCCGGATTTAGCCCTTCGGATGCATGAGCTGACTGGAGATGAACAGGATCTTAATAATCAGTCAACTGAAGCTTTGACCGTTTATTCGAAAATAGCTCTTATGTTTGAAAATAGCCCTTATGTTTGCATGTATTTTGTTCTAATTTTGATCGTGTCTATTTCTGGCAGGATTTCGTATTCAATTTTCGTCGGATTATCTATTTTCTATTCATTTTTTTGCACAGTCGGCTTCCATTTATTTTGGATTTCCTGCTATCTCCTTAGTCTCAATAGTTACTTCCTGCAGGAAAAAATTGACCACCTACAGGACGTCACCGGAAACTGTCATATTTTTTTCGGCTATATTTCCTCGGGCTTATTTCTACGGTCTGTTGCTCTGTCGGCTCTTTTGTATTGGTCGCTAAGTCATATTCCCGCGGTCTTCTTTTGATGACACGTCTTTGCCTCTTTCCCGCGTGTTTATTTTCCTCGGGGCTATTTGTCCGAATTCCTCTGGACTTTTTGTCTGAAGGAATTCCATCGGACAAAAAGTCCGAAGGTCTCCTTCGCTTTATTTCTTGCGCCCTTTTTTGGCGATTTGTCTAAGCTTCCGAATTCCTTCGGACTTTTTGTCCGAAGGATTCCAATTGTTTTTTGCCTTTGCTTTTTTGAAGCATCCTTGGTCTTGTTTATATATTGACTTATGCCATTTCCAAATTCCTTCGGACTTTTTGTCCGAAGGAATTCCTTCGAACAAAAAGTTCGAAGGATTCTTTCTTTGCCTTTGCTCTGAGATTCATGAGGTGCGTTGCACGAGATTAAGTGTGCTATGCGAGATGAGCTTCGCTACATGAACTACATCGTATCGAGTTGTATTAGACGATCGACGCTATCGGGGTCGGCACAACCGAGATCGAGCTGCACTATGCGAGTTGCACTTCACGAGATGGGTTGCACTGTGGGAGATGAGTTGCATGGCGACCCAGAGTTGAATAGGGAGGAACTCCCCGAGTTGCATTGTGAGCAACTCCACGAGTTGCATCGTGAGCTCGAGTTACATTGTGAACCCGAGTTGCATCGTGAAACTGAATTGCATTGGGAATGATTCCCCGAGTTGCATTGGGAATAACTCCCTGAGTTGTATTGCAGCCCCGAGTTGCCTTATGAATCTGTTTTGCATTGGGATCAAACTCCCCGAGTTGCATTACGAGTTCGAACCCAGAGTTGCATCGCGAATGGCAGTTGCATTGGGAGCAACTCCTCGAGTAGAGTTGCGAGGCTGCACTGCATTGAGACCCCAAGTTGCATTGTGAATCCGATTTGCATTGGGGTCAACTTCCCGACTTGCATTGCGACCCTGGGTTGCATTGTGAATCCGATTTGCATTGGGATCAACTTCTCTCTTCAATAAGCACTACCCTCTCTTCAATAAGAAAAAAGTGCTTTTTAGTTAAGACATTCTAATTTGAAGTTGAAGAGGGGCCTTTTTGGGTAATGGGGTTCTCATAGTCCATTAAGTGATTTTAAAAGCAAATTGACCTTATAATTCATTGTGCTTTCCCTCCAATTTGGGCACTCCACTTAGGGAGTGGGTATTTAAGGTGGGAGAGGATGCATTTGAGGAAGATGTTGAATTTTGACCAAAAAAAACAAATCTATAAGATTCAAGCACAAAAAGCTTAGCTTATACCCTTGAGGACGAAACCTTGCAAGGTGATTGGATCTAGGGACGAAAACCCATACGAACCAGCTAGGGCAGCTTCATATGGAGGTTGCATTGTGTGAATTGGATTAGCAAACGTGTTTTAAACACCATTTTAATTTGCAACAGGTGATGCACAGGTTTGGAGTTTGAGCGCAGCAAATGAAGGGCAACGAGTGAAGGAAAAACCCTTAGGGCTGGCAACGAACTGCTAGGGGAGGTGAACAACCCCTCCCTAGGGTGAAGCGTGGGTCTCCAAGGGCAATTTGGTTCCTTTTTGAAGAGCTAAACAGCAGCAGTTGTATTTAGTAATTTTTGCAATTATTTTCCACCAAACTACCTTGGAAAATTCTGAATTTTAGCTAAGATCATTGGCTAAATTTGTTATAATATTCTGTAATTTTGGAGGATATTTAAATATTATTTGTAATGCCATTTGGGGCATTTCCAGCAATCTGAAATTTATTGCATGTGTTTAGGGCTTATGCCAATTCTGAAATTTATGCCCTAATCTCTCTTTGATATGCTCATTAAATCACTGCTAGGGTTTTAATAATTGTGACAGCGTGTGTGAGGGTTTGCAAGCTAGGGCTACTTGTAATAAATAGAAAATTCAGAATGCAACTAGGGTTTAATAGTTAAAATTAGAATTCAAAGGTTTGTCCTAGTTTGGGGACGTTACAGTGATATCAAAGCCAATTTCTTGGTCAGTTGTGGGGTTTGAGGGTCCCATGTCAATCCATGACATAGGAGATATGGCCAATACAAGGTTTGAGAAATCCTCTCAAGCTCATGAAAGGAAGGAGCAACCTTCCATTCATATGGATTTAATGGAGATTTATGAGTATATGACATACCCACCCCCTTTCAGGAAGGAGATGGACCTCGATGATTTTGTGTCAAGAAAAAAAGGTGGGGACAATACTAGGGTTGGACGGGAATATGATGCCTTGAAGAATACTGCTCTTCCCACATTCGATGGTTCTACAAACAGTTCAGCTAGGGCATGGATTGATAAGTTAGGTATATATCTTACAATTTGTCCCATGGAGGTAGAGGAGGCCATAAGATTCATCAAAACGCATTTAGAAGGGGCTGCCCATGATTGGTGGCACCATGGGTTGATGACCCAAAAGCATCACCTCATAGACAACTATGAAGAATTTAGCAGTAGGCTCAATGGGAGGGTTGATAGGGTTGATCCGGAGCTTTACTTCGGGGAGTTCGCACACTTGCAACGAAAGGGGCTGCAAATAGGAGACATCAATGAAGAAAAATCAAGCACTTTGGGGCAACCAAGTGTTGAATTCTTTGAGTCCCAAAAATCAAAAAATTTGGGGCAGCAAGCAGAGGTTTTACAGGGAGTTCTTAGGCAACCAATGGAGTTGCAAATGGTAGGCACTGATGGAGAAGAATCAAGAAAATCAAAACTTCCCAAGGATAAAGAAGAACAAGCATTACATGAGGGATGTCAAGCACCCAAGATCGAAGTTGTCCTAGCCCTAGAAGTAATGAATCCTCATGCAAACTTTGCTAAGTTTGAGCCATCACATGTTGAAAGTAGTGTTATGAGTTCTTCCTTAGTGATAAAGGAAGAAGGGGAAATCTTGGAGCATGAGCTAAAGGAGGAAGAAGAATCCATTTGGCATGATGATGGAGAGCATTTGATGGTCAAAGTCAAAATTCCAAGTACTACTGTTCATTTTCAACTTGCTGGAATTTTCAAACCAGCATCTAAAGGTAAGATATTTAATTATTTTCATGACAGGAATTGTTGTATCACCGCCTTGCTATGTCCTTACCATATTTTGATCAACATGAGGATCATGCTAACAATCAAGATAAGATAAAGGGCACTAAATGGAGGACGAAATTTCCCCAAGGAAATTTAAGGATTGAAAAATGCAAATTCCTGATATGCATATGGGATTTGGATGGTTTGGTGAGGATCAAGGTAAATCGCCCTCACCAAGGTAAATCTCACATTTTCATTTTCAAAACAACACCACCAAACTATGTATGTTCAGCCCCTCTTAGATAAGCATGCCTTGAGGGAAGCATTTCTAAATTCCAAAGCAAAAGATATTGAAGGTGTCATTAAGGGTGGATAAGTTATGGGCAGCCAAAGGTATGAGAGTGTTTCAAAATTGTTGCTTACTAATATGGTATCTAGGGTGAGCTGTTAATATACAAAAAGATGAGCCAATGGCGATTTGGATATTGGTTAGTGCCCCATGGCAAGACTACCATCATCATGGACCACCACATGAAGGTGATGATGAAATGAATGGCATTTGGAGTAACAAAAAGGGCATGGATTCCTTCTTTCCGATTCTCAATGATGTACATATGAATGTTGGATGGTATTGTTCGTCCAAAGGGACTAAGGGAGTGTCCAAATCTGAGTATGTGTAGCCACTAAGGTATGTTGAAGACCACTCAATTTCATGTTTTAGCAACATTGTAAATTCTAAAAATGAAGATTCAGAACAGCTCTTCCATAGGGTAAAAATTCAGCTTGTGAACGGAATAAGGAAATCGGAAATGGTTATGAGGAATAGGCCCATGACATACTCAAAAAATTCTGAAGTTTTTGTGCAAAATCAGATTGTCCCATACATCAAAAATCCTGAAAATTGTGAAAGAACAAATTCTGAAAAATGTGTACAAGGTCAGCCCTATGCATGTACAAGAAGGTTTAAAGGTTTGGTGGAAAGCCAGCTCCATTCAGGTACAATAAATTCTAGAAAATTTGGTATGATGGCTACAAATAATCCTCAACTCATGAGGAGAGGAAGACATGATAGGGGCAGCACCATAGAGGGAAAAAACCCTCCAACTTTATGCATTCATGATGCATATGGAAGGCATGTTTGGAAAGGGCAGCAAGAGGATAAGCAATGGACATTCATTTGGGCATCATGGCAAGGTTGCCCACCTCACCAAGGTATCCACACAAAAGGTATGTTTCCTAGGTTGTTCAAAATTGTTTATTTCATTGGTGATCCATACCTTTGGTTTGATGAGGAAGCTTTAAGGTACGTTGAGAACCTTAAGGGGTATGGGGGCACATTCCCAAGGAGCCACCACTCCAAGGTACAACTACAAAGGAAGATTGCTATAAGGGGCAGCCATAATATATTTCCCTATCATGTTGTTCATGACTCTTCCAGACTCTCTTAAGATAAGTTGTAGGCTCATGGCATGTTCTTTAAGGGTGAGATGTATGAGGGAAATTCCTAAGGATGAGTTGGGAGTGAATAACTTCAAGTTTTTTGGCAAACACAAGGCTGTAATCTTCAATTACAGGCCCCCAAACATCGAGTACAGCATTGTTTGTGGAACCTTTCCCACCAAAATGAAGGGTCACAGCAGGACGGTCATTGAGGGATGGATTGTAGCCAAGTTGAGCGGGTTTCCAGCCATGGAAGGAGTGATTTGAAGAGAGGTGATATCATGCTACAGCCATATATGGATGAACATCAACAAACCTTGGGGAATCCGTGAGGGGAGAAAATCTAATACCGTGTTTTTTAAGCATGGTGAAGTCTGCAGAAAAGTGTTGCTAAACACTCTCGTTTTCACTAACGTATTTGTTTTATGTGCAGGATCACCATTAGGACCAGATTGTGACTATTTTGACACATGTCCACCCCCCCCACAGGGTCTGATTTGTACCTGATTTTTTAAGGTACAGCCCATCCATACAGTGAAGAGTTCAAATTGCATGATCAGAGCCCTATAAACTCCAAACATAGCAGTACCTTGAGGATATTTTCCTTCCAGATAAGGTAGCACATGAGTATAAGAGTGGAAGATTGGATTACAGCCCTTATGAGAAGGCTTCCAGTCCTTAGGGTGTTTGGAATTGTGCTTGAAAGACAGTTTTGAGAGAACTAACAGCTGTTATGTGTTCCATAATGAAAGCTAGAGCAAGGGCAGCCACTTGTTTGAAAAAGGATTGAGCTTGGTGGCTATTTCAAAGAGTACTAATAGCTGGTCCATGCCTAGAAACAGAAGGTACAGGCATTGCAACCTTTCATTTGGAGAAGGAAGGACTACACTATGCCGTATTTTTGTTCCCGACACAAATTGGCAGCCATCATTTGACAGACACAACAGCAAAGGGGTGCAGCATGAAGTTTCTCTTCCATGGGAAACAACTACAGATAGACTTTGCATGAAGCAACTTGTTGGGACAGTTCCATGGATCTTGTTATTGCTTAAGGACAAGCAATTTTGGACGAGGAGGATTGTCATGTCCCCCTTTCAGACATGAGAGCAAAAAGGACCCTTGGCCTTATTGTTTGGTGTTTCTTGTCGGCTAAGGGAAAAAAGGGGCTTAAAAAGGAAGCACTGCACTCTCTTAAATGAGAGAAAAGTACTTTTTAGTTTAGACATTCTAATTTGAAGCTGAAGAGGGGCCTTTATGGGTAATGGGGCTCTCATAGTCCATTAAGTGATTTTAAAAGCAAATTGACCTTATAATTCATTGTGATTTCCCTCCAATTTAAGCGCTCCACTTGGGGAGTGGGTATTTAAGGGGGGAGAGGATGCATTTGAGGAAGATGTTGAATTTTGACAAAAAAACAAATCTATAAGATTCAAGCATGAAAAGCTTAGCTTATACCCCTGAGGACGAAACCCTTAAAGGTGACTGGATCTAGGGACGAAAACCCCTACGAACCAGCTAGGGCAGCTTCATATGGAGGTTGCATTGTGTGAATTGGATCTGCAAAGGTGTTCTAAACACCATTTTGATTTGCAACAGGGATGACACACAGGTTTGGGGTTTGAGCACAGCAAAGGAAGGGCAGTGAGTGAAGGAAAAACCCTTAGGGCTTGCAGCGAACTGCTAGGGGAGGCCAACGACCCCTCCCTAGGGTGAAGCATGGGTCTCCAAGGGCAATTTGGTCCCTTTTTGAAGAGCTAAATAGCAGCAGTTGTATTTGGTAATTTTTGCAATTATGTTTCAGCAAATTACGTTGGAAAATTCTGAATTTTGAGCCAAGATCATTGGCTGAATTTATTATAATATTCTGTAATTTTTGGGGATATTTAAATATTATTTGTAATGCCATTTGGGGCATTTCCATCAATCTGAAATGTATTGCATGTGTTTAGGGCTTGTGCCAATTTTAAAATTGATGCCCTAATCTCTCTTTGATATGCTCATTAAATCACTGCTAGGGTTTTAATAATTTTGTGACAGCTTGTGTGAGGGTTTGCAAGCAAGGGGCTTGTTGTAATAAACAAGGAATTCGGAATGCAGCTAGGGTTTAATAGTAAAAATCAGAATTTAGGGGTTTGTCCTGGTTTGGGGACATTACAATAACTAAAATAAAATACTGGTTTGGGGACATTACAATAGCTAAAATAAAATATACTTGTGCTCTCCACATTCATTTCTCATGCTTTTTAACAGTGTTTTACATGTTATTTAAGATTATTTTATGAATTTGTATATTTTTTAAGTAGTGATAAAGTTGTCGGGTAATTGTCGAGTCTTGAGGCCAAGTCAAAATTTTGAGCTGCCAAGTACGAGTTTTTGAACTATAATGAAGACTTTAAGAGGCTAGCATGACTCTTAGAGCATCATTCTTCATGTAACTTGATCATTTCTAAAATTGTAAACGGCTAAGGAAAAATCATACAAGTGTCTGGAATATGTTGTAAGTGGCTGAAACTAAGAAGGGACACCTAAGAAAACATCCTACATGTTCTGTTATAAAAAAAGGTCCTAGACATGGGTTCATGCCAGACCAAACCCTTTGTGAAGAAACAACCAAACATAGATGGGCATGACCATGACTGAACTTGTCGTCAAAACACTAGTAACAAGTTCATTCACGGCTGAACCGATCCCAAATTAGCAAAAAATGAAAACAATTAGCCCAGAGAGCCCCTGGTGTGCTGGTTGTTCACTTGGTTTCTGATTTGACACTTTTTGCGTTGGGCATCAAATATGATTTGGTTAAAAGAGAGCCTTTGAGGCACTAACCAACGAATAGAATTTGAGTTAAAATTTGCAGAGGATAGGGGAAATAAAAATAGTAGAGAACACGCCCTCGAGGATTGGCCCAATTGGTTCGAAGGTGAGACATTAAAGTCACCCGACCTAGTAGTCTTCAAATCCCTGATTTAAATTGCGACATTGGAGTGGGGCATCTAAGCGACGCCAAGGGTTAAAGCAGCAGCTTGGTTGGACTCAAACACTTGGCTAGGGGGTCTGAGGCTGCTCCTAGTTACCGATTCCTCTAAGGTAAAAAAAATAGCAGAGAACAAAGTCTTAGGGATGCAATATATGGTATATTACATATAGTGTATATATTTATATATATAGAGAGAGAGAGAGACTAAAAATTGCCCCAAAGATGCAAGTTATGCCATGTTGGATAAAAAAAATTGTCTTGGTAAAGCGGGTTTGTAAATCAGAAGTGTAAGTCAGCAATCATACCTCATTCAAAACCCATGGTTGCTGACCCCATATCTCCTCTTGTGCACGAAGTGTTAAGAAACAATAATCTAATATCTTTGGGGGAGATGACAATGGAAAATGAGGTCGTGTGTTCATACGACAATGAGTTGTGCAGGGAGGAGATGTTTTGTTTCACGATGAGCTTGAGCAATGACAAAGTGGTGGGGAAGGGCAAAGCTAAACAAAGTATGAAAGCGCTAATATATTTCAAAAAGAGTTGGATGGGGATGGTGAGGGGCAATGGCAGGGTATTTCAAATGATGGACTCGAAGAAGGCTACATGGATACACGTGCTAAGTTCAGTGACATGTCACATACATCAATGTAATTTGTAGCTTCCATCGAGTTGCCTCAAATACCCTTTTACATGATTGAAACAAGTGTCATCTCAATAAAAAAAGGTTATCCAATGGCACCTCTGAAAATGTAGAGAATGCACCACATGTCAATTTAAATGAGTCTAAAACTAATTAGATGAAAATTCCAACCGATTTAGCTATTTAGAACCTAATTAGAATTATCTAAAACCAATTAGGCGAAAAATGGAAAAGACTTCTTTAACAAAAGATGCCTCCTATATAATCTAATTGATCAATGTAGGATGCCACATGCAAATAGATATGGATACAAATATTTCCAAGCTTTTTCCATTATCATTCTCAGTAACACTAACAATAGCTATTGTATTTGTAAATGATATGAACCCTCTGGTGTACAATATCACCTGAACAATGTCTTGTCCTAGCATCAACGACATTGCATCGTTGATTGAAGTTGCACATGAGACATGGAGCCTTGTCGTGATCAAATCAGCTCTCATGATGTCTTCGTCCACCATTGAGAATAGAAGATGGCCAATCAAAGATGCCACCACCTTGCTTTGATATCAATGACATGTATCATTTTGCATTGTTGTTATATTGACTTGTCAATTTAAAATTTAACTGAGTTGCATGTGTAGGTGTAAATTATATGGGATAAGTGTTATTTGTATATAATATTAAATTAAACATACAATATTAGCATCGACGAACACGTTACCGTTTGGAAGATGAGCATCTTTCTCTACGGCAACATATTGACACCTAGAGCAATAACATCAGGTTGAAGAACATATGTAAATGCCATACTCAGACCCCTAGAAGAAAGGGCATGGCCATACAAAACATGCAAATAGTGAAAGATTTCAAGGGGAGCTAAACAATGACAGTGAGCAGCAATGACAAGATATTTCAGGGGATATTGTACACCAAACCCAGATTCAAGGCAACTTTTGGATTTACATGACTAGCGCCCATTGCAAAAGGGTCTAAAACTTGCAAAGTGGCGGCATCTTTGATTAGCCATTTTCTATTGTCAAGGGTGGACGAGGTCGTCATGAGAGTCGATTTGATTGCTGCAGGGCTTCACGCCTAATATGTGGCTTGAATCAACAATGGAATGCATTGATGTGGGGACAAGACATTGAGGTATTGGAGTCTAACTTGTAACTCATTTGTCCATGCTATAGGTTGCATTCATAGATGTGACATGTCACTGAATTTTGAACGTGTATCTACCCAAGGTTCATCAAACTCGTCACTTGAAATACCTTGTCATTGCCCCTCTCCATCACCGCTTAACTAACCTTAAAAACTTTCACCGCTTCCATGTTTTGTATGGCCTTGCCCTTCCCCACCACTTCGCCATGCCGTATGAAGAAACACAACACGTCATTTTCCAATGTCACCTCCGCCAGAAATATTAGATTATCATTGCATACCACATCGTGCACATTAGATGGAGTCAGTTGTCATGGGTTTCCAGTGAGGTACAACTAGCAATTTACACTCTTTCCCTTTACAAAACCACGCTTTACCAAAATAGAAAATTACATCCCTTCCGACGTAATTTGCCCCTTTCGGGCAAGTGTTATTAAGTAATATGTGATGCAATATTAAAGAGACAAGCAAAGAGTGATGTGGTCTACTTGGCTATCAGCCACACAATATGATCTTGCAGAATGAAATGGCACACAGCGACACCACGTGGATTCACATTCAACACCTGGAATGCCACATGGTTGGGATTCCAAGCACTCATGTCTGCATGGCACACTACAACTGCTTCCGCACTACTGCCATCTTCACCCTTGAGCGAAACTTGCATCGTCTTGGTGTCCTTTGTTTCGTGGCACAAGTACACCACATATGCATACCTCTTTCTCTGAGGAAATATGCCTTCTCATTGTTTTAAATACTTTTCTGCACCAGCTGAAGAGACACTTTGGTTCCACCGTGTAAATGTCTCTGATACACCTTTCAAACTCCCTAATAAGACCAGGAAACACCAGCCAGCCATTAACACTGGTAATAATCCCCGACATTAATCTGGAAGCCATCTTTGGTAAGGTCTGCATTTGTCTGGAAACTTTGTTGAAAAACCCTGGTGTACTCACTGGAATACTACCATCACCACTGAAGAATACATGAAAGGGTTGTCAGCAATAGGGTGGGTGTCTCAGTCAAAGATGACATTGTAGTTGCCATGCTTGGTGACAATATAGGTGTCAGTGTATGATCAGTCAGAGATTATGCAGTGCTAATTACTCCGTAGATGCACATAGATACTGTTTAGACAGAAAAGTGTACATGGTTGCAATGCAATCTACATTATGTACCAGGTGCAATGCAATCTATTATATCTAAAAAGTGCAAGTGGTTATAAAATTTGTACCAGTGAAATTTCCATGTTTTTGTAAGGTTATGGTGGAAAGATTGGAAGTGGTATGTGGATACTCCTATTCTGTATTATTTCTAGCAAGGAATATGACTGGCTCTCACCTCCATTGTCAATGGTTAACAATCTTAATGTTTGATGTGGTCTCTAGTGTTTAAATCTTCACCATAGAAGACTTTGTACATTTAAAATAGAATCTGAATATTTGGATACCTAAATATGTCTCACCAATAACAGCCTCTCTGCGAGAATTGAACTTGGTACCCTTGTAAATATAATTCCCACATGTATTGCAGCAGATAATCATTGGGAGCATCATGCGTACTTTTATCTGTTGGTTTTTGGGCTGCCTCCTTATGGGTATTTTGGAGGGATCAAAATTTGGAGGATAGTATTTGTTCATAACTTTCCTTTCTCCCATTTTTTTGACTTCTTATAATCCCAAAAATCTGCACAGATATGAACATATAAATTTAATTTGTATATTGATAGTAATAAACATTATTAGCTTAGATTTGGAAGGGAAATGACTAATGACCTTTTCAATTCCACACAAACATAAGACAGCACGTTAAATTTAACTTTCTAATCTACATAGTTGTAAGCAACAATAAAAAAAACTGCATGTGTTCATGTTTCAATCTCTGAAGCTAGTTAATGTTGTCCTATACGATTTTTATTAGTCCTCCATTTTCAGAAAAATTAATGATATGAAAGCATTATCATACAAGTTTCTTGTTGGATGCACTCACACTCACATAAAAGAAAAGAACCTCGCAATGAATAAACACAGAGAAATGAAAAGCAAATATATTGCAATGCCATATGAATGAATGCAATTGCTTGTCAAATGACAAATGAGTGAGTTGCTGTTATAGGCAACAAATGCAGTTGGCAAAAGTAAGGACCGACCACAATACATAAGGGAATCAATAAAATATTAAAAAAAATCCTTAAGGACCAAAGTCAAGTCAAAGTGGTCCACTAAGGTGGGTTTACACTACTAACATCTCCCGTTAAACACATCTAGGGCAACCACGATGCTGACATTGCATCCACAATCCCTAACATTTCCCCTAAGGACAACATCAAGAACATCATATAAATTTGCAAAATTTTGGATCAGAATCATGTGAAAAACAAAGTGCAACATATGCTGAAATTTACTCAATTTCTCAGAAAATGCAAGATGTCCTAGGGTTAAAGTTACTTGATCAGTGTCTAACAAGTTTCTAAATATTTCAGACATAATTCATTCATCCACATGCATTCAAGGCTCATATACATTCTTATACTGGTTTTCTGAGCACTATAAGAAAAGATTTTTCAAGGGTTGCAAAGAGTCCAACTGTGGAAATCTGAAAAATCTAACCTTTATACTTTATTTTTTTTCCTGAATATCATTGTGCCCTTTCCTTATATTACAAGGTGATATCCAGAAAAACAAAATCTCCACCTGTGTAAATCTAAAAAATCGAACATGTATATTTTTTACTCATATTTTATGCTTAATGTTTGTAATACTGATACAATTAATTTCACAAAGGCACAGGGACTGATCTAGCATCAAAATAAATCTAAGATAGCTTTGAGTCTACAAGGGTAATATTAAGGAGACCTACACTTTTTGAAATACAGAAATCCGGGCAAATCTTTATCAATAATGAATTGTTAAATAAGTATTAATCTAATAGTATTCTTCTATGTCCTAAATATTATATATGTTTTATATAGAAATTTGACTAATTATCAAAGAAAAAGTATTGTTTTATAGACAATGGGGCAAATAAGTGATTGACAAAGATTTGAGCCTTGCTGGTGACCTTTCCAAAATGAGGCTGACAACGTGGATGTGACTGAAAGCTTGCTCAATAGTTGTGGTCATGATCCTCTTACAGTTTCTGTTGGAAGAGAGACTCCAACAAAGACAAAGGAAAGGATTATTAGTAACCACCAAATGCATGCAGCCTACACTCTCTAGTACTATATTTTCAGAAAAAAGGGAAAGAACCCACAAGTATTGTGTTTAGATCAGGCATCATGGCTCCACGGCTGAGAAATATTTTTCCAGATTTGCAGCACTTTCATGGTATGAACCTATGCCCAGGGTTGATTTCAGATCGGAATGGCCTACTCTAGAGAAGCAAGTACACTTACTGATTGAAGATTGCTTGCTAGTAATAGCAAAGACATTAGGAGCAATTTCCTTGTGCGCTAAAGTGGACTCGAATGGAGCTCTGCATTGTTCTCCATGGACACAGCCTGCTGAAACACTAAAGAACTTGCAGCTATTGGTTACAAGTTTTACAATTGCTCTTCCATCAATTCAAGAAAGAGTACACAATCTTCTTTCTAAATCGTGCCAACTTCAGCATATCTATAAATGCACGACTGGGGAAGAATTGTTATACATTATTGGAGAGGGCGATGATGTAGTACACACTTATACTTGGGAGGTGAATGTTGGAGCATTTGCCCTTCTCATTTGTGGACGTTATATACTTGGAAAGTGAATGTTGGAGCATTTGCCCTTCTCCTCTGTGGATGTTATATACTTGGGAGGTGAATATTGGAGCATTTGCCCTTCTCATCTGTGGACATTATATATTTGGGAGGTGAATGTTGGAGCATTTTCCCTTATCATCTGTGGACACTATGTGAAGATCAAGATTTTTTTCAATCAGCAATTATTCCCTAGGAACCTACTAGATCATTTTTTCCAAGGTTTGTTACCAAGATGTGAAGAAAATTCAAGAATCTCAACTTCTAACACTTCTAAGTTCCATCGTTTTGGGGGCAAACCAATTCAAGTAGGAAGAACTGCTATGAACCTTTTTATTCTATGGTAGTGGGCTCAGTCCACATTTTCATGTAACTAAGCTCTTTTTGGCGTGTGGGTCCCAATGGGACCAGTTGTATGGGTCCACTGGAAACTGTTTTCTTATTTTGTCTTTTGTTCGTGAGTGGGGGCCACCCTTGTGGGTCCATTTCATTTTGATTTATTAGATGTACCTTCTTGAAAGGAATACTAGTTTTCCCACATGCAAGTGGTAAAAAATCAAAAGTGGGAAGAAGGATATAAACATACTCTTAGCTAGTAAAGTGGAACATGTTTTGGAAAGAAGCCCTTGTGGCACTAGTTTGATGACTGTTTTTGGCCAAGATGGTATTGACACTTCCTGGATTCACCCTGAATTGGCAACCTCCTAAGGAAAGTTATCTATTTTTATATAATTTTCATCTATTTCAAGTGATGTCATGGCTTTGATTTCTTTCCAGTCCTTAGAAAAAGCACTGAATTCTGATTTTTAGACAGCTACAAATTTAGTTTTGTTTCCAGCAGTTGCATAGTTCTGTTTTACTCAAGCGTCAGATTTAGTTTTTACCATTTAGCAATTTCAGAATTACAGTAGTTTTAGATTTCTATTAATTTCAATTTCTCAGAATCTATTCACAGCATTATCAGTTTAAATTCAGCAGTTTCATCTTCAATTTCAGCGGTGATCATTTTAGGATCAAAACAGCTTCAAGCTTCTAACTAACCAAGAAAGGCCATGCACCAGCCCAGTTTGACAATCCATTTGCTATGCAAGGTATCTGAGGATGTCATGTAATCAAATAAACGGAATTCTCCTTGTCATGTACATCAAAATACATTCCTTATCTGATTCTCTGCTGGCAATGACACTATAACTCTTCATGGTCACTCTTTCTTCACTTTCTAAAAGGCAATCCTTGCATTCAAGCCCCCACTAAATTTGATTGGGGAGAGAAGAGAAATATAAGGCAAGGGTCATTTATATGCTTATAGGGTCCTCAACTGAAGGAAGAGAGAGGGCTCGACAAAATATGAAAAGTGAGTCAGGTTTATGACATGCAGAAACATGAATCCAGAATCAGCAAAGCGTATGGGATATATCTCCAAGATGGGAAGAACCCTTTTATCGAGTACACATGTGAGACTATTGAGCTTTTACCACTCACAGGGATAGGACGATTCTTCCTGCAATTAGGTTCAATTCCAGTGTAATCAAGAACCTACCTCCACGGACTGGTGAATATCGCCTGCCAGAAAATTCTCCGCAGCCAAACTCAAACTCGGGCGTCTTAGGCAATGGTCCCATGGAAGGGACTCCCAAAATGTTTCTCAGTAAGCGCTCCTCCACCAAATCAGGGGCCTTCTGCAACAAAATGATCTAGTGGAATAAAGTATATGCTGATATACTACAAATTTTAAGAATGTTGCATTCAAAATTACCAATAAATTATTTAAAGGAAATGCATTAATATTGCATACCATAAAATCTCTTAATGCGTGCTGCAAACATTCAGCCCACTGGTCGAGCTGCCGCTGTTAACATGGCCACAATGACGGCCTATACCCAAACTGTGTAAGTCCAAGGCCAAGTTTGCCATAATAGAAACCCGTTTTATGTAGATTTTATTTCAGGTTTGATGATAAGGACCACCAAAGTCAGGGTTTAAAGAACCTTAATATACGATCAATTTACCTAAAGAACCTTAATATACAATTTAGCACAATTCTATTAAAAGATATAGGTGATTGTGTAGGTCACTGCCAATCAAGACACCAATTTGGTATACGAGACTTTTTTTGTCAAAGTTTATGAGGATTTTTTATCTATTAGTATATATATTTTAGATAAATTTATGTAAAATACATCGAGAGATATCATTTTTGAAGTACTGATATCACTTATGTCATAAATTTAATATGATATACGTTCTTTGAGAATGATATCTCTCGACATATTTTACATAGATTTATCTAAAATATGTATGCTAGTTATATTTCTTTTTATATAAAAACATTGTATTTCTTTGTGGGTAGAATAATAATGTTGACCGATTTTTTTTAAATGGAAAAAATTATAAAATGACGGTCAAATAAACATTAAATTTAAGATTATAATTAAAAATTAACGCACTCATTTCATTATAGCCCACCACTTCCTCCTAGGATGTCATTGTAGAATGTCTATCAACGTGATTGTATTTATATATCATTTAAATTTTGTATTCTTGACATTGGACATCATGACCAAGTTCAGTAGTAAACTCAAACTCACCATTCCACCACTACACCCAGTGTACCACTAAGTGTGACCCAAAACCTCGATGTTTCATGAAATAAAAAACTATAGTTTTTTATACAAAAACTTATATTGTTATCAATTAAAATGAATTGCGAAAACTTAAAAATTCTAATATAAAAGAGGACCACATCCCAATGCAGAAAGCTTGAAAATATTTGAGCGACTTAAATTCCCATTATATTAACTTACACAACAACAGACACAAAAGAATAAAAATGTCAATGTCAAAGGCCACTTAATAAGTTAAAGAATAAATACTTATTGCTTATTTATTGTTCTTTGTTTATTAAATTGTAGTCTGAAAGCATAAAATAAATCTACACTTAAGAGAACCATAGGACGCAAACCTCTCATTGAAAATAAAGCAATGATGTTGCAAAAACTTCTGAGTTTACTAATTATTATTTGAATAATATAAAGCCATTATGACATCGGTTTAATGGCGAAAATAAACCAAAGAGATTTAAACACTATGGACGGACTTTATAAGCATTCAGTTAATTAATGCGAAGCCACTGAATAAGATGTATTAGTTTATTGATAATATGTTTAGGAATATATTTAACACTGAAAAAAGTGGAAACTTTTCATCATATATATACTGTAGATAGATTGTTGGTTGTATGACATAGACTTGTGAGATTAAAACCTTGTTTTCTTTGTGATAATGGATTGGACGCACAGTCCCAAATGCTGGAGTTTTCCTACACTTAGTTTCTACAGGGTAAATCCTGTGTGATAATATTATGTGTGTCACGACTTACATGTTTTCTTTTCCATGTTTCGCGTTCCAAGTTTAGTCATTTGTATAATTCTTACAAGATGAGCAACTCTCAAAGTGAATGTGTACAAGCATAGTACTAAATTTTTAGTGTGCTCAATACTCCTCATAAGTGCATTTCAAAGTAATTGTTACTCTCACATTTCCACCTTTGGCCATAAACTTGTTTTCTAGATATTGGATTTCCTTTGTTTTTTTTTTTGTAATAAGTTAAATGAATTATTGAACTCTGATTTTTGAATTGCGATTCTTTTTGTTTCGTTTTATTGCATATTGAACATTAACTTGCTCGTTTCATTATATCGTAAACTTCTAAATGGGATTTTAAGATTTCACATCAACAACTTCAAGAAGATAAAAATGAGTGGAAAGATTTTTAAATGACTTTTTAGGCCACGTCATCAACAAAGTGTGGCCCAAATGTCAATTTAAAATCTTTCGACAATTTCTTCCCAACGTTGGTTTCATAAACAATATGGATTGTGGAATATTGAGATCCATAATCAAAATTATTCATTAAAATCCTAACGATAGTCATGTTTAACACTTTTGTACAATCTACTATCCACTTTTATGTAAGGTACAATATACAATTTCATCTAATGAACTCTTACTAAAAAGTACTCATGTGGACAAATCAAGTTTAAGGTTTAGTGTTTTAAGTTAAATATTCAAAAAGAAAGTAAATAAATAAATGGGTTTTAAATATTGAACTTGTTGACCAATTTTTGCCCCCTAGCAAAATTGTGGTCAACTTCTTCTCTGGCTTTTCGAAGCTAGTCACTTTCGGGTTGCGAGTTCATCTTCAAGTTCATGCTCAGTTCAAGCTTGGTTCATTGGTTTAGCCTGGTTCATCTCAGTTCATCGCTTGGTTCAAGGACGGCCCGGGTTCAACGAAAAGTTCAATGCTAAGTTCAACGGGTTTGGTTCAAGGGGCTACCCTTGGGCGAAGGCATAGTCAGTCAAAGTGTCTTTTGGAGGGCGGGCAGACACTTCAAATATTTCAAAGGATTCGGGCCGCTACAAATGCAAACGCTGACAAGGGATCCGATATGATGCCACATGGGCCCGATGATGTCGCAGTGGTCGTCAAATTTAATAGAATGAAATGTCCGTTAATGTTTAAAAGCATGACGGCCGCAGAAGTGTCAATTTTAACGAAATAGAATGACCGTTTGTTTTCAAATGAGGAGCGCTAGCCAGGAAAAGAGCTTAGGATCAAGCGACCCACCAAGGAGTTCGCCCAGAGGGGCCAAGCGGCCAAAAGGGGACAAATTCCAAGTGGCAAGCAAAGATGACAGGGCAAGGAGCAGTTGAGTGATCCAAGTGGCATAAACAGAAGGCATTTACTGCTTGATGGCGTAAAGAACAATTGGACAGAGCGATAAGTAAAGAATGAGTGAGCAATTAAGTCCAAATGGCACAGATTGAAGAAGCGACTTCGGTAGGTGAGATATGCCAGCAAATCGATCGTTTGGGATGATAGCGGCCAGCATCAACAACCGATTTCTCCATTTGCATTAATTGAAAGGCAAGCCGTGTAAGTTACCTAAGCAGAAAGTGCAGGTCTCGAGCAGGCAAATAAACAGCTCATTAATATTTTTGAGCGACTTGTTTTCTTTTGAAAGGGACACGTATGCCACTTGTAAGAGCAGGAGCGCCAAATGGGCCTCTTTGCTTCCTATATATATTGCAAACTTAGTCATTTATAAGGATCTTTTTCATGAATTTTGCAAGGCGCAGCCCTGTTGAAATTTCCACCTGAATCAATCAAAGCAGCTTTTTTACCTCTTCTTGGATAGATATTCTGTGTATGTCTTGAGTGTTTGATTTGTGTTCAGTTATTGTCTTTTGATGCTCTCACAGGTTCAACACCAACAGACCAGTTATCTACAAGGCACCATCTGCAGCTGATAGGAGAAGAGTTCTATTTTGGAGTGCAAAATAGAGGGGATTATCTACAGAGTGCTTCTTATAACACCTTTGGATGAACCTCCTTTTTGTATCTTTCATTTTACCTCCTTGTCAAGTTTGTAGATTGCTTCTTCTGTCAAGGGTGCAGGGTATAAGTGTGTTTTGTCTGATTTTGAGAGTGGGTGTGAAAGGGTCATATTGTTTTGGTGTATCACCTCTTTTAGAGTAGGTTGTTTGTTTTCTGCATTTCTTCTCCTTTTTCATCCCCCCCTTTTATTATATCTATATATACCTGTATTTTGCACTGCCTGAAACAAACAATGATACACCAAAGGGAGCTAGCCCTTAACTAGAGACTCTCCTCTCCTGCTTCACTGTCCCACAGGTGAGAGAGGAGTTTCCATGTTGTGGAGAAAAGGTAGGAGTTCGACCTCCTTGCCCCAAGTGCAATTTATTTTGTCAACAGTTTTGGCACTCCCGGTGGGACCAACTAGGACAGGTTTTGTCCAAAGAGTTGAAGAATTTTTGGTGTGTTCTTCAACCAACCAGCCTTTGGAGGTTTTTTGCATCAACACCAATGGCGACTCTGAGTTGAATCTGCTAGTTAAGCAGCCTGGTGCCATCAGAAATCACTTTATGTATGTATAATCACTCTGCACAAAATCATGGACCTTGTTGTCCTTCCTATAATTTTAATCAGGCTCAGCCTTTTTATGGCATCTCCCCAAGCAGCCCTCCTAGTCACCCTTCAACCAGAAGGGAAACTTCCAATCCCGAGATATTTTGCCCTAATGTTACATTCCCGACTTGGGAGGAAATAGTGGAATCACAGGGCAGGAAAGAGGAAAAGAAAGGTTTTGTTCAAAACCTTGAAGAAGATGAAGCTGCTCATACCCATGATTCCTATGATCTCCAAGAAAGGCTCTTCCAAGAGGATATAGCCAGAAGAATTACAGAGTTGGAATCCAGAGATAGATTCCTTAGCCAATGTGTGGTGGACCTGCCTGAACCCAGCCCGTCCACACACCTTCAAGAGACATATCAGGCCACACCTGATATTGATGAAGTGCTGACCAAATGGAAGGAGGAGAATCATTCGATTCTAGTTCAAGGACTTCCTCCTCTTCCACACGATTTTCCTACTTCACCCCTTCTCAAGGAGGAACTTGTTCTGCAGGAGGCGAGTGAGGAGCAAAAGATCCAATCTGCAGTTCTCCATGGAGACTTCATGAGTATGGATGAGGAAGAGATCACTTTAAGCGACATAGAGGAGCATGGACAATCTCTTGTTCATGCTTTGAATGATCTATTTGAAGTCATGGAGACAGGCTGTGTTGTTCTTCAAGAAAGCCAAAAGGGACCAAAGGATGAGTCTGACAAAGCCTGCAATGAAGTAGAAGGAGACGGGTTAGACCATGATACGTTGCAGAAGGAATGTACATGTCAAAGGGCTAATGGTGATAAGCCAGCAGCCACTGATTTCTTGGTGAAGAGCACCATTTTGAAGGACCAGCATTCAATAGGCTTCCATAGACAAGCAGTATATATTTATGTCAAAAGCATGTTCAAATCTGATCCACTCAAATTCCAGCCAACTCAGGTGACAGGCAAGAAGAGAAAGTCACCAACTCTCTTCTTCATTCAGCTACTTGCCTACCGCCATAAGTCTTCTTTCCAGGAAGGGGACTTAAGAAATTTTCCCTTTGATTCAGGAGGGAGGCAAATTTTCCTGGTTAGTTGTATACAATAGTTTGTTTTCAGTTGTTTTTCCTGTTTTCCCTAAGTGCAGTTGCACAGGTAGCATTTTTTAGTCTTGTGTGTTTCCCTTTGCTTGGGGGGTAAAAAGCTTCATATTTGATTCTCGGATCTTTCAGGCTATTGATAATTCTTTCATAGCTGCATCTGACTCTGCGCCCAATGGACTGCAAGGCAACTGGATTCTAAGCATAGCAGGCATGCTTCCCCTGTGAGTCGCCAATCTGTTGACCAATTTTTGCCCCCTAGCAAAATTGTGGTCAACTTCTTCTCTGGCTTTTTGAAGCCAGTCACTTTTGGGTTGCGAGCTCATCTTCAAGCTTAGTTCAAGCCTGGTTCATTGGTTCAGCCTGGTTCATCTCAGTTCATCGCTTGGTTCAAGGACAGCTCGGGTTCAATGAAAAGTTCAATTCTAAGTTCAACGGGTTTGGTTCAAGGGGCTGCCCTTGGCCGAAGGCACAGTCAAAGTCAAAGTGCCCTTTGGAGGGCAGGTAGACACTTCAAATATTTCAAAGGATTTAGGCTGCTACAAATGCAAACGCTGACAAGGGATCCAATATGATGCCACATGGGCCCGATGACGTCGTAGTGGCCGTCAAATTTAATAGAATGAAATGTCCATTAATGTTTAAAGGCATGACGGCCGCAGAAGCGTCAATTTTAACGGAATAGAATGACCGTTTGTTTTCAAATGAGGAGCGCTAGCCGGGAAAAGAGCTTAGGATCAAGCGCCCCGCCAAGGAGTTTGCCCAGAGGGGCCAAGCGGCCAAAAGGGGACAAATTCCAGGTGGCAAGCAAAGATGACAGGGCAGGGAGCAGTTAAGCGATCCAAGTGGCATAAATAGAAGGCATTTACTGCTTGATGGTGTAAAGAACAATTGGACAGAGCGATAAGTAAAGAATGAGTGAGCAGTTAAGTCCAAATGATGCAGATTGAAGAAGTGACTTTGGTAGGTGAGATATGCCAGCAAATCGATCATTTGGGATGATAGCAGCCAGCATCAACAACCAATTTCTCCATTTGCATTAATTGAAAGGCAAGACGTGTAAGTTACCTAAGCAGAAAGTGCAGGTCTCGAGCAAGCAAATGAATAGCTCATTAATATTTTTGAGCGACTTGTTTTCTTTTGAAAGGCACACGTATGCCACTTGTAAGAGCAAGAGCGCAAAATGGGCCTCTTTGCTTCCTATATATATTGCAAACTTAGTCATTTGTAAGGATCTTTTTCACTAATTTTGCAAGGCGCAGCCCTGTTGAAATTTCCACCTGAATCAATCAAAGCAGCTTTTTTACCTCTTCTTGGATAGATATTCTGTGTATGTCCTGAGTGTTTGATTTGTGTTCAGTTATTGTCTTTTGATGCTCTCACAGGTTCAACACCAACAGACCAGTTATCTACAAGGTGCCATCTGTAGCTGATAGGAGAAGAGTTCTATTTTGGAGTGCAAAATAGAGGGGATTATCTACAGAGTGCTTCTTATAACACCTTTGGATGAACCTCCTTTTTGTATCTTTCATTTTACCTCCCTGTCAAGTTTGCAGATTGCTTCTTCTGTCAAGGGTGCAGGGTATAAGTGTGTTTTGTCTGATTTTGAGAGTGGGTGTGAAAGGGTCATATTGTTTTGGTGTATCGCCTCTTTTAGAGTAGGTTGTTTGTTTTCTGCATTTCTTCTCCCTTTTCATCCCCCCTTTTATTATATCTATATATACCTATATTTTTCACTGCCTGAAACAAACAATGATACACCAAAGGGAGCTAGCCCTTAACTAGAGACTCTCCTCTCCTACTTCACTGTCCCACAGGTGAGAGAGGAGTTTCCATGTTGCGGAGAAAAGGCAAGAATTCGACCTCCTTGCCCCAAGTGCAATTTCTTGCATCAACAGTTTTGGCACACCCAGTGGGACCAACTGGGACAGGTTTTGTCCAAAGAGTTGAAGAATTTTTGGTGTGTTCTTCAACTGACCAGCCTTTGGAGGTTTTTTGCATCAACACCAATGGCGATTCTAAGTTGAATCTGCTGGTTAAGCAGCCTGGTGCCATCAAAAATCACTTTTTGTATGTATAATCACTCTGCACAAAATCATGAACCTTGTTGTCCTTCCTATAATTTTAATCAGGCTCAGCCTTTTTATGGCATCTCCCCAAGCAGCCCTCCTAGTCACCCTTCAACTAGAAGGGAAACTTCCAATCTCGAGATCTTTCGCCCTAATGTTACATTCCCGACTTGGGAGGAAATAGTGGAATCACAGGGTAGGAAAGAGGAAAAGAAAGGTTTTGTTCAAAACCTTGAAGAAGATGAAGCTGCTCCTACCCATGATTCCTATGATCTCCAAGAAAGGCTCTTCCAAGAGGATATAGCCAAAAGAATTGCAGAGTTGGAATCCAGAGATAGATTCCTCAGCCAACGTGTGGTGGACCTGCCTGAACCCAGCCCGTCCACACACCTTCAAGAGACATATCAGGCCACCCTTGATATTGATGAAGTGCTGACCAAATGGAAGGAGGAGAATCATTCGATTCTAGCTCAAGGACTGCCTCCTCTTCCACACAGTTTTCCTACTTCACCCCTTCTCAAGGAGGAACTTATTCTGTAGGAGGTGAGTGAGGAGCAGAAGATCCAATCTGTAGTTCTCCAGGGAGACTTCATGAGTATGGATGAGGAAGAGATCACTTTAAGCGACATAGAGGAGCATGGACAATCTCTTATTCATGCTTTGAATGATCTGTTTGAAGTCATGGAGACAGGCTGCATTGTTCTTCAAGAAAGCCAAAAGGGACCAAAGGATGAGTTTGACAGAGCCTGCAATGAAGCAGAAGGAGACGGGTCAGACCATGATACGTTGCAGAAGGAATGTACATGTCAAAGGGCTAATGGTGATAAGCCAGCAGCCACTGATTTCTTGGTGAAGAGCACCATTTTGAAGGACCAGCATTCAACAGGCTTCCATGGATAAGCAGTATATATATATATATATATATATATATATATATATATATATATATATGTCGAAAGCATGTTCGAATCTGATCCACTCAGATTCCAGACAACTCAGGTGACAGGCAAGAAGAGCAAGTCACCAACTCTCTTCTTCATTCAGCTACTTGCCTGCCACCATAAGTCTTCTTTCCAGGAAGGGGACTTAAGAAAATTTCCCTTTGATCCAAGAGGGAGGCAAATTTTCCTGGTTAGTTGTATATAATAGTTTGTTTTCAGTTGTTTTTCCTGTTTTCCCTAAGTGCAGTTGCATAGGTAGCATTTTTTAGTCTTGTGTGTTTCCCTTTGCTTGGGGGGTAAAAAGCTTCATATTTGATTCTCAAATCTTTCGGGCTGTTGATAATTCTTTCATAGCTGCATCTGACTCTGTGCCCAATGGACTACAAGGCAACTGGATTCTAAGCATAGCAGGCATGCTTCCCCTGTGATTCGCCAATCTGTTGATCAATTTTTGCCCCTAGCAAAATTCTGGTCAACTTCTTCTCTGGCTTTTTGAAGCCAGTCACTTTTGGGTTGCGAGTTCATCTTCAAGTTCATGCTTAGTTCAAGCCTGGTTCATTGGTTCAGCCTGGTTCATCTCAGTTCATCGCTTGGTTCAAGGATGGCTTGGGTTCAACGAAAAGTTCAATTCTAAGTTCAACGGGTTTGGTTCAAGGGGCTGCCCTTGGCCGAAGGCACAGTCAAAGTCAAAGTGCCCTTTGGAGGGTAGGCAAACACTTCAAATATTTCAAAGGATTTGGGCCGCTACAAATGCAAAGGTCGACAAGGGATCCAATATGATGCCACATGGGCCCAATGACATCGCGGTGGCCATCAAATTTAATATAATGAAATGTTCGTTAATGTTTAAAAGCATGACGGTCACAGAAGCGTCAATTTTAACAGAATAGAATGATCGTTTGTTTTCAAATGAGGAGCGCTAGCCGGGAAAAGAGCTTAGGATCAAGCGACCCACCAAGGAGTTCGCCCAGAGGGGCCAAGCGGCCAAAAGGGGACAAATTCCAAGTGGCAAGCAAAGATGATAGGGTAGGGAGCAGTTGAGTGATCCAAGTGGCATAAACAGAAGGCATTTACTGCCTGATGGCGTAAAGAACAATTGGACAGAGCGATAAGTAAAGAATGAGTGAGCAGTTAAGTCCAAATGGCGCAGATTGAAGAAGTGACTTTGGCAGGTGAGATATGCCAGCAAATTGATCATTTGGGATGATAGCGGCCAACATCAACAACCTATTTCTCCATTTGCATTAATTGAAAGGCAAGCCGTGTAAGTTACCTAAGCAGAAAGTGTAGGTCTCGAGCAGGAAAATGAATAGCTCATTAATATTTTTGAGCGACTTGTTTTCTTTTGAAAGGGACACGTATGCCACTTGTAAGAGTAGGAGCGCCAAATGGGCCTCTTTGCTTCCTATATATATTGCAAACTTAGTCATTTATAAGGATCTTTTTCATGAATTTTGCAAGGCACAGCCCTGTTGAAATTTCCACCTGAATCAATCAAAGCAGCTTTTTTACCTCTTCTTGGATAGATATTCTGTGTATGTCTTGAGTGTTTGATTTGTGTTTAGTTATTGTCTTTTGATGCTCTCACAGGTTCAACACCAACATACCAGTTATCTACAAGGCGCCATCTGCAGCTGATAGGAGAAGAGTTCTATTTTGGAGTGCAAAATAGAGGGGATTATCTACAGAGTGCTTCTTATAACACCTTTGGATGAACCTCCTTTTTGTATCTTTCATTTTACCTCCTTGTCAATTTTGTAGATTGCTTCTTCTGTCAAGGGTGCAGGGTATAAGTGTGTTTTGTCTGATTTTGAGAGTGGGTGTGAAAGGGTCATATTGTTTTGGTGTATCACCTCTTTTAGAGTAGGTTGTTTGTTTTCTGCATTTCTTCTCCCTTTTCATCCCTGCCTTTTATTATATCTATATATACTTGTATTTTGCACTGCCTGAAACAAACAATGATACACCAAAGGGAACTAGCCCTTAACTAGAGACTCTCCTCTCCTGCTTCACCATCCCACAGGTGAGAGAGGAGTTTCCATGTTGCAGAGAAAAGGCAAGAGTTCGATCTCCTTGCCCTAGGTGCAATTTCTTGCGTCAACAGAACTTACAAATGTCAATTTCATCATCCATACCTTTCTCAGAGAAAATCTTCATATGATCTTCACCTGGTGTAATTTCTTCTTTGTGTTTTCTTGTTTTTCCAATGAATTTCTAATTTTGTTGATTTTTGTCTTGTCTCATTGCTGATGGTTAATTGATAAGAAAAATTTCAAGTGCTAGCAGCAACAAATGAATTGAACGTGTAATCTATAAAAACAATTAAAAAAATAAAAATAAAAAATAGTAAGATAAGCTCATAAAAATAATTTAGTTTTTTTAGAGTTATATAGTTAGGTGTTCAAGGTTTAGGGTTTAAGTGGAGAGCAGAGACAAGACTTTTTTTTGAGTTTGTAAGTTTGGGGAAGGCCATCACATTTTTATAGATTATTATTATTTTAAAATTATGTTATGTCGTTGTCAGAGATTAAACTCGCAATGACGTGTAACCCAGTCACAAACTATATGTATTTTTTAGTTATATAATTATTTTATATTTTCACATTTGTTTAATGTGCAATGCATATTTATACTAGGATTAACAAATTTCACTTTTTTAAACAAACTGACACGGCCTTAACTAATTCGGAGATACATGTGAAAATATCAATGATACATAGTTCACGTAATTGGAAAGCTAGAAATATTAAGGATAACTTATGAATATAAACAACGACGCCATGCGCCAATTCCCTACAAGAGATTAGAATAGAATTGAAATCTATTTTAAGTATCTATCATAGAGAGAAATTTTTTATCTGGTGAAATTACTTGAAGAGCTATAAAATAGACACCTTAGACAATCACATCACAATCTATACCTTATCCAGTTTCCATATTCATAACTATTGAAACAACAAAAACTATGAAAACTTTAAACTCAATTATGTTTATAGCAATTTGGCCTTAATAATAATACCTATGGATAATTTTCCAAGACTATAAGATTTTACTTATCCCTTGAAAACATATTGTATGAGAATATAAAGAGGATTGGCCCTATGTCTGACATTGAAGCCCCAAAGTTAAAATGCCAAAAATATTAAATTCTATCTCTTCCAATTGAATAAAGTATACAAGCTCAAGAAAAATAGAGAGTATATTTAATACAACTATTATAATTCTGTATTTGAAACATACATGAAGTTCTTTATTGTGCTCTCAAATTATTGTAACAAAAATGGGAGTTCATACCTATGAAATTTTGATTGAAATATTATCTAAAGAATCTAAATTTTCATATTACAGATTTCAAAGATATTTAAGAATTTGAACCCATAAACTTGAATGATGCAGTGTTATGTTTCATTGGCACTATTTGTATACCCATTTTACCTAGTTAATATGCCCCTATTCTCCCAAATATATCGACATTATTTTTTTTCTTCTCTTTAGTGATAGATAGAAAAGCTTTAAAAAGTTTACAAGCAACTATATTTTTTGAAATTTTCTAAGTATTAACATTCTTTCTTTAAGTAGGAAAGATTGGAAGAACTTTTTTTAGTGGTGGAGGAGCTACTGCATCTACATGTCCTAGCCAAGGCTGGAGTGTCCTAGCTCCCTGCTATTTGCCACCTTCTCTCCCTACCACCCGAGCCTTCCATGGCTCCTCCCTCATACTAGGACAAAACCCTTGGGTCCCACTTGTTAGGAGGTGTAGTGAATAGCCAGACCTCCAACAATTATACTAGTGTGATGCCTTATAATCCCCTTGGCAATATTATTTATGGTAGGATAAGCCATCTAGCATGAGGGGGGTTACAAGGGCTATGACAAAGTATAGGTCGTACGATGTGATAAAATTGTATGACATGGGACCCACTATGCTATTTGGCATAGTTTTTCAAAAGTGCATTTTTGGAGGCTTCCTTGTTTTTCATATTTAAAGGGTACAACCCTATTATTATATATACAAAACTTATTCATATCCAATAAAAGAGAGAGTTGCCATTATCCCATGATTTTCTCTACAAGTTGTAGGTTTTCCACGTAATATCTTGTGTCATATTTTTCTTTATTTTCATTATTGTAGTACATTAAAATTGTCTCTTATTCCTAACACCACTCCTCTGAAATCGAAAATGTAGTACTGAAAAAATTCATCTCAAAGGCTGTTGCAAACAAGAATCCACCCCAAGAAAGAATCAATCTCTACTTTGTAAAAAGGTGGTATGAAGTTCCCACAATGGATATACCCTGTGGACACATAGAAGAAAATTTGGTGGATCTATCAGAACATGCACTAGTGGGGAAATTGTTAGGTGCATGGCCATCATTTAAAACTCTAGAACAATGGGTAGACTGAGAATGAAGGTCAAAAATCTCTAGCACTATTGAAATTTCATTGTGCAGCAAAGGTTTTTTCATTGTAATTTTTACAAACAAATAAGATAAGGACCTACTTTTGAAAAATAACCCCTAGTTCCTAGATCCATGAGGTCTCTATCTGAATAACTAGAACCCTAATTTCAACCCTCTTGAAGAAACCCCATCCAAAGTGCCAGTATGGGTTCAATTCCATTTTCTCCCCCTGCACTTGTGGCATGAAGATGCATTTCAGGCCACTGGAAATACAATTGGGATCTACAAAATGTAGGTTGCACCTAAAGAAAAAAACTTCTCTGTTTCCAGCATATGTGTGGAAGTGGACCTCATCAAAAGGATTCCAAAAGCTGTAAGTCTAAAAATGGGAGATATAACCTTCTTATAAAATCTTGACTATAAGCAAATTCTATTTAAATTTAATTTATGCCTTGAGCATGGTCATTTTCAAAGAGACTATCCAAAGAATATAAAGGTAACCAATACTCAAGAAGGTTCACATGAAAGGTTTTAACCAACCCATTGAAAGAAGAGTAGAATTTCCTAAATACCCGAACAACTCGGCAAGGAGACCTTCATCTCCAATCCCTTCATGGCCTTAGAGGAATCAATGGAGGAAGAAGAAGTTAATAATGACTCCAAAGAAGAGGTCTTGCTAGAAGAAAATGTGGGAAAAGAGCAGGAAGACCTTATTCCTCAATCACTACCCGAGATAAGGAACATTCCAATCCAAAGAAATGAGCAAACCTCAACAGATATAATTCCCTCTTTCAATAAAAAATACACTAAATGTAGGAAAAATAACATCGATGCACAGGCAAAAGAGTCGATGAAAAATATTATGATTAGCACTTAGGATATAATGGAATTAGCCATCAAAAGCCAAAAGAAAATTAGGTAAGAAATGTTAATGCTTTCCTGGAGGATAAGAGGTTTGGGAGACACCAACAAAAAACTCTACCTTAAAAACCTCTTGCAACATAGGAAACCAGACAATCTTCTCATACAGGAAACCAAATCATCAAGTTTGGATGCCATAAATATAGTTTTAAAAAACATTTGGCCCAGTTGTGAATGCATTATGCTTTTGCCTAGTGGAGCCTTGGGTGGTATCATCATAGCTTGGTCTTCAAATTTAGCTCTTGAATACCAATTTTTTGAATGCTATTAGATCATAACCACACTCATAAAAAAGGCTTCAAATTTGTCACTCATTATAACTAATGTGTACTCTCATAACCATTATCTGGATAAAAGAGTTTGTTGGACCTCCATTCAAGATAATGCTAGCCAAAAAACCCTTGCAAACTAGGTTATTATAGGGGATCTAAATCTGGTCCTTAAAATTGGAGAAGAAATGGGGCCTTCTAGTTAGAGATAGTGATAGGGACGCTGTGGAAGATATCTTCAACAAACATGACCTAGATGACCTTAAGCCTAAGAGAGGTAAATACACCTTGATGAATAAGAGGATAGGATATGCTTTCATAGCCACCAGGTTGGATAGGTTCTTAATCTCTCAGGGGTTATTAGAATCGTTCCCACTTTCCCATTCATAAATCCTCCCAAATCTCACCTCAGATCACAAGCCTATCAACTTAGTTTGTAAGCATAATACTAATTAGGGACCCCTTCCCTTCAAATATTCCTCCATTTGGTGTAGGGAGGAATGTTTTGAGCAAATTATCATTTAGGCCTAGCAAGAATAACTACACCCTTTCCTTATTCAACAACGGGCTAAAAAAATTAGCATACTAGGTCTTGCATCCATAATTAGCTTTAGTCTCAAAACAAGATGCAAATAACTACTTCTTTCAAGCTCCAACTCAAGAAAGTTCAAAAGAAAATTGAAAAATATGGCCCAATTAAAATCTTATAACATAGCAATAAAAGTATTTAAACCGATTGCTCAACTTCTTACACAAGGAAGGAATACTTAGACGCTAAAATATTGAATGCTTTGGCTATCTGAAGGTGATCATGAGACAAAGTATTTATATAGGAAAATCAATCAAAGAAGAAATGATAACACCATAACTAAACTCCAATATGCCAATCGATGATTTCTTGAGTCAATAAAAGATATAAAAGAGTAGGTTTTCAATCACTTTATGCAGCTTTACCAAGAGGAAGATGTGGATCATGATCAGGGTTTGAACAAAATTTTGAAAAACATACCCCATGTCATCTCCCAATATCATAATAGACATTATTATAAGGAGGTGACAATGGACAGGTTGAAAAGGGTTATCTTCAATATGAGTAGAGATAAATCCCTAGGTCCTTATGGTTTCAACATGAATTTCTATCAAGATTTTTGGGAAATAGTTAAAGAAGATATTTTAGCTTTGGTGGCAAATTCTAGACAACACCATAAACTCCATGGAGGGATTAATTCCTCCTTTTTGGCACTTATCCCTAAAGAAGCTCAAGCAAAGGGTATTGATCTATTTTGACCAATCTCCCTCTATAATACTTCTTACAAAATTGTTTCTCGAAACATATCCAAAATTCTTGAAAACATTATACCTTTGTTGGTTTCAAAAGAATAAATGGGGTTTGTTCCAAGTAGAAACATATCCGAAGGTATCATTATAGCCCAAAAATCTATCCACTCCAATAAATAAACCAACAAAAAGATCATGGCCATCAAAATTGATATGGTAAATGCTTTTGAAAAGGTTAAATATAATGCAATCTTCAACACTCTTTATAAGATGGGATTTGATGAAAATTTGGTGGGTTGGATAAAGGATTGCATCAACTGCCCTTGGATCATTCCCTTGGTTAATAACAGCCCTAAAAAATTCTTTAGACTCTCGAGATAGCTGAGGTAAGGGTGTCCCCTCTCACCCTTCCTTTACATTATCTCAGTCGAGCTCCTCGATTGCACTCTTGAATTCAAAAGACAACAAAACATCCTCCTTGGGATCTCTACATTCCAAGTCAGAAAAGAACTTAATCATGCTTAATTAGCTGATGACACCATCTTTATAGGGAGAGATTCACCCCAAATTACTAGGATATTTTCATTTATCCTTAGAGTCTATTTTACTGCTACTAGTTGTGAGGTGAACAAGAACAAATCAATCAACTATTTCTCCCACTCCCACCTCAAAGAAGCTATGGAAATTTTCAAAATTATGGGATTTAAGGTAAGCTTTGAGAAATATTTATTCTATCTAGGAGTGCTATCTTAGTTTAGTCTTCCCAAACCTTAGCAATGGGATAAGATTTTGGGAACAATGAAGACCAAACTAATCTCTTAGTCAATTTTTTGGCTAACTCCCCCTGCAAGGTTTCTGTTCATCAACTTTGTGTTATATGCCCTTCCTATTTACCAAATGAGTATTATCAGTGCTTCCAAGATCACTATGAATGAAATGGAACAACTTATCCAAAATTTTATGTGGGAAAGAGGCAATGAAGATAGCAAAAGAAAGTTCCACCTTGACAATTGAGAGCAAATCACTAAGAGTAAGGAAGGGGGCCTTGGCCTGAGTGTCTTTTTGAGCACAAAAGGCCTTATCTGTTAAAATAATTTGGAGAATAATCTAGACAAATGGTGGGATTCCTACCTCTTCAACAAATACAACTATGAATCCTCTAATAGTTGTCAAAGAAGTAATTACCTTGGGAATAAATCTCAAATTTGGAGGAGCCTAGAAAGAGCCATGATGTTGATTTCCAACCAGCTATTTTGGATGCCTGGAAATGGTGGAAAAATTCATACTTGTGAGGACAAAATTTCATCATAGTTTAGACCCCAAATCTCTAATTCACTAAGAGATTAGCTTCAAGTAATAAATATTAGTTTTGTAGACCAAGTGGTTAATTTACAGAACATTACCACTATTAAGTCAAGTTGGGATATTAATATTGCCCTTGATTTACATAATGATTGAATCTCCTTTGTCTCTTCTATGGAATGAAGGGTCCCTCGTGACCCCAACTATGAAGATTAACTCATCTAGGGCAATATAAATGGCTTAGGGGCTTACTTTGCAAGTAAAGGGTATGAGATGCTTTGAGGTAATTCCCCTCCTATGCCTAGATGGAAGCATATTTGGGAAAAGTAAGCAATTCCTAAAATCAATTTCTGCTTCTGGATTTTGATGCAAAATAAGCAGCTCACTCTGGATAACTTGAGGAAAAGGGAAATTATGGGTCCAAATTGGTGTGTGTTCTTTGCAAGGTAGCTGAAGAAAACAAAGATCATCTCTTCTTACACTATGGATTTGTAAGAGAGGTTTGGAGTTGTCTCTTAATAAATGCCATTCCCCAAGTCACTACCCTATCTCCTTTTAGGGAGCAACTGATATCGCTTCTTCTATTTAAGGGATGAAAAAAGTAACTCAATGGCCTATTGGCATCAAAAATATTCTTCCTATATATCTTTTTTGGGGAATTTGGAAAGCTTGAAATACTTTGATTTTTAGGGATCATGCTACCCCACCATGTATCATGACCAATTATATCCAATACCTTCTTAAGGAGACAACTTCTCATAGTAAAATGCATTATAAGAAAGAAAACCAAGATAAAAAAGATACACCACCTAATATCAATATACAGTTCACTCTTCTCTTTGATGGGGTCTTTAAGGGAAATCCAAGTTGTGTTGGAGGAGGAGGAATCATTATCTTCAACAAAAAACCTTTCATAAGATAAAATTTTGGCCTTGGCACTATGACTAATAACAATGTTGAAATGCAAGCCTTGAAATTGGGGCTCTCTCTTTCATGAGATTGAGGGATCGACCATTTGAAAGTTTATGCAGATTCTTAGTTGGTTATCAATGTCTTCAATAAGGCCCATCACAATTCCTTTAACATTGAATACAATGTCAAATACATCAAGAAAGTGGTTAGACTTTTCTCCCAGATCAAATTCCAACACACTAAAATGAAATACAATGTTGAGGCAGACACCTTGTCTAATTTAGGACTTGCTCTTCCAGCGAGAACTCTGTATTTGTGGTGCTCCTATGTTGAACAAAGTCATGTCTCCTTTTTCAAATAAGCTAAGTAAATAATAAAAATAATATTTTAAGTTGTTCTAGTGACTTACTTTATAAAAGGATGACTTAATATTATTTTATTATTAAAAGTTCAAGTTCAGTAAAGTGTTTGTAAAAGGGGTCCTAAAGCGATGTTAGGCATGGGGTACAAAGTGATATTATTTTAAAAGGTTCTTAAGTCACTTTGAATTATATTTTGGGGAAAAGGAGAAAATCAAAAATAACATTTTACTTTCTCAAAAGTATTAATAAAATAAGGGTATTAGGGTCATTTGGAAAATATTCTATTTTGCCATGCATATTTTCAACTTGTGAAGTTTTGAGCAATTTGCTTCAGCTTTCAGTATCAAAGGACAAAAACCCTTTGGTGGATATAGGCTAGAGGATGAAAACCCTCCACTATTTTGTGGTGGTTCCATTTAGGGCCTGCAATTAGGCATCAACCATCAAATTTCAACATTTTTAGCACAACCAAAGAGGCATTGGATATTTCTGGGTCAGCCATATCAGCTAGGGCATCATCTACAACAATTAAGACATCATTTGATGCAATTAGAACATCATCCCAAGGGTTGATGTCACCATGCCTAGGGCTAACATCACACTTTGAAAGGGTGATGCCATCATTTGAGCTACTTTTAGGCTGATATTAATGTTGGTATGATTTGTTGTAATTTTTTAAATTTTTTAGTTGGAAAAATCAATAAAAATTATGATATTTCCTTATCTAAAATTACACAAAAATTATTTTTACATTATTTATTCATGGCTAAAATTATTTATTAAAATTCACAAATTTACAAAGATTTTTTCAGTAAAATATAGCCATTTGATTTTCAGGTTGTAAAGGTTTTAAACAAAATTTTTGAATTCTAATTTCTATTGCAAGGGTTTATTGTATGGGATTTCAATAAATCCATAATTATTTAAAATATTCATTTAAGGATATTACAGTGGTATTAGAGCTATGATTTTGTGAGACTGTGAATTATAAGGGCAATGCAAGAATCCTTGTTAGAGATTTTACAATCTATGCAAGAATATCATAAGGATCTAAATGCATGGATAAAAATAAAGAAGATAGAAAAGTCAAAACCTAAGCCTCAAAAATCTACAGAGGAGCAAAAGGAATTCAACATGCAAGTCAAAGGTAAGGAGAACTTCTCTGAAAATGAATTAGAGACTGTGGTTGAAAAGAAACTAACCATATTGCAAATAATTGCAGAAGATGTAATGAGGACCCAAAAAAGGTGTGATGAATGGCTGAAAAGAGATAATGAAACTGAGTTGATAGCCACTCAAGAAAAACAACACCTACAAAAAATTAAGGGAAAAAAATTCTCTAATTGTAATGGTGGAGCATGAAAGAAAATTAGAGTTGAAGAAACTAAAAAAAAGCAAATTATGGAGGAATCAACCACGCAGGTAGGAGGTATGAAATTTAATGTAGGAAAAGATATTTTATTGATTTTTTATATTATCAATCAGAAGAAGAATTATCTTAAAAAAATCATGAAAAAATCATCACTCATTGATTGTAAATAACCAAAGATAGGAATAGATGTGTCAATCCATGTGCTACCCAACAATCTTCCAAAAGGTGAGTCATTGTCATATATGATTGAATTCTAGGATAGCCATGTTGATAAATATGGTGGAGTGACTCCAAACTAGATATTTGTGTGAAAGATCACCGATTAGACATGAAGGGAATACAGGGTGATGGGATACTACCGTCAAGTGATATAGGAAATATACCCAAGACAACTATGAACCAAATTGCTACCATTAATGTTGTTGTCATTACCATTTTTAGATACCACATTATTTCAATTACACTCAAATGAGTGGATATGTAGTTTTGGAACTACTATGCCAATGTCATATTATCGGTTTTGATAATTTTAGATCATGAGCTATTATTATCAGTCATGAATAGCTACAAGTTTACACATTTTAAGGAGATTTATAATTCTTTTAATAAACATATTCAAGTTGAAGATAATGATAGTTTTCAAACTCTTTCTAGATCCCAATTGATTCATGATTCAACTATCATGGATTCACTCAATAAGATTGTTGGAGAAGCATCACTTGGTGTAGGGATTCTAAATCTTAATTATATCAGAGTAGCACAACATAAACCAACTACATCACAAAAAGGAATGGAAGAAACAGAGATACTGGTTTGGGATCTTGGCATTTGGAGACATGTGGTGAACCAACATTGCTTGAGGACAAGCAATCTTTAGGGTGGATTATCATGTCCCTTTTTTGAATAAGATTAGGAAATAATACAAATAATATTTTAATTTGTTCCAATGACTTAATTTATTAAAATGACAGCTTAATATTATTTTATTATTAAAAGTTAAAGTCCAATGCAATGTTTTTAAAAGGAAGCCGAAAGTGATGTTATTAAGTGACACTAGGCATGAGGTACAAAATAATATTATTTTAAAAGGTTCTCAAGTCACTTTGAATTATATTTTGGGAAACAAGAAAAAATAACATTTTATTTTCTCCAAAGTGTTGATAAAAGAAGGGCATTGGGTTCATTTGGAAAGTATTATGTATTACCATTCATCTTTTCAAATTTTGAATTTTTGAGCAGTTTACTTCAGCTTTTTGTATTAGTGGATGAAAACCCTTTGGTGGATACATGCCAAAGGAATAAAAACCTCTAGTATTCTTCGGTGGTTCCATTCAGGGGATACAATTGGGCATCAACTATCAGATTTATGTATTTTCAGTGTAACTAGAGAGGCAGTGGATATTTACTAGTCAACCATATCAATGAGGGCATCATATACAACAACTAGGTCATCATTTGATGCACCTAAAACATCATTCCAAGGGCTGGCGTCACCATCCATAGGGTTGATGTCACACTTTGGAAGGGTGATGCCATCATTTGGGCTACTTTTAAGCTAATATTAATGTTAGTATGGTCTACTGTATTTTTTTGAAAATTTCAATTGGAAAAATAAATAAAAATTACGGTCTTTCCTTATCTAAAGTTACACAAAAAATATTGTTTAAAATATTTATTCATGGCTGAAATTATTTATTAAAACTCAGAAATTTGCAAGGGTTTTATCAATAAAATACAACAATTTGATTTTCAGTTTTAAGGGTTTTAAATATAAATTAAGAATTCTATTTTCTATTGCAAGGGTTTATTATAAGGGATTCTAGTAAATCCAAAATTATTTTAAATATCCTTATAGAGATATTACAAAGAAAACATTAAAGGTGGATGATATACTATACTACCAACTAGGCCTCAATGACGGTGTGACTAGTCCCCACTATTTTTGCTATGTCATTCCCTAAAGGAGCAATGTAATTTCTATTTTTACTATTGTCTCTCATGTTTTTCATTGCAACACAAATTTTCTCTTTGTAAATATTGTGCATAAATAAAATTTTCTTCAAAAAAATCATTCTTTCTTTCATGGGATTGTATGTTTTGGTTTATACAATGGGTTAGGAGTCTTGGCAAGAGAAGCTTCCATTACAATCCAAAATCTGATCTCTTTGCTTCAGATGAGAGAAATGATGTTCTTATATCAACCTTATGTCAGATTTCAATGGCATCTTTGCTCCTTGCCCTTTATACCATCATGGATCTGGGATGGGTTATCAACCTCTATATCAGTCCATGTTGGGTACATTCATTGCTTATAAGTTATTCCAAAATGGCATTGTACTTATTCTAGCATACCCTATGTGAACCATAATAAATAGGGACCTTTTTTACACAACTAGAAACATCTTCATAATTATTGTAAATAAGCTAACATTATTTTGTTGAATTTGGATTGGCCTGGCAAATTTTTGTGATGTACTTAGACATAGTGACATACTTGCATCATTATGGTCATGATCATAGAGTTCCATACTACAAAGGGAAGGTACAACTTATGCAAGGATCGCCCTTTTTATTTAATTTGTGTACAAAAGTATTATGTGACAATTGAACTTGAGAATGCATCTTTCTCAATTTGCTTACCAGTAGCTAATTCATTTGGTTAAATTTTAGGAAATGAGCTACCTTAGGGAAACTCTCTCTACCATTGATCATGACTATGGTTTGTTCAACAAAATTCATCATGACATTAGAACCCATATCAAACACCACTTATTTCTTGAAATTACTCACTACCACCTAATAGAATCAGTATGGAAATTGAATGATATTAAAGTGATCTCTATATTGTCTTTGCAAGAGAATATTCATTTTTTTTAGTACTACCTTCAAAGTTTGCTTTAAGTATATTTTGAGCCTTTTTAGGTGTCCTAACTGCACTGAGAATTAGGTATTCTCATGACTTTGCCAGAATTTATTCCAATGTGGACAATATATCATTCTATCTAAAATCTTTGAGGTGTAAACTGAAGCAACTAAACTTGTGCTTGGAAAGTATTATCATACTCTTCAAAGCCTAGTCCTTTTCCATTGAATTGATGAAGCCTTTGGTTAAGAGAATCTCAGATGATCACTATGTTAAGATGAGGGAGATGTTGTGTTTTATCAAATTAGAGATTAGCTTATATGACCTCTCAAAAAAACATTGAAGATATAATTAGCATCAAAGATGAAATTATTGATTTACAATCTGCAAAAATGCATTAAAGAAATGCTTGACTAAAGTTAGTCCTCTTTCTCCAGTGCTACAGTAGGTTTTAGTTTCTGAGTTTAGAAATATCTATTTTTCATAGTGTAATAGTTAATGCTACTATTTCGTATAGTGTAATAGTTAATGCTAATATAAATAAGACAATATTAGAGTTGTCTAAAGAGTATAAATATGCAGAGAACTGTGAGTTGAGATACTGAATCAAGATCCACCCCATGTAAAGTTTAGATTTATTCGATGGCAATAATTTCATTATTGTAATGTTTCAAAAATGATTGTAAATAGTAGTCCTTTTGTAAAACTTAGAGACACTTTGTATAAAGATCCATTTTTAATGGCTATAAGCAATTTAACATTTTGAAGATATTTAACATCCTACATGGAATGCACCCAGAATTGCCTCATTCTCTTTGGCTAAGCATACCATAATTATTAAGATATAATGTTGTCAATAATACCATGTTACCAAATGTAATGGGTGTCTTTACATTTTGTTTGTAAGATTGACTAGCTCAGATATCATAAATATATATATCTAAAAAACATCAATTTGTATCAATCTCATGCCTATTTTATATTTTTCCCATTGTTCCACCTTAATCTAATGAAAAACATAAATTTGTATCAATCTCATGCTTATTTTAGATTTGTCACATAGTTTCACCTTAATATAATTTGCTACTGCTCAAGATATTGTAAGATTTTTTGATCTCCTTCTCCAAGCAAGAAGAAAAACTATCCTATGATGGTCAAATCAGTATCAAATTTATCGCTAACAATTTTTATGGACATGATTTATAGACATTATACTCTAGCATAACCCCCGGCTACCATTGTTAGTTATGCCTTTTGGCATAATCATTAAAACATTAGCTTTTACAAACAGTTTGAATGAATAGATTTGCATCCTCAAGTTTCAAGTTTATCTATGGATGACTTAGGTTCACAAGCACAAGTTATCCCTTTGATTCAAATACACTTGAGCAACAAAAAAGATACAATGTGCAAGTTGCACATGCCACTTCAAATCAAATGCAACAATAGTTACGTCTAAATCAAAAATTTAAATATAATCACATTGACTGTAAATATTGGAGAAGATGCACAAAATGGGATTATCGAAATGGCCTTGGAGACTCTTAAGTAATCTCAATTGGCAGGGGTAAAGCTAGATTCCATAACCTTTTCCACTCCTATGTTTCCAGTGTTTTTGAGGAGAAGGAATATAGGTACCCACTCTGAGACTACTCCAGAGGAGAATCACACTTCCCCCAATGTCACATGCTTTGGCCAAGTAAGAGTTAAATCTAAGAATTTTGGGAAGGGGAGTGAGAGTATTAGGAGTTTTAGGAAGGAGATCTATGATACATTGAAGCTTCCAATAGGAAGAAGGCTTTTAGCAAGTGTATATCTAGACTAAGCAACTTCTGCCAGCATCCTCCTATCATGTGAAAAAATGGGAGCTTTGGATCAAGGAAAGGAATTTCATCAGAAAATAATCAAAGGTGGATTTGTTTTTAGATTATGTTGTCATGAATGCCGTGATAGATGTGTTTGTCAAATGCATAAGCCCGTAGAAAGCTCAAGATGTCTTTGGCTAAATATGTCATCTAAATGTAATTACATGGATTGTAAATGTTGGAGCATATCAAAAAAATGGGCTTATCAAAATGGTCTTGGATAATTTTAAGCAAACACAATTGGTAAGGGTAAAGTTAGACTCCATGTCCTTTTCTAGTCCTATGTTTCCACTGTTGAGGAGGCACCAGATCTGAGACTACTACATGGGAGGAACACATTTCCCCCAAGGTCACATGATTTGGCTAGGTAAAAGTTAAATCTAAGCATATTGGCAAGGGGACTGAGAGTCTTAGGAATTTTATGAAGGACAACTATGATGCATTTAGGAGCTTAGGAGCAGAGTCTAGTTATATTTATTCCCATTAAGCAACAAGAAGGGAGGAGGATGCTTTCACCCCCATCAATTTCACTTGTTAAATAATTTTGTCACTCAGTTAGACCTAATCTAATGGAAGAAAAAAATCCTAGCATAAAACTTATAAATCATGACATAACAAGTTGTGGCTAGCAAAAAAAATTAGTTCTATGAACATACATGCCCTAAAAACTAACACATCCATGAAAAACTTAATGTGGAATGACACAGAGATCGAATCTAACTATAAAAACAAAATTTTGAGCAGTTAATCCATAGTGCCAAGTGTGATTTGCTATTACTACAAGAAACATGTTTATCTACTTATTGCTTTAAATATTTGTAGATCTCTCCCTAGGATTAAAATTACTAGTAGTTAATCCACAGTGCCAAGTGTGATATGCTATTACTATAATAAACGTGTATATCTAAGGAAATTTTTTTGAATACAGTGTAATGTCCTCATTTTCCCCACCTTAAGATAGATTAAAGTCATTTTTTTTGGGAATGTTATTTTATTGGTTATTTATTACAATTATTAATTAATTAATAGAATATTTAAAAAATAGTTTTTATCACTAAAATACTTAAGTGAACTAAATATTAATTTATTTGTTTTAAAGTAATTTTAATTACTATTTTTAATTAAACTCAATAATTAATATATTATTCGAAAAAAAGATATCAGTATGTAGGACTATTTCTATTTTAGGAGAGCATTTGCACTTATGTTTATATTGTTCTATTCCTACATGATTGAAGCTTGTAGCTTTATATTATACCTGTAAATCTTGATTTAATTTGCAAACCCTAGTTCTCTTTGCAAGTATGATATGATCAATAATTGAGTGTGTATTAGTAAGATGGATTGGACATCCTCAACATCCCATTATGTAGAGAGTTGTCTATATACCAATACTCTGAAGAGGGATCAATTCTAATGTAGTTATCCTACCTAGTACTTGATGTATGTACAAGTGAATGCTAGAATGAGAGTGGTCTTGGATGTTTTAAATATGATTGAGATTTAAAATACTTGAAAACTAGACTTAGGGCTGTTGTAAATAGTAGTATGCATAAATTAGGGTAGAATAGAGATAAAGTACCTTGATTTTGCACAACTTTATCCTTGATTTGATTAGTTTTTGCATCTATTTTCCATATAATGAATAGAGGTGGGTTAGACATGTATTTATAAGGTTTTGTTACTTGTGCAGATAAGAAAATAAGCTTAGGCCAACCTTAGAAGGGGTATACATTTGAAAAACTATTATTGGGAAGAGTTGGGGCTAAATATAGTAACACCTAGTTGGGGACACTAGCACCATATGGTTATAGTGTCTCAAATGTGGTGCTAATGTCCATTTGGTAGATTTCTAAGAAATTTGGATTAGGATCAGGGATGATAATTACAAGACTATGTTTTGATTGACTATAGGTGACTTTGGTCTCCTGAATGACTAAAAATGTAAGTCTAATACTCAAAGATAGGTCTATGGCTAGCTTAGGGATAAGTTAACTCAAGCAATACTCTTAAAATATAATTAACACTTTTAAGTGACTGTAAAAAAAAGAAATTTTGGCCAAAGATGAAGAGAGATGTGACAAGATATATTTCAAGATGCATGATATGTTAGGTGGCAAAAAAATATACACAAAATATAGGGTTGTACATGCCATTACCAATTCCAAGAGAACCATGCATACATCTAAGTATGGATTTTGTGTTGAGATTATCAAATAAATAAAGGTAATGATTTAATTTTGCTATTATAATTTTTTTTTTTAAGATAGTTCATTTTATTGCATGTAGTAAAACTAATGATGCCACTAGAGTTGTAGAACTATTTTTAAGGACATTATGAAATTACATGGTGTTCCAAAAATTATTACATCAAATAGAGACAAAATTTATGCAAAAATTTATGAAATTACATGGTGATCCAGAGTTCAATTCAGAAAAAGTTTTCAAGTCGTGATGAAAATAATTACACAGCATAGAGCTCATTGAGAGCTTTCCAGTGCTTTTCATGGTTTGCAAAATGGATACTGTATGCAAAAGTTATAGGCTACTAAAGTTTTAGTTCGACAGGGAAAATGTGGTGTCGCAAGATGACGTGGCGCAATGAGGGCACACCAAGTAGACCAATTCAGTGGTGACACATGGTAGTCAACAGTGGTCCATAAAAATCCCACAAATGAAGGATAATTATTTTTTAAAAATATTGTAATTATTCCTTGGTAATATTTTAAAATCACCAAGCGAGCCCTAGCCACATGGGAGAACACATAAATGCCATGTGGAACGTGAGAAGAGGATAGGCCTCAAGAATGGAGACAAGACTGAGCCATATTTTGGTTCAAAGTTGGCATCTATTCTAAGATTGGTACTTGAACCAATGTACCATGCTTGAACCAATGAACCCGTGCTAGTTAAGCACCTTGAACCCACCAAGCAAATCTGCCATGCCATCAAACTGTCACCACACAAATCATGTAAAGACTAGGTCCTAATCGACTATCCTCCATGGTCAGCCTAAGTATAGGATTTATCCAAGCTTAGCACCTAAGTTAGGCATCATGCTAAGCCTTGCGCCTAAGTCTCCCACCAAAAGGGGGCGTTGGAAGATTCAAAAGGAGCTGCCACTCTTTTTAAAAGACTTGAAGCCGTTTTGATTTCACAAATGTGGGACAAAAGGATAAACAAAGAACCTAAATATAATGTTAGAGATTTGAACCCATGACCTCCCATGCAAAAGGGATAGGTCTTGACCACTTGAGCTACGGGTTCGCAAACAATATAAAAACCACAAACTTCTATTTGAATGTATGCTTCGCAGGACTGTGTATTTTTTATTAAGAGGCTGAGAGCTAGATGGAAGCTTGGAGATAGCTACCAAATGGGATTTTCTCCAATGTCTAACCTTGTACACAATTGAATGAAGGACTAAAGCAATTTCGGAAGGGGATTGAAGACTGAAGAAGGATTCCGTGTGACTAAGCTTTGAGTATATCAACAAGGTGGAGTTCTTGGATAGAGATCAGACCTGAGAGAAGTTGTGCAACATTTTGAATAATTTGTAAGCCATTTGTTGTGCAAATTTAATAGAAACGGTCCTCACTATTGGGTAGACCCATAGATGTAGGCAAAATATGTCAAACTATGTTATCAATTTCATATGGTAATTTGTCATTTATTGCATGTTTTATTTTTAGTATTCTAATTTTTAATTAATCAAGAACTCATGCAATATTTAAAAAATTGACAATTTATGACATTTGATTTAAAAACAAAATCAGGTTTTATTGGTGAATGGAAGATATTAGTCTTTTGACAATTCTAATCCAATTCGATAATCGAGAATACTTTTGCCAAATAATTTGCAAGTTCTTTTGAGTATTTTTGAGAATTTGTTAAGTTTGAGAAATTTAGAATCCATACTTTTAAAATTTCACTTTGAGTTTATCAGTGGTGTTTACGGATCAAATTGGTATCAGAGCAGTTAGAGAGCAGGGTTAGCTTTTGATTGTGATTTGATAGTTGCTTTCAGTTTATTGGTTTTCAATATCACTTGATTAGATTACAGTGTGTAGTTATGAAATTAGTGTGTTTGTAGGAAACCATGGGCAAGTTGTCACATAAAGCTAAGCTTGATGAGCTTGAAGCATAACCAACAGATCCAGGAAGAGAATGCTTTCTTGAGAGCAAGATTGTACTCCTTGGATGAGGAGATTGCAAGTTTGAAATTAGAACTTGAATCTAAGGATGATCTCTTGATCAAATTATAGTGTGGTGAACTAAAGAAGGCCATACCTTCTACTTTAGATGCAGCGACTATGACTAAGTGCACTGTAAGTTATTCACCATGTAATTCATCTTCTTCTTTCCATTCATATTTGGATTCAAGTAATGATGCTTTTGGTAGTTTTGAAAAACATACCAAGGGTATAAGATCCAAATTATTGATGAAAATGGGATTTAATGGAAGAGGTCTTGGTCGAGATGGCTAAGGAATTACTAACCCAATACAGGTGGAGTATAGATCTCTTCATGCAGTTTTGGGTTACACTAGTGAGCAGGTGGTAATTGGAGAAACTTCCTCCATGGATAAAGGAAGACAAGCTTCTAATAGAAAATGACTGAGGCCACTAGTAGAGCATGTGTAGTGTAAGAGGACATGTAGCTGAGGTATTGAGATTTCACCTCCTAGTTCCTACACTAGAGTTAGCACTAAAACTTCTGATCCACTTTTTATGTTTAAGAAATTTGGATTTAACATTCAAAAGATGATGCAATCATTTCCTTGCACTTTTTGTGAGATGCATAGCCACAATGTTGCATTTTGTTGGAGGAGACATGCTTTACTTAAGTAGATTGCAGGTGTTAAGAACCATTCTCGTCATGGCAAAGTGAGAAGAGGTAAAAGGACCTCACTTAAGAAGGTTGTTTGCACTCATTGCCATATGAGTGGACATCGGATTGATCATTGTTTTAAACTTAAATCATCTTCTCATTCTAGAAATGGTAAAACTAAGATGATTTATCAACTTGTTAATAAGGTTAATGAAGTTAAATCAATCCATAATGATGTTAAGGAATCCACTGAAGAAATCAAGTTAACTAGGCAGAAAATTTGATTAAGTGGATTAATAATGCACTTATTTTTCAAAGCATTGTTAATAATTCTGTTAAGGGAAAGAACAAGCTTTGAAGATGCATTAGTAGAGTTTGTGAGAACACTTTGAGATAGGTTCATCATTCAAATTATTTCAATTCTCATATTGAATAGCTCTATGTTTCAAAATCTCCTATTTATGTTGTGTGAGTTGTCTAGAGGACTTGAACTCATTTGAAATAGTTGGGGATATAGCAGAGTGATGTTGTGAGTTGTTTCCTTATAGCATTTCATAGTTAGAATGCTATTTTGAATGTATCTACTTTGGCACAGAGATGTTTAGATGCATTTTTTAAGACCCTTTGGGCATGTTTATATGATAGGCAATATACACTTTTGCTTGTTTGCATTTTGATTAGCATTGTAAGTCCCATTCAAGGCAATGGATTGCAACATGCCTACAACATTTATTGTATATTGTCAACATTATAAAATTGTCTTATAGTTACATTGGGAGTTGTTTTAGTTTTTGACAATTCACCGCTTTACAGGATGTGACATTTGGGCAGGTAGTTTGATATGTTATAATAACTTTGGCAGTTGCAGATTCCTTTACTTATGCCATGTATAAGCATTTAAAGTTGAGTTGTGAATCATTTATTTTGCCAATATTTATCTCTTTGCTATGATTGGGTTCTATGTGATGTGATGCAGTAGACCAGTTATCAATTTTCAGGTGATAGTCGACTTTTAGAGACCAAAAGCCTCTTTTATAGGGAGGTGTGATTCAGAGTTTAGTTTGGAAAAAGTTTCCAAGTCATGATGAAAACAATTTCATAGTGTAGAGATTGTTGAGACCTTTCTAGTGCTTTTCATGGTTTGCAAAACGGACACCGTATGCAAAAGTTATAGTTCGCTAAAGTTCTGGTTCGATAGGGAAAATGTGGTGTCGCAAGATGACGTGGTGCAATGAGGGCACGCCAAGTGGACCAATCTAGTGGTGACACATGGTAGTCAACAAGGGTCCGTAGAAATCCCACAAATGAGGGATAATTATTTTAAAAAAATATTGTAATTATTCCTTGGTAATATTTTAAAATTACCAAGCGAGCCCCAACCACATGGGAGAACACATACATGCCATGTGGAACGTGAGAAGAGGACATGCCTCAAGAATGGAGACAAGACTGAGCCATATTTTGGTTCAAAGTTGGTGTCTATGCTAAGATTGGTACTTGAACCAATGTACCATGCTTGAACCAATGAACCCGTGCTAGTTAAGTGCCTTGAACCCACCAAGCAAATCTGTCATGCCATCAAACCGTCGCCACACAAACCGTGCAAAGACCAAGTCCTAACTGACTATCCTCCATGGTCAGCCTAAGTATAGGATTTATCCAAGCTTAGCACCTAAGTTAGGCATCATGCTAAGCCTTGTGCCTAAGTCTCCCACCAAAAGGGGGCGTTGGCAGATTCAAAAGGAGCCACCACTCTTTTTAAAAGACTTAAAGTTGTTTTGATTTCACAAATGTGGGACAAAAGGATAAGCAAAGCACCTAAATAGAAGGCTAGAGATTTGAACCCATGATCTCCCATGCAAAAGGGATAGGTCTTGACTGCTTGAGCTATGGGTTCACAAACAATATAAATGCCATAGACTTCTATTTGAATGTATGCTTCACAGGACTGTGTATTTTTTATTAAGAGGCCGAGAGCTAGATGGAAGCTTGGAGATAGCTACCAAATGGGATTTTATCCAATATCTGACCTTGTACACAATTGAATGAAGGACCAAAGCAATTTTAGAAGGGGATTGAAGACTAAGGAAGGATTTCGTGTGACCGAGCTTTGAGTATATCAGCGAGGTGGAGTTCTTGGATAAAGATCAGACCTGAGGGAAGTTGTGCAGTGTTTCAAATAATTTGTAAGTGATTTGTTATGAATATTTAATAGAAACGGTCCTCACTATTGGGTGGACCCAGAGATGTAGGCAAAATATGTCAAACTCCGTTATCAATTTCATGTGGTAATTTGTCATTTATTGCATGTTTTATTTTCAATATTCTGATTTTTAATTAATCAAGAACTCATGCAATATTTAAAAAATTGACAATTTATGACATTTGATTTAAAAACAAAATTTGGTTTTATTAGTGAATGGAAGATATTAGTCTTTTGACAATTCTAATTCAATTCGATAGCTGAGAATTCTTTTGCCAAACAATTTGCAAGTTCTTTTGAGTATTTTTGAGAATTTGTTAAGTTTGAGAAATTCAGAATCCATACTTTTAAAATTTCACTTTGAATTTATCAGTGGTGTTTACGAATCAAATTATCAAATAAATAAAGGTAATGATTTAATTTTGTTTTTATAAATAATGTTTTTAAGATAGTTCATTTTATTGCATGTAATAAAACCAATGATGCCACTAGAGTTGTAGAACTATTTTTAAGGACATTATGAAATTACATGGTGTTCCAAAAACTATTACATCAAATAGAGACACAAAATTTATAAGTCATTTTTAGAGGAATTTATGAAGGAATATGGGGACTAACCTACAATTTAGTAGTGCATACCACCTCTGAAGAAATGGATAGACAAAATTTATAAATAAGATATTGGTAAATTTATTGTGATGTATAGTTAGAGAGAATCCCAATCAATGGGACTTGGATTTACCTCAAGCCAAGTTTGCATATAATAGTTTAGTGAACATATCAATAGAAAAATCAACATTTTAGATTGTTTATATGAGAAATCCTATGATTGTTTTATATTTCATATAGTCACCAATTGTAGAATGAGTTAGTGATGATGTAAAAGTGTTTGTAGAACATATACAACAATTATAAAAAGTAAGAAAATAATTGTAGGAAAGTAATGAGAAGTATAAACTAGAAATAGATGTCATAATAAGGTTAATAATATTTGAATAAGTAGATTTAGTGATGGTTTATTTGAAGAAAGAGAGATTTTTGAAATGGACATATAATAAGTTGAAGTACAAAAATATTAACTATGCAGAATTGTGAAGAAAATCAATGACAATGCTTATGGGATGAGTTTACCACAAAATTTTGATATCTCTCCAATATTTAATGTTTCAAATTTATATGATTTTCATAGAGAATATGGTGAAGGTGAAGAAGATGAAGAATTATAGAGGAAGCAACAAGTATCAAACAAAAATAAAGAAAATATAGTATAGGTTCTAGTTAAAAAGATAATAAACACAAGACAAGGAAGTGATGACATATATTTAGTATAGTGGGATTACATAATGGGAGATAAATACTATTAATAAGATTAAATGGTAGCAATATAATCAGATAAACTCAAAGGAGATAAGTTATTTTCAACTATAGAAGAATGATGTAAAAAAAGAGGCAAAACTTTTGGAGGCTATAACTTTTGATTTGTACCTCTTCTTAAGCCATATTTATGCCAAAAAGACCATATCAAAAAGTTTAATGCATCAATAACCAACCCTTGCAATTCTTGGATGTTTTTGATAATTTTTGGAGGCTATGCATGACCATATGAGGGTCCTAAATTGTAGTTTAATATTATTTTGATATTTTTCTAAATTTAAAAATTATCTATTATTGTAACCAGACTTGAACTTTAGTTGAATTTCATCAGATAGATTAATTTTAGTGTTTAGTTTATTCTTGGAGATTTTTAGAGTTGCATGCGCTTGCATATGAAAATTAATAAAAATAGTAGTTGTTAAAAATAGTAGGTCAAGTTTTATTTATTTTTAAAATTTTGGATTTTGCACGTCAACTCCAATTTTGAGTTTAGGCTTATTTATGAATAGTTTTTAATTATTTGAATCATTCAATATGAATCAATACAAGTTATTGTTTTACAATCTTTGCCTATTGTAATTTTATTATCTTGATAGTATTTGGGTTCATTACTGTATTAGTTCATCCAAGTGAACGTAGCATTGCCCATTTTATCTAATTTTATAGAAATAATATAAAATCAATAATATCTTATTCGTAGAACATAATTATAGTACTATAGAGTGTAAAGTGCTAATTATGGTCTATATTGTAGAATTTCAAATAGTACCTAATAACCACCCCCTTTAATTTATTTACAAATAATCAAGTTTTGATGTATTTGGTGAAAAAGAAAATACTTCATAGAATTATTTAAATATGGCCAATATTATTTTAATATTTTGAGTTTAAATTTATGATGTAACCAACTAATAATTATGTGGGGCCCAATCATTTGTCTAGGATTGATTCTTGGAAAGTTTCTCAAGGAGTTATTGAGGATAATATTCCTAATATACAATTATGTTAAATTGAGACTACCTAAAAGAGTTGGAGTATATAGCATCATTTCCAACATGAAAGTGTACACTGAAAAACTATATTACTATGTAAAAAACTCAATTGGTTGTGCACATGGTGCCATTTTACTTAATTAATAAACATTTTTACAAGATGGGGCTAGACAAAATCTTGCATTATTATGTCTTGGAGCATAAATGGGAGACAATTTAAAGTGTGTTTCATGAGGGGATAATAAATGGTCACTATGCAGGAAAGGTTATTCCCTTACAAGTGTTACAATCAAGTTTGTATTAGAACACCATGCACAAGGACAAGTGCAAGCAAGTTTATGTATGTGATATTTTTTAATGTCTACGTGATTGGATTCCTATGATGTTGGTGCTGCTTTAATTACAAGTGCAAGCATATTTGTGTATGTGATATTTTTCAATGTCTATGTGATTGGATTCCTATGATGTTGGTACTACTATAAGGACATTTAAGAAGTGGGAGGTTAAAATTGTGGGGGCTATCAACCCAATGGTATGGAAGAGTGACACATGGTATGCCATTACCATAATAGAATATTTGCCTTATTAGGCATAATAAATAATGACAAAGGATTGGATAGAAAATATTACGATTTAGTTTATCTATGAGAAGATCATCACTATGTGTTTTTCATATTCAATATCATCAATGACTAAGGTAATCTCTTTTTTTGCAAAAATAGTCAAGTAATATTGAGTGAGTTCATGGTACAAAACTATATGTATTATCCATAAATTCCATAGGTTAATGACATTCCATAATCATTTAATAATAAATTGTAGAAATTATTTATTAATGTGTGTGAAGTGGGTAGGATTGACTAGGATGATCAAGTACCAATTGTGTTTTTGGCCCATCAAATGACCTATAAAAAGATAACTATGAAAATACCATTTCAGTTGTGTGCAGGGGGGATGTTATAATTATGGTATTATTTTTAGTTCCCATCTTGCACATATATTTATGATTGAATAATGATATTTAATTATAAGTATATGTTTGCAACTTTCTAGTATTGGAGTACAAACATGTATTAGCTTAATGGAGTTAGCATGTAAAAAATAGTGCCAAAAGTCATGGTACTTTGGTGTGACATATAAATAAAAGATAAGGTAATCACTATGGGATAGAATGTACTTGTATCATTATAGGTATCTAGAGAATGGAAAAATCAAGTTGACATGTTTGGATGGAAATAAAGTGGTTGGATTCATGAATGTGAGTCACCTTAAGTTTTAATTCCTTCACTATAGGGTTTTTATTAAATTATAATGATAAGGTATTTTTCACTAGTAGCTAGAGTAGGATTACAAGTTTTTGTTTTTTCCATTAGAGAATTCATACAAATATAGACCTTATATTATTGTTTAGTGTAAAGGCATGTTGTGGAGGCCCTATAGATTTAGATTTTATTAGTATTTCTTCTCCAAAATAATTCACCTCTAGGTCACCCACAACCTTTATGTGATTCTATGTTATTCCAAAATTGGAAGCCCTAAACTACCTTTCAAAGGGTGAAAATTTGGTTGATAATAGGTCTCATACCAACAAAAAGAATCAAATTATTATTTGGGCCCCCACCATCAAATAAAATCAAATTGTTCTTTGTCTAGTCATGGGTTATGGAGCTCGTTCAAAGAAGAGGAATAAGTTAAAGCATAAAACACTACATCAAAATTAGAAGAGTTGAGATAAAAACAAAAGGTAAAAATGCAATCATTTCACTCAAGACAAGGTAAATCACTATACCTAATGAACCAAATGTCATATATAATGATGACATTAACAATAATGAATTGAACAATGATGAATAATATTTACCTAAAATTCCAATTTATATCGCAAGTCCACATTAAAAGTATAAATTTTATGATTTTATTGATGATGAATCTGTGCATGATGATTTACCTTTATTAAAGAAGACAATTTCATGGGAACACGTAATGATGAAAGTAATAATGAGGAAAATGTCATCCCAAAACTAACAATGAAGAAATTAGTAGTGAACATAACAATTTTGAAACACCCTCTCAACAAATTACGCCATTAAAAACACCTCCAATGATTGTGCATAGAAAAGGAAAGTACTTAATTAAAGTTGATGAAAATATTTTGAAAATAATGCATTAAAATATGTCTGACCGCCATTTAAGAAGACTAGCTAAAACAAATTAGGATAATTTCCTTAATAAATTAGAATTTGATATTAAAAATATTAAGTGTTTGTTTCAATGATGAAATTGATTAAGATGAGATTACAATAACATCTAAGACTAATAACATCTAACATGTATGATGAAAATAATGAATTTATTGAAAACATACAAGATGGATATCATATTATATGCCTAAAATCATAAAATATAGATTGTTATGTTGTCTAGCATATAATTACAACTTGTGTAGTAAGTGGTCAAATAGGGAAAATATGATTGATTTCGAAATCTACCTAAAAAATAGACATAAATATAAAAAAACATTAATGAAAGTAATTGTAAGATGCCAAAGACTTAATGATGTCAATACCATTGAGCTTTGCACATTCTCTGGTATACTTCCATGAAAGGCTAAGGCTATAGTTGATGCTCTCAAATCTTTCCTTGCATAATTTTAAAAAAATGCTATAAGAGTTTCACTGAATACAAGAGATGTAGTGAAAAGAAGAGTTGGTTCTCATAACAATAAACTGCATCTAAAACATTTATTGGATATAAATTGAACATAATTATACTCTAAGTTTATGTAAAAAATTCACAAATTTCTATTACTCAAAGATATTTTGAGATGGCCAAAATATTTTATGTAAAAATAAATCACATTCACCACTTGTTGTTGTAGGCAACATACTGAATTTTAAATGCACTATGATGTTTGTCACCTTATATGTTGCAATTTTCATACTAACAACATTTTTTTAGGAGTGTGGCATAAAAGATCCACCAAAATCAGTTAGGTATTTTATTCAAACTATTTTTTTTGAAAGACTAGATGGAAAATTATTTTATAATAAAACATATTTGATTAGAAATTATAACATTTATGGTGGATTGTGATCCAGGAGAATCTATATTTTGCTCTAAAAATAAAGTCTTCAAATTGTATTTTTATTAATGCCATATTGAAGGTCTCATTGAGAGCTTTCTGACACATTTTATGGTTTGTAAAATAAAGCTTGTATGCATGAGTTATGGCACCTGTAAGATCGTTTCAGGCAAATTAAAAAAAATGGGTTTTGTTGACAAGCAATGAGAGGTCAACAATCAACGAAAGTCAACAAGTGGTGAATGGAGATCAAACCACATAGTGGGTTCTCAAGCCACCACGTGGCTTGACACCATTCATTATAAATCCAATTTTATATATTTCATGCCAAAGCCCCATGAAATTCCTTCACATTCCATGTGAAAGACCCATGCCACATTTCATTTAAACATTCCACAAGTTTTCCACGTATTTCCCATGGTCCCCACCAAGTTTCCACTTGGTTCCCACACACCCCACATGACACACCACAAACTTCCACATACTTCCCTCATGCCATGAAAACCCAACGAAATACATGATAATACCAATCTCTTGGTATTATCTACCATAAATTTCCTAGAATTTAAACACTTTTTAAAACACCCACATCCTAAATGTGGGATAAAATGATATTAGTCAAGCCCAAAACCATAGAAGAAGGGATTTGAACTGTGGTGTTTAGGATAAAAGGATAAGGACTTGACCATTATACCATGAAGATAAAATAGTATATAAAGGGGACATATATGAATTTGAAGCCATCTTTTGGTTGTGGAGTTTATTTCCAAGGGATGCAAAGAGTGTAGAGAGATTTGGAAATTATTTGAAGGCTTTGAATAAAATATTATTATTTCAAGAGAATATCTGGGATAGATTTAAAGATCGTAAGATGATTTTTGAAGACTTATTATTATTATAAAGTGATTTTGCTATAATTAATAAGTAACAATCCCCTATTGGAGCAGATCCAGAGATGTAGGTTGTATAATTGAACTCTGTTATAAAACTGTGTGGTATTTTCTATCGAATTAGTCTCTTATTTTATTGCACTCTTAAATTTTTATCTATTTTGGATATTTAAAAACTGATTTTAATTATGTAATCATTTAAAATGTCAGTTTTAAGTAAATTATGATTTAAGGTTTCAATCCAATGCAAGTGTATTTTCTGCTACTACAACACTTGTTTGATTATGATTATGGATCAAATTTTTAGTATTAGAGTGAAATATATATTTAACTATGTGGATTGCTAGTGTATGTCGACAAGGTCGAGATCTAGGAGAGGTGAAGGAGAATTAGCAGCATATGATCCAGAGATTGGATCAAGACACACTGCAGAAATGGGAGATGACTTTGAGTTTGAACAAACTTTTTGACAATCCTTCTTAGAAATGAAGGACATGGTCGAGGAAATTTACTATGTATGATGAATTAATATGGAGCATGATGGAGGTGGTAAATTTTTTGAGAAACCTTCCTCCTCTTCAAGTGATGGTAAAGATAAAAAAGGTATTGAATCTCTTCCTTCACTAAAGCTAGATATTAAGTTTGAATTGTCAATGTTTAATGGTGAGTTTAATGCAAAAAATCTAGATAACTAGATAAAACAAATTGAAGTATATTGGAAGGTCTAGAAGATTGCAGATGATGAGGCTAAAATTCACCTGGATACTCTTTGAATGGGAGGTACAACTCTCATCTGGAGGGAGAGTAAGTTGAAAGAAAATGAGATTAATATAGGTAACTTTTTTTCCACTTAGAGTGAATTTGTTGATGCACTCAAAATGCAATTTATCCTTTAGGCTATATGCAACAAGCCATGATGGATTGGTAATCTTTTAGAAAAACTAAAGGTTAAAGTGTTCAAGATTATATACAAGAATTTAGGAAAAAGGATTTACTTTTGAATATTCCTCTTTATACATAGGAAACACTTCTTAAGTATATAGGTGGGTTGCATAATTACTTGAAACACATGATTATGGTTATCAATCCCACTAGTTTTGATGAAGCATGTGTTAAAGCCATTCATTTAGAGGCTAGAGGAAAATAGAGTTAAAAGTAAGCAATCTGAAGTTAAGCATTCTAAAGGGCAAAGTTTTAGAAAGGGTAAACAAAAATCCACTATTACTATTCATAAAGAAGAGCGTAAGCCATTTTGCAATCATTGCAAGAAAAATCATGATAAGTGTAAGTGTTGGAAATTACATCCTAAGTTAAATCCTTTTAATAGTTTTAAGAAGAAAGATACGAAAGATAATACTATAGTTCAGGATTTGGGTTGAGATTTTAGGGATGAAACTAAGATCACAACTATGAGTATGCAAAATTATTCTTCTCTTTCTAGCACTAAGTCATCTAATGTTGCTTCCTCTTCAAAATAAAAATCTGTACATGATAATAAGAAAAGAAATGAGTTGTTCCAATTAGTGTTGTTGCAAAACATACTAATATTGACACCCTACTTAATAGTGGATCATAAGTAAACTTGATTTCTAAAGAGATTGTTAAAAAGTTAGGCTTAAAAACAACTCCCCATCTGAAACCCTATCCACTTAGTTGGGTGTGTGATGATACAAAACTACAAGTAGCCAAAACTTACAAATTAAATTTGTCATCGCATCCAAATTTATGGATGAAGTTGATCTAGATGTATTCCCTCTAGACATATGTGGGATTATTTTAAGAAGTTCATATCTTTATGATAGAAAAGAAATATTTTATAGGGAAGAGAATAAGTACTTGATTGTTAAGGATGACATTAAATATATAGTCAGAGCACATGATGTTAAGATGAGTCTTTCCTTGGTTACAATAGGGCAAATGAAAAGACTATTCAATTCAAACAAGAATTTTTGTCTCATGTTGATTAAGTCTAAGGAAAAAGAATATTCCTAAGCTATGGAAAATTGTGATACTAAACATAAAAAAGAATTGGTTGAAATCATTTCTAGTTATGATGATGTGTTTTAGGATTCCAAAGGGTTACTCCCTAAAAGGAGAGTTCAACATGAAATCTAGTTGTTACAAGATTCTCCTCTCCCTAACATTGGAATGTATAGGTTATCAGTGGTGGAAAATGAGGAAATCAAGTAGGTAATGGAACTTTTGGAAAAGGAAGTTATTTGTCCTAGTACATCTCCTGTTGGTTCACCTATCATTTTGGTGCTAAATAAAGATGGAACATGGTGAATGTGTGTTGATTTCCGTGCTTTGAACAAAAATACTATTAAGAATCGTTACCCTCTTTCTTATATTGACAATTTGCTAGATCAGTTAAGAAATTCTAATTATTTTACTAAGTCAGACTTGAAAAGTGGTTATCATCAGGTTAAGATTAATGATGGTGATATTTAGAAAACTACTTTTAAGATAAAACAAGGATTTTTTGAGTGGCTTGTCATGCCTTTTGGGTTTTGAAATTCACCGGCTACATTCATGCGATTGATGAATGATGTTTTCAGGCCATTCCTTGATACATTTGTTATAGTCTACTTAGATGATATTTTGATCTTCAATCAGTCTTGGGAAGATCATGTGACTCATATTAGGAAAGTCATAGATGCATTAAGAAGGGAGAAAATTTATTTGAAATTGTCTAAATGTGAATTTGACAAGACCTTTTTGGTTTACTTGGGTTATATTATAGGACATGGTGAATTGAAAATTGATCCTGCAAAGGTGGAGGTTATAATTAAATGGCCTAAACTCAATAATGTAACTGAGGTTAGAAGTTTTCTTGGTGCAATAAAATATTAGAGAAAATTCATTGCTAATTTTTCACTTATTGTATCACCCTTGAATTCTTTGACTAGTACAAAATGGGTCTTTTAGTGGACAGGCAAGCAACAAAGAGCCTTTGACACTTTGAAGATAAAGATTAGTATTACTCCTATTTTGGCACTACCTGATTTACAGTAGCCATTTGAGATCGAGACAGATTCAAGTGATTATGCTATGGGAGCTATTCTAATGCAAGGAAAGAAGCTAGTATGATATCATTCTGAGACCTTCATAGGTGCAATAAGAAACTATCCAACTTACGATAATGAATTGTATGCATTGGTTCAAAGTGCTAAGAAATGGAAACATTACTTGATGGGCAAGGAGACAGTGATATATATAGATCATTAGCCCCTCCAGTATCTCCAATCATAGGCCAAGCTATAATAGTCTAGACATTTTCATCAGATGGGTTTCCTATAGTAGTTTCTTCTTGTGATCAGGTATAAGAAAGGTATTTAGAATAAAGTTGCTGACATGCTTTCTAGGCCTCCTATGGTAGTTACATCTATTATTTTACAACATAGTTCTTTGACTCATGAAAGTTATAAATAATAGTATGTTGATGATGCTAACTTTAAATATGTGTACAAAGACTTGATGAGTGGCAAACAGGTAGAAGAGTCAGACTATCATGTGCATAATGGACTTTTGTATCATTTGGGTAAACTTTGCATTCCTCAAAATGAAGGGTGCACATGATTAGGGAAGCACATACTTCTCTTATTTTTGGTCATTTTTGAGTTGGTAAAATGGTTGCACATTTAAAAATGTATTGTTACTGGCCCTGTATGCAGGAAAATGTTGCCAAATATATCAAGGGGTGTGTTCTTTATGCCACAAGTAAACCTAGTAATAGGAAACTAGGACTTTACACTCCCTTACTTGTTCCTACTCATACCTGGGAAAGAATTTCCATGGAATTTGTAGGGGGTTTGCCCTATGTCATAGAGGAAACATGATTACTTGTATGTGGTAGTGGATATATTTAGCAAGATGTGTGTTTTGATTCCTTACACTAAACATATTATAGGGGAAGGTACAACACACTTATTCTTTCAGCATGTATGGGTTCATTTTGATTTGCCCACTTCTATTATTTTTGATCGAGATTCTCAATTTCTTGGGGAATTTTGGTCAACACTAAGGGTATTAATGGACACTAAGTTGAATAAGAGCAATATATTTCATCCACAAACCGATGGGAAAATAGAGGTCGTAAGCCACTTTGCTTAGGGGTTATTGCAGTAAACATCCCAAGTTGTGGGATGAGAATTTATGCTATATACAACATGCTTACAACTGTGCACTTCATTCTTCTACTATGAAATAACATTTTGAAGTTTTTTATGGATATTTGCCTAAATCTCCTCTAGATGTTTGTTATGGATAGGATTTAGCTGTTGATGAATGTAAAGATGTTATTAAAGCCAAGAAGTTCATTGAAAAGATACATCAGGTACTTAGACTATTGAAGATCAATTGAAGAAAAATCAAGCAAAGTACAAAGTAAAACATGACAAACATTATGTTGATAACTAGTTTGTTGTAGGTGATTTAGTATGGCTTTACATTAGTAAGGAAACACTGATAGGTGAAGGTAAAAAGTTGAAACCAATCCGGTATGGTCCATTCCAGATTATGGAAAAGATTGGTAAAAATGTTTTCCAGTTGGATTTGCCATCTTACATGCAAATTTATTTAGTTGTAAATGTGGAAACTCTAAATTGTATGAGCCTCCGATGATTGTAGATCATGATGAGAGTGTATCTATTCCTTCTATTGATGATTTTACTCTTGAGTATCCAACAAAATTGTAAGAAGATACAATACTTGATAGGGAGGTTCAAACTTCACAAAGGGGAAATGTTGAATATCTTCATGTTGGTCTCAAAGGGATGCACCCGAATAAGGCTAAATGGATGGAAGTTGGAAGAGTGAGGGAGCAATTCCCTCACCTCTTTACCAATTAATCAACTTTTGAAGGTCCAAAAGCTCCTAGTAGGGAGGATTTATCTAGGAGGATCTATATTTTTCTCTAAAAATAAATTATTCAAATTATAAGTTTATCAATGCCTTGGAAAAGGGCTCATTGAGAGCTTTTCAATGTATTTTACAGTTTGTAAAATGGAGCCTGTATGCATGAGTTATGGCACCTACAAGATTGTTTTGGGTAAGTTAAAACAAAATGGGTTTTGTTGACAAGCGGCAAGAGGTCAACAATTGATGAAAGTTAACAAGTGGTGAATGGAGATCAAACCACGTGGTGGGTCCTCAAGCCACCATGTGGCTTGCCACCATTCATTATAAATATAATTTTATATATTTCATGCCAAAGCCCCTCAAAATTTCTTCACATTCCATGTGAAAGACCCATACCACATTTCATTCAAACATTCCACATGTTTTGCATGTATTTCCCATGGTCCCCACCTAGTTTCCACATGGTTCCCACACACCCAACATGCCACACCACAAAATTCCACATACTTCCCTCATGCCATGAAAACCCAACGAAATACATGATAATGCCAATCTTTTGGTATTATCTACCATGAATTTCATGGCATTTAAACACTTTTTAAAACACCCACATCCCAAATGTGGGATAAAATGATATGCCTCAAGTCCAAAACCGTATAAGAATGGATTTAAACCATGACATTTAAGATAAAAAGATAAGGACTTGACCATTGTACCATAGAGATCAAACAGTATATAAAGGGGATGAATATGTATTTGAAGCTATCTTTTGGTTGTGGAGTTTATTTCCAAGGCATGTAAAGAGTGTAGAGAGATTTGGAGATTATTTGAAGGCCTCTAACAAAATATTATTATTTTTAGAGAATCTCTAGGATAGATTTAAAGACCGTAAGATAATTTTTGAAGACTTATTATTATAAAGCGATTTTTCTACAATTAATAAGGAATGATCCCCCATTGGAGTGGATCCAAAGATGTAGGATTTATAGCCTAACTCCATTATCAAATCATGTGGTATTTTCTATCAAATTGGTTTCTTATTTTATTGCACTCTTAAATTTTTGTCTATTTTGGATATTTAAAAATTGATTTTAATTCTGTAATCATTTAAAATGTCAATTTTAAGTAAATCATGATATTAAGGTTTCGATCCAATACAAGTGTGTTTTTTTCTGCTATGACACTTGTTCGATTATGATTACATATCAGATTGCCAAAATTAAAAAAATATATCCATGAATACAGTACAACTGAAATTGCATAGGAGTTAGTTTATTTGATCAAATACAAATCTATGACTTATAAAGTAAAATATGGCAAACAATCTAAAAGGTGTGAGCTTATTACAAAATAAATACTTGTTTCATATATAATGGTTAAATTTAGGAAGGAAATTGTTCATGAGTATGTAAGGCACACACAAAAGGATAGATAGTTGGATGAAAATTTCAACCTAAGTAAGGACACATTATAACTTGGTTATAATGTTTCAATAGTCAACTTTTTAAAGAATTACACATTCAAACCATAAATAGAAGTTTAGTCACAATATTACAACACAATACATGTTTCTATATTTATTCATATAGCATTCATGCATGCCCTTGATAGTATAGATCAAGATCACTGATATTAAGGGAGTATTATTTCTATGTTAATGATGACCAATCACATTGTACAAAGTATGTACAAGTTTGTTTTGAGATTTTCTATGGATAGTTGAATAAGAGGAACATTTATTTCAATTAGAATTATAATTAGTTAGACAATTTCAAATCATAATTCAAAGAATACATGGATTCTTTATTGGTTAAGCAAGATGCATATTACCACTAGTTTATAGCATATTTAGAGTATCACTAAGGATAGCCAAGGAAAAGGGGAGCATGACAGTGTTAGAGCATGTGTAAAAAGAGTCATTATAAGGGAGGACTTAAAGTTTCAAGATGGTGGTGTTGTAACTAATGTAATGACCATTGTTGCATGGTTTAATGAGAAAATGGGCCATGGTGCTAAAGAAAATTTCACTATTCATTGATATTTCTAGTTAATGGCGAAAGAACACTTGATAAAATATGAGGATTGTATGACTGTAATAGGATCGAGTAAACTCTACTCATTTTGTATATCAAATATAGGTTCTTAGACTATTGATATGAGACACTTGACATGTTTTTGTTTTACATGCATGGACCCTATTTGGATTGAGTGTGATTCAAAAGAGTGGGTGGATGAATAAAGATATAGACCTCTAATTCTAATCGACACATATCAAGTTTCACCAACATTATAACTTATATATATGACATCATCATATTATTTAAACCATGCCTTTCATCTAGTGCAACCAAATAAAATATTAATCATAATATACTATTTATTCTCATTATATATCTTGACAACATCATTAAGAGGGAACATATTACTATTTATTCTCATTATCTTTCTTGATACAGGGCATGTTTTTTGAGTTATTATTGACGAGGACAATGAAAAGGGAAAAAAATTACTACCTATATTGGTGTGTAGGGGAAAATAAAAATTGACTTCCCCAGTCATAGATGGAGAAAATATTGACTATCCCACTAGGTCTGTGGTTGTCACTAGAATGTGGTTTCAATTATATCCTATAAAAAATTCATGTGTATGGTTGTTTCAAGACTTTGAAACACATATTAAGATATTAGACTATTAAAATTTGGTTCCCTCAACAAATATTTAATTAATCAAATGTCATGGAAGGCCACTAAATAATAATATATTAAAAGTTTTTGAGTTATACCATGAAGTTATTATTGATACTATCAAGATTAGAGTCGATCCTAGTAATTCATTGGATTGAAATTCCAAGGTATGTTGACTTGTCAAATGTAGTTGCATTTAATTTTATAAAATTTTATTGATTTTGTAGGTAGTACATATAAATTTAATTTTCAATTATTTACTAATAATTTTTTATAGGTTAGTGCTATCAAATAAATTTCCACATTCATATGGTTGACACTGTTAGTAAATATTTTGATATTCTTGAAGCTAAGAGAAGCTTAATATAAGTACCTAGTTATTACATAAAGGCTATTCTTGAGGCAAAAGTGGGTGGTGGGTCCTTTGATTGAGAGTGATGGGAGGCCAAGAAATTGGTACTAGACATTATCTATTACCTGAGATGTATTGGTAGTGCAAGTTTTGAAACACAAAGTATCATATTTGGAGTTCTCCAATTGTCACTTCAACTTTGAAAACATTTATTATCAGTATTTCCTCACTCTTAAACAATAGTGAAAACATGCCTCTATGTGGACTTAGAGGTGTAGGTCAAGGGATCACATTTCATTTTCCTATTTAGATTTCCTTGAAGTGATGGATTTGTACTTGGAGGTTTGAAAAGCATAAATGCTAGTTGGAGTTTAAGAACATGTCTCTTTACTGCAAAACATTACATTTTAGAACCTATTACAATAATTTGTGCTAAAGATTAGTCTTGAAAGTTTCATCGATGTTATCTAGGGTGAAATTAGAGAGATTAAACTTGCACATGAGTTTTATTATGGTTTTTTTAATGACTTATGTTTTTTTTACACATGCTTGAAGATAGGCTTAAAACTATATTTTCTTATATTGGGAAGGGTATTTTTGAGGCTAGAATGACTGGTGAGTCTCTCGCTCAAGCATGATCAAAGGATAATAACCTAGTTTTATATGCTATCCACCACTTTGGACAAGTTGGTAGTGCCATTTTTAATCCATGAAACATCGGAGGTAAATTTCTCCAGCTGACACTTCAACTTTAACAACATTTGTTGTCATTGTTTCCATGCTCTTGAACAATAACACAAACATGCATTCGGGTGGGTTTAGAGGTTAAAGTCATGGGAGTGAATGTATTTTTCCTATATAAATATGTTCAAATCTATGTACTTTTAATTTGAGGTATTGAATATGGAAATATTAGTTGGAGGATAAAAACTTGTCTCTTCACTACAAAAATGTTACATTTTAGGACCCGTTACTACATCCTATGCCACATATTAGTCTTAAAGGTTCCATCAGTGTGATTCATGGTGAAATTATATGGATTTGACATGAAAATTAGGGTTCTTTAGGTTTATTATAATGAATTATAGTTTTTGTATTATATATGCCTAAATTTAGGTTAAAAACTACATTTTTCTTATATTGGGAAGGGTGTTCTTGAGACTAGAATGGGTGATGGGTCTCTCAACTAAGCATGATCAGAGGCCAAATAAATATTCATGTATGTTATCTACCAACATAATTAAATTTAAATTCCATTTTTATACCAAAAAACTCTGGAGTTAGAATTATCTAACTGCTACTTTAATTTTGACAACATTTATTGTCAGTGTTTCCACACTCCTAAATAATAGTGAAAACATGCATCTAGGTGGGTTCAAAGGTAAAATTTATGGACGGATGTGTCATTTTAATTTTTATGTCTTTAAAGTGAAGTATTTTAACTTAGATGTCCTAAAGGCATAAACGTCAGTTGGAGTTCAAGAACTTGTATCTTAACTGTAAAAAGTTGCATTTTAGGACCCATTACTACAATGTATACCATGGATCTATCTTGAAGGTTATATAAACATGATATAAGGTGAAATTATAAGGTTTAAACATTCACCCAAGGGTTATTTTATTTTATGACAATGACTTACAATTTATATTTTATGCACGCCTAAAGTAAGGCTAAAAATAGATTTTTTTTGTATTGGGAAGGGAGTTATTAAGGCTAAAATGGGTGGTGGGTATCTCGATCGAGAATGATTGAAAGATGATAACCTATCCTTGGACATTATTCACTAACCTATATGTGTTGGAAGCACATTTTACATCCATGAATCACTAGATGTGGATTTATCCAACTATTCTTTCAACTTAGACAATATTTGTTTTCACTATTTTCCTGCTCTTGAATAGAAGTGAAAACACATATTTAAATGGGTTTTGAGGTTGAGGTCATTTATTTTTCTAGACATATTTAAAGTAATAGGTTTTCACTTAGATGTTTTGAAGGCATGAATTCTAATTGGAGCTCAATAATTTGTCTCTTCACTACAAAAACATTACATTTCAAGACTTGTTACTACAACTTGTGCCATGGATTGGTCTTGAAGGATCCATAAATGTGTGTTGGGATGAAATTATAATGATTTTATACAAACCCAATATTTAATTTGGTTCATGAAAATAACTTATTGTTTATATTTTATGTACGCCTGAGTTCAGGCTAAAAAACTACATTTTTCTTGTATTAAGAAGGATGTTATTGATGCCAAAATGGGTGGTGGGTCTCTTGACTAGGTGTTATGGGAGGACAATAACCTAGTCATATATGTTATTCACCACCCTAGACATGTTATAAGTTCTAGTTTCCATCCATAAAGCATCAAAAGTGGATTTTTCTAACTGCCATTTTAAGTTTGACAACATTTGTTGTCAGTGTTTCTATGCTCCTAAACAGTGGAGCAAATATATGAGAAGAAGAGAATAAATTTCCAAATGTAGTGGAGAGGGAGATAAAAAAGTTTATGAATTAACAAAATAGATATAACTAATAAAATATTCTAAATCCTTAAGATACATGAGAATTACATTTTTGCATTACTTTAAAGGACCAAAGAAGAGTCTCTACAAGAAGGGAAACAACTCTATGGAGAATGAGATAGAACAACACTACTTCATGATTACATGGTGAATGCAATTTGACTCCAAGAAGAGGACAACCTTTCAATAAAAGTGGATGCATCAAACAAGTAAAATGTATAATGCCATCAATAGAAGGTATGCAAGAGATGTGTAGTCCATTATTTTTCTCAATTATACTTATAATATAAATGTGGCATGTCTATAAATTCAACAAATAAAAAATGTAAATATCAAATCCCAAATGATATTAAACTAGTATAACAAGGTTATTCACATTGTAATAGTGGTAAAGGGTGTATTCCAAATGGTTTATCCCAATCATGAGAGGCACTTCATAGTAATAATGACTCTATCTCAAACATTATACTATTTTCTCCCATAAAGTTTTAATTGCAACACATATTGAAAGGTTTTAAGTTAAAATTTAATTAATTACATGAAATAAATATTAAATATGATCATATATAAATAGGGCCATACAATTTTCAAATTTAGTTTTAAAATAATATTGTGAGCCAAATTATACATGAAAATACTATGCTCATACATATGTTGCTTAGTTTGCATGAATAATATATCAAAGTTTCTTTGTGTGCAATTTGCTTATTGGTCTTTCCAATTTGCCAACAAAAATATGATCACCACAAAATGTAAACACACACACACACACACACACACACACACACACTCACACACACACACACACACACACACACACACACACACACACACACACACAAGAAATACATGCATACAAAATAATAACATAATATGATGTCGGGTGAATACCGTATAGGCATATATTTCCAATAACATATACATTTCCATATATGTATGTACAGAAAATTACATCATCTAAAAACTTAATATAACATCGGGTGAATGTCATATACACATACAATGCCAAAAACATATACATTTCCATATAGGAATACAAAATAAGTAGATCATCTATAACATCATACTCATCAAATAGTCTCCCTCTCTTTGCCTACCTCGAATAAGACTATACCTGGGATGCCCTACTCATAGATGGAGATCCGTTAGATCTGTTGGATTCCTCTAAGATCAAACTACATGTCCTTCTATGCTTATATCTCACCTATAGCTAAACCCATTCAAATACAAATATTATTATAAACTTTAAATACTATACTTGAAACCAAGTTCAAAAATTAGTTTTAAACTATAATGAAAAATAATGTAACATGCACTTATGCAATCTTGTGGTCACAATCAATTTACATCTAATACTCAATAGGGTTAATGACAGGTCAAGGTACACAAACAAGCATGTGAAATGGGGATAAAATAAAATAATGTACTCTGCTAATCATCTAAATGGGATGATCATATGTCATTGGATAACCATACACACATAATACATTCACATAAGTTATACTTACTTAACTATCTAGTAGAATTATTAAAATAAAACTATATTTACTATTTAAAAATACAAGTTACCATGTACCTAAATGAATGTCTATGTAGATGACATTGTAGTATCAATGCATGTGTCTATATAAGTTTGTAGAGATGGATTCTTGACCTTTGTCATCAATTGAACAAACAACCTCGTTTAGTTTTCTAGAGAATATTGAATATATATTACAAATTTATCTCCTTTATTAAACCTAGAATTAGTTAAAGTAAAATTTAAAAACTTTTTATTTTTTCTATATATAAATTACAAACTAGCAAGAAAATTAGATAAAAAATAATTTGGGGTTATGTAAGACATAATCCTTATATGAATTTTCACTTGCATAATCAAATGGAAATGATGTAATTTGAGGAATTGAGATAATAATTTTCCCTAGACACTTCAATTCAAGTCTTATACTTAAAATTTTATCACTCTTAACCTCTGAAAATCTACTCACTTTCTTGATTTACTCCTTATCATATATACATGCATTGTGCACTTGTGCATTTCTAAGCATCATTATCTCAAGTTAGTACCCTATTGGCATGTAATTAGACACACAAAGAGAATAAAAGTATGAAAAAGAGAAACACAAAATCAAGGAAAAATGGTTAATGGGATCTAGAATATAATAGACCAAGAACATAATATTTAATCATAGTGTACTTGAATTTTTAGATCATTGATAGATTAATTTAACCTAATAAATTGCATACATGATTCACACAAGGGAAATAACTTAAGGATTTGGAAGATAAGTGGTGGTAATATAAATAACAATTAAATTTTTGAGTGATTAAGAAATACTACGAAGAAGAGATGATAATAAAAAAAATGTGTAACATTAAAATAAGTTTGAGAGGTGAAGGAACACCACCAATATGAAATTAGAAAAAATAGGAGGAAGAATATGTATTTTTAAAAAAACTAGGATAAATACATAATTATACATTTAAGAAGACTATGCATAAGTTTGATCATTATTAAAAACATTGAAAGATCCATTATTCAACCTATAAGGTATATTGTCAATTAGGGGTTCTTAGGTTAGGTATTTTATCTCTATATATTTCAACACATTTTGAACATGTATGACTGTTAGTCAAAACCATGTATATAATGTACATTGAGTACCATATTAACTCAAAATTACCTCTGTATATGTGAATATTGGCCTAATAACATCAACGCATGCACTAGTAGATGGCCTAGAACTAGCTATGTATATGTAAACGTCTATTGACCCAAAAATGTAGTAGTGGACCATGAAGATGATGGAATTGTCTCCTCCCAATTCATAAAAAATTACATATCTATTATTTAATTTATATGTAAATTAATTTTTATCTTTTAAATATAAATATAACTAAAATTTAACATGTCAAATATAAAAGATACCTACATATGTGTAGTGATTGATGTGTGCACATAAAATGCACATGCTAAACACTCAACACTCATAAGTTTATTATCTAATCCCTTAGAAGCACAACCATAGTCATCATAAAGTTTAGTTCATATAACACCACTATATCTATAATGGTGAGGTTAGGTATGCATACTGGGTGGAGTATCTCTACCATTAATATTAGAAAGTCTACTTGTATGATGAATGAGTGTGTCAATAAGCATACTAAACACATGTAAAGTATCAATCTCCAAAACCTCATTCACCATAGAGTGGATATCAAGATGAAGTGGATTTTAGTTATGGACCCTTACAAGTTGATCAAGCACATGGCATGCACCTAGTCTATCCTATGTAGAGCTTTTCCCTCAGCCCTAAAACTCTAATAAATCAAAATAGTTGGAAATCTTATTAAATACAAACTCAAAGTAGAGATTCCTCAAAAAGTAAAATGGGACCTTGTGGCCTTATTATAGGTTGGTAATCAAACACCATCCACTGTCGGTCCCAAAAATATTTTTTAATCAAATTATGTTGGCATATATGGATCAAGAAGTATTTTGTGGATAGTATAAAGGGTACATTCTTTACTGGATCATTGAATAATTCAAAAATTAGGTTGTTTGATTTTTTTAATCCTTAACATCACTTTTTGATAATGTTTCAATGTAGTAATCCCTACATCTATCAATTTAACTCATTATTGAGTCAACTTGACTCAATACTAACTCTAGAGTATTAGCCAAATAGGTATCAAATAGTAAACCCTAAATCTATCCTTATATGATTACCATAAATCAATTTGACTCATTATCGAGTTAGCTTGACTCAATACTAACTCTAGGGTATTGGCTAAATAGGTGTTGTGGGTGTTGGTTGAAGTGGGGTCCTTCATTATCCTAAAGTTTTATTTTATATTCCACTATGTATGCAACCAAATCCCCTTAACTACCTGGAAGGTATTGTGGAACTGTAGGATGGTTAGGCAAAGGGTTAGGAAGAGGTTTAATAGTTTATCCACTTGTAGTTAAATGATCAGTTAAAAATTGGGTTTTAATAGAAAATAATGTGAATAAAAAAATTGTTAAAATATAGTGCTACATATCCTCCACAATGGCATTGTTGATTGATTGAGGTAAAGTGTGATTGTAGCTTGTTTTCTCCTATAAAAAGAATGTAGTCATGGTTTAGCTAGATTAGGGTAGAGTATAAAAAAATGAGTGAGAATTAAAAAAACATAGGTTTGGATCATTTTATATTTTATTTCTATGTTGGCATAACATGTACGCATTATTATGTGTATACATTATGTCTCAAAATTTTTGAGCCTAAATTGACGTAATGCATATGCATTAGGGTTAATGTCCATGAAATTATTCCTCAAGTTCATATGCTTACACAAAATTATGATAATAGAGAAAATGAACATGAATTGTTACAAACTAATGTAATGATTATAAATATTTGAAGCATGGTTAGTGTTGTCATTGATTTTCTTCACAATTGTGTATGGTCCAATTTTATTGTACTTAAACTTATTCTATGCCTTCAAATGGAAATAATTATGTATTCCAATTGGGTATTTAAGAGACAATATTATAAGATAATTGAATAATGGTGGTTTGGCTAGACATTTTGGTAAGAAAAAGACAATAGTTTTGGTAGAGGAGAAGTATTTCTGGCCAAATATGAAATGAGATGTGATAAAATATGTTTCAAGGTGTAGGATTTGTCAAGTGGCAAAAAGACATGCATAAAATTTAGGGATATACATGTTGTTACTGGTTTTAAGAGGACCATAGATAGGTTTAAGTATATATTTTGTGTTGGGATTACTAAACACACAGAGGTAATAATTCAATTTTTGTTGTTGTAGACATATTTTTTAAGATGGCTCATTTAATTGCATTAAATAAAGCCAATGATGCCACTAGAGTTGTAGAACTATTTTTAAAAATTTTTGGGAGATTTCATAGTGTTCCAAAAATAATTATATTAGATAGGGACACTAAATATCAAAGTCATTTTTGGAGGACTTTATGAAGGAATATGAGGACTAAACTACAATTCAATTGTCCATACCACCCCCAATTAGATGGATAGATAAAATTTGTAAATAGGAGATTGGAAAATTTATTGAGATACATAGAGATAAACCTAAGCAATAGGACTTGGATTTATCACAAGCTAAGTTTTCATATAATAGTTCAGTGAACATATCAACAAAAAAATCAACATTTCAGATTGTTTATGGGAAAAATCCTATCTATTTTTTTGATTTAGTAAAATTACCAATTACAGTATGAGTTAGTAATGATGCATAAATATTTTCAAAACATATATAAAAATTACAAGAATAAGTAAGAAGAAAGGTGCAGGTAGTAATGAGAAGTATAAAGTAGCAACATATATTAAAGTAAGATCAAAAATATTTTCATAAGGAGATTTAGTAATGGTTTACTTGAGGAAAGAGAGATTTATGAAAGTACATGCAAATTTTTTTCCTATCATAGAATTTATTATTGGTGCAATAATACTACTAAAATTCTTAATGAACTTCTTGTAAAAGGTTGCTAAACCATGAAAAATTCTTACGTCTATGATGATATTTGAGATAGGCCAATAAACAAGTGCCTTTACATTTTATTAATCTATTCTTACACCATCTGCTAAAACTAAAAATCTCAAAAATACCAAACTATTCTGTATAACCCCTCACTTCTTTAAATTTGGACAAATCTTTTCTTTTCTTAACAATTTTAATACCATTCTCAAATGTTGTAAGTGATCCTTTTTAGAATTAGTGAATATGAAAATATCATAAAAATAAACCACCATAAACTTACCACTATATTCTCATAGCATTATGTTCATCACCCTCATTAATATGTTGGGTGCATAAAAAAATCTGAATGGCATCACCATCCACTCATATAAATCATATCTAGTCTTGAATACTATTTTATATTCATATCCTTCATGAATCCAATCTGATAGTATCCACTCCTTAGATCAATCTTGGTAAAATATTTTGCTCCTGCAAGAACATTTACCATATCATCTAAACAAGGTATAAGAAACCTATACTTGAATGTAATTTTATTGGTTTCTCTACTATCTACACACATCCTCACCTCCATATTTATTTGGAGTTACAAATGCTGGTGATGCATATGGACTCATGATCTCCTTTATTACATCCTCTCTCACCAATTTAGTAACATATTTATTTAATTATGTATGTTTTATTGGAATCATCCTATAAGCTACTTGATTGGGTAGAGTTGATCCTAGAATCAAATCAAATATGATGTTGAATATATCTAATTGGTGGTAAACCATCTTATAATTCATAAAGTATAACATTTTCATATTATTTCAATAATAAAACTACTTCTGCTGGTACTGGTGTCACTTCTGTATCTTCTTTCTTCACTACTAAAACATAAGAACAATATGTCATCTTCATGTCTTTGATAAATTATTTTGCATTAAACATGCTTTCATCTTACCATTTTTATTTAAAAGGTAAAAAACTACATTCATACCACCTTTATAGAGATTATATGTATTTTTTGCTCTATCATGAATTTTTTTCTATCAAAATGTCATGGCCTTCCCAATAACAACACACCATATTTCATCCTTATAATTTTTACCTATAAAAAATTTGATTAAGCACCTTTTATATACTATAACTTCATTCTCTTTCGTAAACCATAAAATTCAATAAGGATTATGATACTTTTCACACTGCTAAACTAGTTTTTCAATCATGTTTTTAGAACACATATTTTCACAACTACCACCATCTGTAATTACTTTGCATATCTTAACTTCTAAAGTACACCTTGTTTAAAAAATATTTTTTGATAACCATACATCACCAAATTCTTTATTATACACATGTTCATTCCTTGGAGCAATCATTGTTCTTCTGATCATGAGAATTTATCCAACATTTGTTGTTGCAACTTCAGTATTTTGCTCTTCCATTTCAGCTTCAACTAAATTCACTCTTGAGTGATCCTTTTACCTCCTTTATTGATCTTGGTAGAATGGACACTCAAATGATATATGGCCTTCTTCTCCATATATGTACAAACATAAGACCTGCATTGATTTGAAAACCATCCTCTACTGCCACCATAGCTTCATTCTCTCTGAAATCCTCTTCTTCTTTGCTAGTATTGAAACACTTCCCTTATCTTCTTGTCTTTCTCCACCACATGATGATTCTCCTTTAGTGATGTTAAACCCACCTCTATTTTTATTAAATCCATCTCATGCCCCTATTAGAGGGGACTGTCCTCTTCTTGGCCCAATAGATGTTCTTTTGAAATTTTGTTTGTTCTATTTTATTTCTGCTTTCAAAGCTAATTGATAAGCTTCCTCCATGCAAAACATTCTATGCTTGCTTAATTCATTTTGAAAGGAAATTTGGTCACACTATGAAGAAAATGTTGAAAAAGTGACATTTTATTTGACATTTTTTTCTCAAATTTACTAGTATCATAATCACTAATAATTGTTTTCACATTATAAATAAATATTGTTGATATATTTTTATTTAAAAGAATAACAAACTACAAACTTGACTTCTAAATCATGATTTTATATTAAAAAATATTATAATATATAAAATTATTCATCTTTATCTTACAATTATTCTCAATCTTATCTTATAATTATTGTCAATATAAATTAAATATATAATACACCTTTTTTTTATCTTCATGATTACAAATTATTATCAATGTTTATAAACACACAACACTTAGATTTCTTTTTACTATTTAGACAACAAATCAAACATAAATAATATTTTAATAAAATTAAATTCTCAACCATGAGATTTGCAGCTGTCTTTAAGATAAACCTTTTATTTAATATATATATTTAAAAAAAGGAAACCAAGGAAGAAGTTACAACCAAACTTCTCACGGGAAAATGTATTTTTATATTGGATAAAAAAAAGCTCTGGGCTCCTAAAAAATATATAATAAAAGGCATTTATTTATGTACAGGGAACAGTTTTCCAAATGTTTTATACATTTTTTTTTAGTATTTTGGAAGGTCAGTTTTTATATGTCGATCTGGGATAACTTGACAGTTTGATGGTACACCCAAATTCGACCTTATACTGCCTTTATAAATTTTTATTATTCCACCAAAATCACCGGTTCTTAGAATGCAGCCTATGGTCAACGCACGTTCTTTAAAACCTAATATTCTATCTTATATCGACCTTTCGAATTCTACAATTAAAAAATTCAGGTGCTCTGGATAATGGGGCAGCGAACCTCATGTCTGCCATGTTGGTATGCATTATGTAATGCAGAAAAAAAAAACATGTACCCATGCAAGGAAAACCGGGTTTGCTTCTGTGTTCCACAAACAACTAGTGGTATTTGGAGTAGTCATTATATGTAGAGTTTCGTAATCCCCTTAACGATCATGGTGCGATAAAAGTCTGAAGTAGAAGATAGGACGTGATGTTGGTTCGTCTCAACCAGATTTAATGATGATAATTTTCAGTTTTATCAGGTCGAGCCGAACCAATATTACTTCTTCTCTAATAATTCTTATTTCTGTTTTAGGATTGGTTCCTTTAGAGTAATAATGATATAATTTTTTCATCTCTTACAAATCGTTTGTGTCATATATTTATAATCTCATATGGATTCATCTTTAAGAGAATGAAGAATGAAGCCAATGCCCAGGGAAAAAAATCTTCCTTATTCTCTATTGTGAGTTACATTTTGTTGTTCCATGTTTACTTAAGGCCTTGATGCTCGGGATCAATGAGATCATTGACATCTTCCATGTTTTGCCCTAAATATTCCTCGCATTTTATCGTTGTCGATCTTTCATAGGAGGATCTGATCATGATGCTGTTTACTATGATAATAAGCGTGCTATTCCATGCATGTTCAACGGGATGCTCATCCAACCAAATGTCTTCCTTGCATATGGCAACCCCAAGAAGAATATGAAGTTATGCTTGCATCCAAGGTTTTCTTCATTGTCAGCTTTATTAGAGTGGTTGATTGTCTTATAAGGAAAAGGCTAATTGTTTTGCAAATTAGCATACTGAAAATTTTCATATTTTTTAATTATTTATTTAACTTCCATTTAAATCTTTTATATATATATTGTATCAACGCATTTAAAATGATTCTTAAGGTCATATAAAATGTATTGGTGATTTGAATGAAAATAAATTTGTAAAAAAATTAAAAATATTGAGTGTTAATTTGTAAAGATAGTTTGAAGAAAAAGGATTTTAAACCTATTTTGAGGGATGGTGGGTTATCTAATTCCATGGAGTGAATTTGTGGCAGTGACACTCAACTCTCAATTGACTTTGCTAAAGGTTGGAATCCCAAAACCGTGATTGAGGTGAGGGATGTTACAATTTTGTTATTAAAAATCTGATTGCTCATGTCACTGGGATGAGTACACGTGGTAGGTAATATTTTAAGAACAAGAGAGAAAAGGCTAAGGAAATACAACAATTTCTAGAGTCTGGTAAATAATTGATACCTTTCCAATGCGAGTTTCTTCATAAGCCCTTCCCTGTGCCTTACCATCAAGTGACAAAGTTATAATTATCTCTCTATTCGTAGAGGGTTATGGTACTATGGAGTTGTTTTCTCTTATAATTTTTCCTTGTTTAATCATTTCAAGCATAATGTTCCTATAAATTTGACCCTTTTTTTTTCTTTCTTTCTTCTTATTCTTTTTTTTTTTTCTCTGTCGATGTTTCTTGAGCACTCAATTACTAACATGCATTTTCAAAAAGTCCCTTTACCCCATCACCAAGCTTTTATTTTTATTTTTCATGGATGTGCTAAGTCTCTTAGGGTGGGGCTTTCTTTTGTTGTAAAATTGGTTAATTCTTCAGTGAAGGGAAAACCATTTATAAAACATAGAGGAAAGGCTATGCTTATAAGGCCATTACCATTACAATTCCTTCTAAATCCCCTATGACTACCCCTTCTAAAACCCTTGTGAAGAAGACATGGGATTTCATTGTATTTGACTTTGAGGACAAGGAATTGGAGGAGGCAAATGATGATGATGAGTTTTTAATGCCAGAGGATAATCAGGTTGACGTGGAACAGACTGAGGGTGAGCTAGAAGATGCTTTATAAAAAAAGTTTTGGTTCTGGTTTGGATGAGGACCATAGGAGGAAGCAAGGGAGGAGGAAGCTTGTCGTGGAAGTATTCATGCAAGTATTAATCCTTGACTGCAAATATTAACCTCCATAAGAGTTTGTTGTCTTTGATTATTAAGGATACTAATGTTAATATTTCTAGATTACTTTAGATGGAAGCCAGAATAGATAATTTATAGATGGAACCAACCCAATAAAAATGATTAAAGTCACTATTAAGAATTATCTTTCTAACATAATTATTTTTAAAGAAATAATTAAGGTAGGCAAAGATCAACAAAGTGGCATCTATGCAAGTAAGAGGATCAAGGGTTTAGATAAAGGGAAGACTATGGAGTTGTACAATACAATGTCAGGAGATATTGAAGATGTCCTCAACAATCTAGTTAAATAATAAAACATCATCCTAAAAGATTTGGATATGTAGTTTGTTACATCTATTTTATAATTTTGTTGTTGTTTATTTGCTGTTTATTTGTTATGTATAGACAATTCTTCTTAATGTATATGTAGTTTCATTTTTGATAGTTTTTCTTGTTATCTGGGTGCCTATTTTTTGTAACTAGGATGGGATGCAGTCAAAACCTACTCTTTATCTTTAATCAAAAAAATTGTAAAGATAATTAAGCGTTTGATTTTATAACCTAATACTAACAAGTTTATTCGTAATAATGTAAATATCACATTCATTTTCAAGTTAAATTTTATGACCACCCAATTATAAATTAGCACCCAAAAAATACTAAATATATCATTAAATAGTCAAACATTCAATTTATGAATATATGTAATAAATAAACTCATTTAATTAATTTATATATATTTATAAACCCTTAAATTTAATCTAGAAAAGGAAGACCTCTCATGAATATTTATTTAAGTTCACCTCTACTCTTTACCTTTTGAATACTATTTTTTTTAAAGACATGAACTAAGTCACAAAATTGTAGGCACTAAATAATAATAGATGGGAATGTAAATGAGGCTTTATTGAAGACAAGAATAGTATACAAGAAAGGTAGATATATTTGATAAGATATGCAAGGTTAAAAAAGGTAGGGATCTCTACAAATATATGTTAAGTTTAATATTTATAATATCTCTTTATATCTATTTTTAAAAAGAAATGAACAATTAAAAAAAATGAAACAATTTATCTTGAAATCCAAAAATTTGATAGAAAAACTTGATATATATTACATTGTTAAGCATAATGATCTGTTACACTAGGTTAATAATTAGCATAGTGATTAGAGTTCAATTAGTGCAATCTGTCATAGCGTCAGTTTCATGTTTAGTTGGCAGATTAGGTAGCATAGTGGTTACAGGTTTACAGTTCTATTAACTGATTTCTCTATGTATATATATGCCTATGTTGATCAATAAAAATTATCGAAGCATTCAGTATTTCTTTTCCTTAAAAATTTATGTGACAAGGCTTCTCTTAAGAATTCAATAGATTCTGTAAAGAGTTAAATCTCATTAAAAAACAAAAAACACAAATAATTTAAAAAGAAACAAACCTAAACTATTTAAATATTTGCTATATATTTTTATATTTTATAATATTTAAACCCTTTAGAGCATTTTTTTTCCTCAATTTTTTTGAATGCTCATAAATGGTTTTCAAAAGTATTAATTTATAGACATTGAAATTAGTTTATTTCATGAGCTTTCCAATATAAATTATGATTTCAAATTTAAAACTAGGTTTACGGCGTTACAACCTTAAAAAGGTGATGTTTTGTTTTAAAAGTATACTAATATTTTTAGTATTATTAACAAAATAATTTCCCTATCTTCCACCTAGATCAATACAATTTTGAAAATGTGGTCTTAAAGATAGAAAATTTGGTATGTGAGCAACCTCTTACATTTGAGAACATCCCCTTTAATGGTCATTTATGTCACAAAGCACAACTCAACATTATCATCTCTTTCCCTTTGGTGCCCCCACATGAAAAGTACACTTAGCATGAAAGGAGATAGAGAGAGAGCACACTTAGCATGAAAGGAGATAGAGAGGATTACATTCAATTTAAACTTCTTTAAGCAACTCAAACTTAGAACCCACCATGTACAAGGACCTGCATTGGCGTTAGAAATGCTATTTTTAGACTTTTTCAAAGGCATATAACAGGGTTTTCAAAGCAAAAACTCTTGAGCTAGATTCTTTCCATTGAAGTAATGGTTTCAAGATCCAAATAAGAAAGGTATTATAAATGAAGTTTTATTTGGTTTATTTATTTATTTTTGGTAGGTATTATATGTTGTATAAGCTTTATTAGGGAATGCTTTGACTCGACCAAAATGTATTTTAATTTACGTGTTTAATATATGCATTCAAGTCTTTCATTTGTGTTAGATAGTTATGATTCACGTTTCTTTTAGTTATTTCATTAGTTTGTAATTATTCATGTTTGATGCAGAAAAAGAGGCCAAATTTTTGGAGGTCTTGACTTTTGATCCATAGTTTTGTTTGATCCCATCTTCATGTCAAAATGATTGTTTTAAAAAGTTTAATGCATCCATAACCTTTTATTTTGATTATGAGACATTTTTTTTCAAAAGGGTCCAAAATTATAGTTTAATATTATTTTTAGATTTCTTCTAAATTTAGAAATTGTCTATTTTTATAACCAAACTTGAACATCAATTGAAATTCATTTGATAGGTTCATTTTATTGTTTAGTTTATTTTTGGAGTTTTTTAGAGTTGCACATACTTACATGTGAAACTTACTAAAAATAACATCTATTAAAAATAGCATTTGTGTTTTATTATTTTTAAGAGTTTCAAATTTTGTATGCCAACTCCAATTCTGAGTTAAGGCTTATTTATGCATAGTTTGTAATTATTTGAATTATTCAATACAAATCAATACTAGTTATTGTTCAAAATATTGGCCTATTATATTTTTATTTGTCTTGATAGTATTCAGGTTCATTATTCTTCCTTATTTATATTATTATCACATTTTACAATTGAGACTACATTATAGGATTTGTGCCTTAAATATTCCATGACTCCTACATAAGGGTATGTATATCTATCAATCATAATCGAAAGAGGAATTTTTTTATATGTTTTATAAATTACAAACATCACAATAGAAATGTATGCACAATTTAATGTATACACAAGACATGAGAATTTCTTGATAACATGCCTCAAAAAGATGTGATCACATAGAATGCAATGATATTAAGATGTGAAAAAATAGATTTTATCATAATATTCTAACTAATTAATCACTACAAAAAATATCTTAACCAGTTTTATAAAACTAAAAATGATTTTACATTCCATGATAGGAATGTAAGTAAAATGTGACAACATACACAATAAACATAAAATATTTTAAAAAATGTCTTAATGAAATATGGTCACATGAACTATAATGATGGAGTTAAGACACTTATTTGTGCTTTATAAATATTAAAATATCTTATCATAATTATTTGATATATTGGTATCTTAGCATTAAATCTAGTGATATAAGATGAACAAGTGTTGTATTTTTTTTAAATTAATGATTTACATGTTTTGTAAAAACTTTGTTATGGAACATTTTATTAGGGAATGTTTTAACTATAGAACAAAAGAATTTTTATAAGATCATATGATAATGTAATAATATATTTCATCATTTCTATATAAATTCTTCATATATTTTGCATTTATTCTATTAGTTTTTAAAAATGCAAATTCTTGCTCTATGTTACCATCATTTTTAATTTAAATTACATTAGAGCATTTGTACCTTCAATATTGTAAGGTTTCTACATAATAATATGCACATCCATTTTAAATCATAATCAAAAGTAGATACAAATTATCAAATGATGTAGTTTTAAGCATCACATTATACACATGTATGAAAAATGTGAAAACATACACAAGGCACATGACCTGTTTGACAAAATGTGGCAACATACATAAGGCATGGGAACTATTTGGAAAAATATCTTGACAAAATTTGGTCATAAGGACTAGATATTAAAAGTTTTATATGAAAATATTCAACCTAATGAATCCATATGGAGCATACGTTAATAAATTTTATGATGACAAAATTGATTTTACATACGATGACATGCATATACGTAAAATGTGAAAACATACACAATTCATGTGGACTATTTGGAAAAATTTCTTAACCAAATGTGGTCACATGAACTACATTTATGGGTATAAGAAATTTAGTTTTGATTTATGAAGAGGCAAATATATTAGCATTCTATACAAATAAGTTAGTATCTTACCATTAAAGGAAATGATCTTAGGGTAAAAGTGTTTTTATTTTTGTCTTTTATTTATTTTGATATTAATGTTTTATGCATTATAGAAGCTTTGTTAGAGAACATTTGGTTAAGGAATGTTTTGAGTGAGCCAAAATAATTTTTTGGCATATGTGAATTAAAAATAGATTTCATATTTTATATATCCATGCTTCAAATATCTAAAATCATTACATTAGTTTGAACAATTCATGTTCCTTTTTTATATTATCACAATTTTGTGTAAGTGTACAGAGTTGAAGAATAATTTCATAGACATTAACCCTGATACATATATATTACGACAATTTAGGATTAGAAATACCAAGCCATCATACATACACGTAATAATGTGTAGTGTTATGCCAACATAGAAATAAAAATATAAAAAGAACCAAACTAATGTTTTTTTTCATTCTCACTCATTTCATTTTATGATCTACCCTTCCTAGCTAAATTGTGATCATGTTCTATCTGGAGAATAAAACAATCTACAATTACCCATTACCTTGATGAATCAATAATGCCATTATAGAGGATATGTAAGCAATCAAAAACCCAAACCTATTAACACTAGATTTTAACATTTTTTTATTTGAATTGTTTTATTGTTAAAACCCATTTTACCCTTTACACTATCCACAAAATGATTCTTTATCCATAGATACAAACATAATTTGATTAAAAAATAAATTTGGGACTGACGGTGGATGGTTTTTGGTTACCCACATTATAATTACCATGGTCCCATATTATTTTTTGAGGAAAATGTACTATGAGTTTATTCTCAATGAAATTCCAAACTATTTTGACTAATCAAAGTTTCAGGGCCAAGGGAAAGGCTCCATGTAGGATAGACTAGGTACACATTATGTGTTTGATCAGCTTGTAAGGGTCCCTACCTAAAATCTAATTTAGCTTGAGATCCCCTCTATGATGAATGAGGTTGTGGAGATTGACACTTTTCATGTGCTTAGAATGCTTGATAACACACTCATTCAACATAAGAGTAGGATTTGTGAGATTGATGCTAGAGATACTCCACTGAGTGTGCATACTTGACCTCACTATTTTAGATATAGTGGTCTTATATGCACTAGAACTTATGATGATGATGATAGTGGTGCTTATAAAGGCTTAGATAATAGACTTTTGAGCATTTATTTTTTGGCACATGCATTTGATGTGCACACATCAATCACTATACATATACAATTATCCTTTATATTTGACATGTTAAATTTTAGTTATATTTATATTTAAAAGCTAACCATGAATTTAAATAGAAATTGAAAAATATGTATGTAATTTTTTATGTTACAAGAGGATATTGTTTTATCATCTTCATGGTCCACTATTGCATTTTTGGCTCAATCAATGCTTACATATGCATATCTAATTTCTTGGCCATCTACTAGTGCACCTATTGATGTTAATAAGGCAATGGTCACATATACATAGGTAATTTTGAATTAATATTATTCTCTATGTGCATGCTTTTATTTATATAGAACTACTCTCTTGACTAACAATCATACATGTTCAAATTAAAACTTGAATGATAGTGATCTATGAATACAAATTATATGCATAAGATTTGTTGAAATATATAGAGATAAAATCTCTAACCTAAGAACCCCTATCAAAAATATCCCTTATAGGTTGAATAATGGATATTTGAATGCTTTTAATAATGATCAACCTTATATAAATTCTTTTTCAATGTCTAATGACATGTTTCTCCCATTATTTTTCAAAATATATAGTCTTCCTCCTATTTTTTCTACTTTCATATTGGTGATGTTCCTTCACCTTCTCAAACTTCTTTAAATGCTTCACAAGTTTTTTTTAATTATCATCTCTTCTTTATAGTGTTTCTTAAGTAATCAACATTTTCATTGCTACTTATATTACCACTACTTATCTTCAAAACCCTTAAGTTAGTTCCCTTGTGTGAATCATGCACACTATGTAATATCTTAAGTTAAATTCATCTATCAAGGATCTAAAAAAACTGTTGGCAAATTGGATAGCTTATAAAAAAATCAATTCAAGCAATGTAGAGCCAAACAATACATAGAATAATTATTCACACTATATTATATTATTTTATACATACTTGATAAAAAATAATTGGCTATTATATATCCATAGAGGTAGCACAATAAAATCCTAGAAAATAGGATCAAATAACCCAAAATAGTCATGGGTAACAACAAATCTTACAGGAATATGTTTTCCATAACAAACCTAATGACATGCTATAATAGGTTTAAAATAATTAAACCTATATAAAAATAATTAATAATGTTATTAAATCCTATCACCCCCTTAATTCAAACATGGTAAAGAGTTTTTAAACTCTCTGTGTAGCCTTAATTCAAACAAGGTAAAAAGTTTTTACACTCTTTGTGTAAGCTTATCACCTTTGAGGTGGCATGCCATCTTTGTGGTTTCATGGTCTTGGAGGCATTTTGGTCTTTCCTTGTAGGAATACCACAAACCTAAAAGTGACAGGAGTACATCTCTTTGCTTAACACCTTTGGTCATTTCTTGGATTACCAAAAACACATATGGTTTTCTACTACAGGTTGACCATGAACCTGGAAGTGATAGGAGGTCTTGACCACTTCGGTGGTTTCTTGAATTTCCACAAACCCTTTTCTAAGAACCAAACACTAATTTAGTGCTTTCGATCCCCATAATTTTCTTCATCAGGGGGTAACAAAATGGAAAATAATGCTTAGTATTTTTATTGAAAACCACATTACATAATAAAACCACAACACACACATCATAAAATAAACACACTAAAAAATGTCACCATAACAATGATGCGACCCTGTCATAGGCATCTTAGGAGAGGGCACTAATTATCCTTTAGCCTCTATGTATCCTCTAGCTTATAGTAAGTTGTTTCTTATTTAATGACTTTGGCTTTGAGGCTCAATTTTACAATGATGGACATCGCATACCAATGATATTGCATCCATGTAATTTTTTTTGACTCTATATGATACAACAATTTTTTTGACAAAACGATTTGACCCACAAAATGACTCTTGAATCATTTTTTTTATTGATGACAAAATGATTTTATCTTTTATAAAGATGAATTTAAATAAATATTCTAACATAAAATGACTTGATGAATTTGAGAGAGACACCTAAAAGACTCTGACTCCTCAATGATTGAAGAATAATAATAATAAAGATACTAAATGACATATAAAATATACTATATTAGACTTAAAACAAATTGACCTAAAAATACTTTGAATTTCAACATTAAGATACAAAATTCACTAATGACACATGTCATAGAATCCAAAAATAAAATAACACCTAAAAATGAGACTCTGGCCTAAATATAAAATTATATTAATAAAAGAGTAGACTCAAAAATTTTAAAGCTATGAAAAATTCAAATTAGGTGGCTATCATGATCTGATGTATATAGGGCTTAGTTCATAATATCTTAGGTAAGCTACCAAAAGATACATATAAGGATCAGTGCCACATCACCATAGAATATGATGGGAATGCCACAAAAGAATTTAGTCTATGCATAATAAAAAATAGAGATTAAGCTCATCTGAGTGTGACAGTGTCACGTTCTAAATCATAGTGTAGTTAATAAGTTGTGGATGGTTTTAATTATATTTATAGTTATACACTTAGTTTTTAGTGGAACCCACTTAGATTTGCAAGTTGGATTTCCACTGCATGCCTCTCCTTTCTTAGTGTTACATAAGGTGAAATCTGGGTAGTCTTCTTCATGTCAATGCTTAGGTGCTATCAAGTCTGCTTGGTTGTTTTATCTTTTTCTAGCATAGGATCCATATGCTCCAATCTATTTCTTCATGTGCTACTTTACTTTAGCAACTAGGATTTTATTTTCTATAGTAACTGAATCTCATTTTGACATTCCTACTCTGATACCACACTGTTGGCAAATTAGAGAGCTAATGAAAAAATCAATTCAAGAAATGCAGAGCTGAATAATACATAGAATAATTATTCACACTATATTATATTATTTTCTACATACTCGATAAAAAAATTTGGCTATTATATAGTGATGGAGGTAACACAACAACCTCCTAGAAAATAAGATTAAATAACCCAGAATAGTCATGGGTAATAATAAATCTTATGAGAATATATTTCCTGTAACAAACCTACTAACATTATATAATAGGTTTAAAATACTTAAAACTATATAACAAATAATTAATAATGTTATTAAATCCTAAAAAAAACAAGTACATCATTATTAAATAATATGCTCTTGTTATATTATATTCTTAGGTCCCTTTTAACCATTTAACCCTAATTTTGTGCTTCTCTTTTTCATATTTTTATTCTCTTTGTGTGTATAATTCCATGCTAATAGGGTAATAACTTGAGATAGTAAATCTTAGAAACACACAAGTGTGTAATGAATTTTTATATGATAAATAATAAATCAAGAAAGTGAGTAGAGTTTTAGAGGCTAAGAGTGATAAAATTTTAAGTATAAGACTTGAAATGAAGTGGTTAGGGAAAATTATTATCCCGATTCCTCAAATTACATCATTTCCATTTCATTATGGAAGTGAAAATTCATATAAAGATTGTTTTTTACATCACCATGGATTAATTTTTAGCTATATTGCTTGTTGGTTTCCAATTTTTATATAAATAAAAGGGTTTTGAAATTTATTTTAATTGATTATGGGTTTTATTAATGATATAAATTTGCAATATATCTTCAATATTCTCTAGAAAAGTAAGCGAGGATGTTTGTTTAATTTATTAAAAATGTGAATACTCCTCCATCTCTATGAGCTAAAATATACACAAGCATTACTGTGACAATGCCATTTCCATAGACATTCATTGAGGTACATGGTAACTTGTAATTTTGAATTGTAAATATAGTTTTATTTTAATAATTTTACTAGATAGTTGAATAACTTATGTGAATCTATTATGGATGTAGGGTTATCTAATGACATATAATAGTCCCATTTAAATGATTATCAGGGTAGCTTCTCTTATTTTTTCCCCATTTCACATGCTTGTTCATGCACCTCGACCTATCAATGACCTTATTGAGTGTTAGATGCAAATTGATCATGACCACAAGATTGCAATAAGTGCATGTTTATTTTTTTATTCTAGTTTAAAATTAATTTATAAACTTGGTTTCATGTATAGTATGTAAATATTCGAATAATCTTTGTATTTTAATAGGTCTAAATCCAGGTGATATATGAGCGTAGAAAGACATGTAGTATATATGGAAATGTATGTGTTATTGGCAATATATGCCTATATGGCATTCATATGACCTTATTTTATGTTATTATTTTTTACATGCCTTAATGGATTTTATACATACATACATACATACATATATATGTTCACATCTTATGATGATCATCTTTTTGCATATAATTTGGCTCACATTATTATTAAAAAAATAAATTTGGTGGTTATATGGCCATATTTAGATATGGTTATATTCAATATATCCTTCATGTAATTAATTAAAACTAAATTACAATATTTAAATATGTGTTGTAATTAAAAATATATGGGATAAAATAGTATAATGCTTGAGATATAGTTCTGTAATACTATGAAGTGCATCTCATGATTGGGATACACACTTTATCACTATTATAATGTAGATACCCTTGATACACCAGTTTACTTTTATTTGGGACTTGATATTAAATTTTTGTATTCATTGAATTTATAGACATACCACATTTATATTATAAGTACAATTGAAACAAACAATGAAATACTCATCTCTTGTATACCTTCTACGGATGCCATTATACATTTTACTTGTTTAATGCATCCACCTTTATTAAATTTTTTGTTCTTATTAGAGTCAAATAAAATTCAAAAATGTAATCTTGAAGTGATGTTGTGATATCTCCATCTCCATAGATTTGTTGAGTTGTTGCCCTTATTTTAGAGACTCTTCTTTGGTGCTTTTAAGTAGTGCAAAATTGTAATTCTCATGTCTCTTGAGGATTTAGAATATTTTGGTGGTTATAGATATTTTATTTCATTTCATAATTTTTTTCTTTCCCTTTCCAAAACACTCATCTTGGTCATTTCTTCTCTTCTCATCATGTATCTACTCCATTGTTCAGGGGTGCAGAAACACTAACAATAAATGTTGTCAAACTTAAAGTGGCAATTAGAGAAATCCATGTTTGATGCTTTATGGATGGAAATTAGAACTTATAAAATATCTAAGGTGGTTTATAATATCCAAATTGAGGTTATTTTCCTCCCATCATATCTGATCAAGAGACCCACCACCCATTCTGGCCTCAAGAACACCCTTCCCAATACAAGAAAAATATAATTTTCAGCATGACCTTAGGCATGCATAAAGAAAAAATCATAAGTAATTTTCATTAACCAATTTTTTTTTTCATGTTTATAAAATAATTATAATTTAACCCCAAAAAACATCAATGGATCCTTAAATACCAATCCATGGCACAAGTTGTAATCATAGGGCTTAAAATGCAACATTTTTATAGTGAAGAGACAAGTTCTTAAGCCCCAACTAGAATTCATGCATTTGAGACCTATAAGTGAAAATAAATTACTAAAAGGATATATAGATAGGTAAGTGACATGTTTTACCATGAAATAAACTTCCAAACCCACTTGGATGCATGTTTTCACTTCTGTTCAGGAGTGAGGAAAAACTGACAACAAATGTTGTCTAACTTTAAAGGATAGTTGGATAAATCCACCTTTGGTGCTTTGTGGATATAAAATGTGTTTATAACACATATTGGGTGGTGGATAAAATATATTACTAGGTTTTCAACCTCTGATCATGCCCACTCGAGAGATATACCACCCATTTTAGACTCAATAATGCCCTCCCCAATACAAGAAAGATACATTTTTTAGTCTTCCTTAAGGCATGCATAAAAGAAAAAATATAAATAATTATAAATAAATAAAATAACATTAATTTTTATGTTAAAACCTTATAGTTTAAACATAAATTATGTATATGAAACATTGAATACCAATATATGGTACAAGTTGCAGTAACAGGTCCTAAAATGTAACTTTTTGTAGTGAAGAGACAAGTTCTTGAGATCCAACTAGCATTTATGCCATCAGGAACTCCAAAGAAAAATACATCACTTTAAAGACACATATAAATAAAAATGACACATCATCACATGAAATCAACCTGAAAACCCACCCGTATGCATGTTTTCACTATTGTTCAGGAGTGTCGAAACATTGACAATAAATATTGTCAAAATTAAAGCAATGGTTAGATAACTCGACCTCTGAATATTCATGGCTCAGAAATGGCATTGATATCACATTTAGGGTGGTTTATGACATCCAATAATTATTTTTTTCCTTTTATCATGCTCAATTTAGAGACCCACCACCCATTTTGATCTCAAGAATGCCCTTTCCAATACAAGAAAAATGTAGTTTTTTAGCCTAACTTTAGGCATGCATAAAATTGAAAATATAAGTCATTGTAATGAGATTAAATAACCCTCATGTGAATTTTAAATACCTATAATTTCAACATGGATCATGTATATATAACCTTCAATATGAATCCATGGCATAAATTATAGTAACAAGTCTTGAAATGTAATGTGTTAGTAGTGAAGAGACAAGTTATTGTCCTCCAACTGACATTTCAAACTATGGGACCTCCAAGTGTAATTCAATCACTTTGAAAACATATATAAAGTAAAATTACATATTATCCCATGATCTCCACCTCCAAATCCACCCATATTCATGTTTTCACTACTATTTAATAGTGTGGAAATAATGACAACAAATGTTGTCAAAGTTGAAGTGCAAGTTGGAGAGTTCCACTTCCAATGCTTCATGGATCAAATTTGGTGTTGAAAAAATATTATAGGTGGTGTATAACATAAAATAAAAGTTTATTTGACTCTGATCACACCTAATCGAGAGACCCATCACCGATTCAGGACTAACAATGTCCTTAATATATGAAAAATATAATTTTAGCCTAAATTTAGGCATGCATAAAATGAAAAATAAAAGTCATTTGAATGAACCTAAATAACCCTAAAATACATGTATAATCCCTCTAATTTCACCCTAGATCATGTTGATGTAAGCTTTAATACAAATCCATGACACAAGTTATAGTAACAAGGTCCTCAAATGCAATATTTATGTAGCGAAGAGATAAGTTTTAATCCTCGAACTAACATTACCACCTTCAGGACCTCCATGCACAAGTAAATCACTTTTAACACATATAGATAAATAAATTACATGAACTCCCATGACCTTGACCTCTAAACCCACTAGGATGTATGTTTTCACTATTATTCAGGTGTGTAGAAACACTAGCAACAAATGTTATCAAAGTTGCAGCGACAGTTAAAGAACTCCACCTTTAGTGCTTTGTGGCTTAAAAATGACACTACCAACATGTCCAAGGTGGTGGATAACATATAAAACTAAGTTTTTGGCTTATGATCATAGTTGGTCAAGAGACCCACCACTCATTTTCGCCTTAAGAACACCCTTACCAATACAAGGAAAATGTAGTTTTTTTGCCTATCATTGGGCATGTGTTAAATAAAAATTATAAGTCATTGAAATAAACCAAAAAAACCCTCATGTGCATGTTGAATCCTTATAATTTCACCCCATAGCACATCAATGGAACCTTCAAGACCAATTAGTGGTATAAGTTTGTTGTAATGGGTCTTGGAATGTAATGCTTTTGGAGTGAAGAGACAAGTTCTTGAGGTCCAACTAGAATTTATGCCTTCAAGTATTATAGGTACAAACCCATTACTTATAGAAAATTTAAATATCAAAAATGGCATGTGTTCCTTTAACCTACATCTTCAAATGCACACAAAGGCATGTTTTCACCATTATTCAAAAATAGGGAAATACTGACAACAAATGTTGTCAAAGTTGAGTAATAGTTGGAGAACTCCACCTCCGATACTTTATGGCTCAAAATTAACACTGCCAACACATCTGAGGTAATAGATAATGTCTAGTACTAGGTTCTTATCCTCCCATCACTCTCAATCGAAAGACCTATCACCTACTTCTACCTCAAGAACACCCTTTATGTAATAAATGATTACTTATATCAAGCTTCTCTTAGCTTCAAGAACATGAAATTATTTACTAATAGTGCAAAATGCATGAAGGTGGAAGTTTATTTGGAACCACTAACATAAAAAACAATTATTAGCAAATAATTAAAATAAAATTTATATATGCTACCTACAAAATCAATAAAATTTGGTGAAATAAAATACATCTACATTTGAGAAGTCAACATACCTTGGAATTTAAATCTAATGAACCACTAGGATCTGCTCTAATCTTGATAATATCAAGAATAACTTCATGGTCTAACTCATAAACTTTCCATATATTCTTAATTAATAGCTTCTCAAAATATTTGATCAATTGAATATTTGTTTCAAGAACCAAATTTGAATAGTGTAGTATCTTCATATGTGTTTCAAAGTCTTCAAACAACCATACATCTAAATTTTTTATAGGAAATCATTGAAACTACATTCCAATGACAACCACAAACCTAGTGGGATAGTTAATGTTTTCTTTATTTATGACCGGGGAACTCAATTTTTTCTTTTCCTCTACACACCAACATAAATAGTAATTTATTCCCTCTTCATTATCTTGATTAGCAATAACTTCAAAAACATGCCCTATATCAAGAGAGATAATGAGAATAAATAGTAATATGTTTCCTTTTAATTACGCTATCAAAATATATAATGAGAATAAATAATACATTAGGATTAATATTTTACCTAGTTACACTAGATCAATTACATGGTCTAAGTCATGTGACAAGTCATATCTATAAGTTGTAATATTGGTGGAACCTAATATGTGTCAATTGGGATTATATATCTATATATCCATTTCTCCACCCACTCTTTTGACTCACACTCAGTCCAAAAAGAGTCTATGCATGCAAAATAAAACCATGTTAAGTGTCTCATATGAATAGTCTAAGAACCTACATTTGAGCTACAAAATGAGTAGAGTTAACTTGATACTGTTACAGTTATACAAGCCTAATACTCTAGCAAGTGTTATTCCTCCATCAACTAGAAATATATATGAATAGTATAATCTTTTAGAGCACCATGGCCCATTTTTTCATTAAACCATGCAATAATGGTTATTACATCAGTCATAATAGCACCATCTTCAAAATTTAACTCCTCTCTTATAATGATTATTTTTATACATGCTATAGAATCATCATGCTCCCCTTTTCCATGGCCAAACTCAGTGAAACTGTAAATATGTTTACACCAGTGGTAATGTGCATCCTACTCAACCATTAAAACATCCATGCATTCTTGAATTATAATGTGTAATTGTCTGACCAAATATAATGATAATTGAAATTAATGTTACTCTTAGTCAACTATCCATAGAAAATCTCAAAATAACCTTGCAAATAATTTATAAAATGTGATCAACCATCATTGACATAAAAATGGTACTCCCTTATTATTTTTGATCTTGATCTGTACCATTAGGTGCATGCATGAATGTTGAATGAATGAATATGGAAACATGTATTATGTTGTAATATTGTGACCAACATTAAATTTGTGGTTTGAATGTATAATTCTCAACAAAGTCGAGTATTAAAAAAATATAACCAAGTGGGAATGTGTCCTTACTTAGGTTGAAATTTTCATCCAACTATCTAGCCCTGTGTGTGTGCCTTACATACTCATAAATAATTTGTTTCCTCAATTTGACCAAAATTTTAGAAAAAGGTATGTATTTTGTAACATTCTCACACCCTTTAGATTTTTTTTCCATATTTTAATTGATAAGTCACATATTTGCATTTGATAAAACAAACTAATTCCTATCTAATTGTACTTGTATTCTCCTCATAGATACAGTTTTATAATTTTGCCAGTCCACCACAAATGCTATAATTTATATTCAAACATGATTTATTATAAAAGAGTTATCCATATGATATTTCAAAAAAAATTGTTGGAATAAATTAATTTTCTAATTTTGGCATAAATTATATGCCACACTCTTGAAAAATGTTGTTAGTATGCAAAGTATAACATATATTGTAAAAAATATCACAGTGCATTAAAACTTCAACATGTTACCTACAACAACAAGTGGTGCATGTGTGATTTATTTTTACAAAAACTTAGAGTATAATTATGTTTGGGTGGTATGTAAGAAATGTTTTGGATGCAGTTTGTGGTTATGAGAACTAACTCTTATTTTGACTACATCTCTTGTATTGGGTAAAAATCTTGTATCATCTTTACAAAAGTATGCAAGTAAATCTTTGAGATCATTAGTTATATCCTTGTCCTTTCATGGAATTCTACAAGAGAATGACCATAGCTCAATGGTATTGGATTACTATCATTAATGTTTTTCCTATTTATGTCTAGTTTTTAGTTACTTTTTGAAATTAATCATGTCCCCCTATTTGACCACTTACTACATAAGTTGTAATTATACATTAGGCAACATTACAATCTTTGTTTCATGAATTTAGACCTATAATATGATATACATCATGTATATTTTAAATAATTTCATTATTTTCATCATCCATGTTATATGTTCCTAGTCCTATGGTGTACATGTAGTCTCGTCTTTATCAATTTCATCAATGTAATAAATAATTGATATTTTTTACTATCAAATTCTAATTTATCAAAGAAATTATCCCTATTTTTTCAAATAGTCTTATTTAATGGAAGTAAAACATTTTTTCTATGCATTCATTTCAAAATGTTTTCATCAACCTCAATTAAGTACTTGCCTTTTCTACACACAATCCTTAGAGGTGTTTTTAATGGTGGAATTTGTTGAGAGGGTGTTTTAAAATCATTATGTTAACTAATAATTTCTTCATTATTTGTTTCATTATTTTTTTGTGGGATGATATTTTACTCATTGTTACTTTCATTATCATGTTTCCATGATTTTTTTTTTATTGATAGGGGTCAACCATCATGCATCGATTCATCATGATCACAATCATAAAATTTATACTTTGAATGTGGACTTGTTACATAATTTAGACTTCTAGGTAAATATTCATCATTTTTATTCAATTAACGATTGTCAATTTCATCATTATATATGGCATTTGGATTATTAGGTATAGAACTTATACCTTGTCTTAAGTGAAGTGCTTGCATTCTTACATTTTTTTTTCTCAACTCTTCTAATTTTACTATGGTGTTTTGTGCTTTGAATTATTCATCTTATTTGAAGGAGCTTCACCACCCATGACTAGATAAAAAATAATTTTATTTCTTTTGATGGTGGGGACACAAATAAAAATTTGATTTCGTTTGATGGTGTGGGACCTAGAGAATAATTTTATTCCTCTTTTCTTCACCATGAAAAATGTAGAATGATGCAAAAAATGTCTGTAGGGTCAAAATTCTCAAAATTCCCTTAAAAATAAATGTTGGATAATGAATTATTGTATATTAAGATAATAATGTAACCCTATTATATATTATGCCTATGTGATCATATATTAAATTGGTTAACTTTATGTTTTATTTTGTTATGATATTAGGGTCAACTAACCCCCAAATTACCTCCTTAAAGTCAAAAATAGGTTCATGGGGTTCAATTTCATCCAACTTGCAACATTAATTATAACAATAGAGTAATTGGGTAAATATGTCTCAAAAAAGAGCTAATTTATCCCCTTGAGTCACATCGTAGACTCATAGTTAGGATCAAGGGGTTTAGATTGGGGCCAATTACCTTCATGTTTTCATTTTTAATAAATTTAGGGTTAATTAAACTATATGTTGTATCCTATTCAATCAATTGACCCATAAATTAGGTTCACATGGAAATTTTTGCCCAAATCACATCCCTAATTTCACCAATTGACTAATTAGATCAATTTATAATAAAATTGAACCTAATTTAGCCCTAAATCATGCTTTACTATTTTGGTGAGGTTGAAGGGGTTCAAATTAGCCCCAATTTCATTCATGATTGAATTGGTGGACTATTTTACTTATTTTTTAGTGATATTGGGGTCGATTGACCCCCAAAATTACATCTTATATAGGCTAAATTAGGTTAATGAGGTTTAATTTCATCCAAATTGCATCACTAATTCCAAAAATTAACTAGTTAGCTCAATATGTTGGGAAATATGGGCTAATTTATCCTGAAATCACATCTTAGACTTGAAATTAGGTTAAATAGGTTTAGATTGACCCCAATTACCTTCATGTTTGCATTTGTTATAAAATTAGGGATTAGGATTTAGGGTTATAACAATAGAATAATAGTGTCTGAGTATTACTTTTAGGATATATCTATCATACCTTTCGAATGAAAACCAAGATGTTATCTCTAAATCAATCTCTTATATCATAAAAATATAAAACTTAAATATAAAACAAATAATTAAGAGAGAATGTGTTTCGATAATATCATCCTCATGACCACTTATGAAGTGAGACAGTTGGACCAATTCATCCCTAGACAATACTAGTGTAGGTTTGTATTCATTAATGTTTATTATCCCTTGCCTACATACAAACCTTTACAATGATAATGTTTTATTGTGCCTGACTTTAAGATGACAAAACGTTCTTGTGCAATCCATCACTCATTATAAATCCATGAATATTAAAAAAATCAAATGCACTTTCAATCTACTAATGGATTCATCTTTATGATTCTACTACAGTTATGAGCTATGTTCATCCCATATGTCTTCCATACTGCTCTTTGTATTTAGTTTATGCATCACTATCATCAATTTTGGTTATCTCTATAAATTAAACATTTGATCATTTAAATATTCATCTCCTAAAATTCTCAAATTAGTGGGTCAAGGAAATTATTTATATAGTATGGCTCATTCTATAATTCCAAAATCTATTTTTTACCATCTCCATTTTAAAATCTTAGCCAGATCGGATAAGGAATATATGTATTATATCAAATTATTTTCTTCATAAAAAATGTGATTATTTTTAAAACTATGCCTGCTACATTTACTACTCAAATCCAATCTTGTGCACTTGATATAGAATGACAGTCAATCTATATATACATCGGTTCATACATCTAAACTAGTCATGAGTGTTTGTTCCACATCGATAAATTATAAGTTTCTAGATAAAACATTTTAATCTCATTTTGTGGAGGTCATTAGGGTTTTGAATGGTGGAATTCCTCTACTTCATGGTAATTAGCTTATTATATTTGAATATCATCTATTTAATCTTATCCCAACACCATACATTTGACTTGTTGCATAAGTTCATTTTTTCATTGTCAATATTCATTAATTTAAGAGTCAAGTTTTTTTTCTTATTCAATCTAGTGTCTTCATACATAATAAATTAGGATTGAGTCATGTCAATTACTTGATATGAGTCTTATTGTATATCCCTTTTATTGTTCTGAAGTCCATTTTATTTAATATGTAAAATATTCAAAGGTGTCAAAAGCATTTTTTTATTAGATCATTATCAAAGTATGCTAATAAAGTCATTTATGTCTTTTGGTCATAAAAGTAAAACCATTTATTGTAACGGATGTATTATCACTTGTATGTGATTTACAAATTGTGGAGGTTTTGTATTATCAAAGTTGATATTCAATTGAGATTCATCGACACATTGATGGAATAATTAACAATCTAGTAGAGGTCAAAGGCAATGGAAGTAGGAGCCTTTCTACACCTCTTATAAAGTCACCAAAGATGGGGCCATATATATGCTTTGGTGGCATTTTATTTTCCATTTATGTGGTGTGCATTTCTTTATGTTGCTATGATATTTTGAATAAATATGAAATCTATGAGTAAAATTCGTATATAACCACTTTGCAGTAAGCATTGTAAAATGTTTCTCAACATTTTTTTGTAGCACTCATAGATCTTGAAATGGTTTATAGTGATCTAGAAAACTACATGAGGTGAATAGGTTGATGTGTCCCTATTCATGTCTAGGTTTGAGATAAACCTATTTCAATCCATGGAAGGATTAACAAGGAATGCCTTTCTTTTATATCAAGGTTATGAGGTAAGAGGCATGTTACAGTTCAGAGAATAAGTTATGTTTTACCTTGTTAACATTAGGGGGGTGAATTTTAAAATTTAATAATGATCACATGGTATTTACCATATAGTTACTATAGTAAGTTAGTAGTTAATATTGGTTAATTTGTTATACAAATATATTATCAAATAGTTAACAATATGTCTCATGTTAATATATATAGATGAGTGATATTTTGTAGGGATATGAATATCCCCAATTATAAGATACACATATCCTATATATTGGTACTAGTGTTCAAAGGAAAATTACAATAAATAAATATATTATTTGATTAATTTTTTTTTGGGGGTAGGGGTTGGGGTTTGTGGGCATGATTGACTATCCATTTTTGCTAGTTTTTAGGATCTATTTACTTGTAAAATTAATTAAAAAATATTAATTGAAAAATTATATAAAAATATAGGTTACAAAATACATTATCTTATCTAAAATTTCACATTTTTTTAGAAAATTTTATATGATGCTAAAAAAAATGAAGGGTTGCATGGCCAACTATCTATTCTATTTTCTAAAAAACAACATGAGTTCCTATTCAAATAAAGGTTACTATTATATTTTGTAACATAGATTAAAATAAAGGTTACTTGCATTATATATATCAATTTCAATACATATGACTATGTACATTAATAAAATTATAATTTAAAGTAGGTATGTTGCATGCATGTTATAGTCATAAACACTCAGATAAGCATGTATGGAAAATATGGTAGCATACATAAGACATGTGAGTTTTGTTTTATAAAATGTCACAACAAAATATGGATCCATTGATGTCAATTATGGACATTATGTGTTAATTATTATTTTTTATCAAGACAGGGCATTTTGATAAGACAAAGATAATAGATATGGTAGAAGATAATTAATTATGGTCAAAGACAACAAGGAATGTGATAAGATATGTTTAAAGGTATATAATATGTCTGGTGGATAAAGGACATGCACAAAATATAGGGCTATACATGCCATTATTGGTTTCAAGAGGACCATGGATAGATTTGAGTATAGATTTTATGTTGATATTACCAAACATACAAAGAGGTAATGATTCAATTTTTGTTATTGTAGATAGGTTTTATAAGATGGTTCATTTTATTTCATATAAGAAAATAAATGATGCCACTAGAGTTGTAGAACTATTTTTAAAGGATATTATGAGATTGCATGGTGTTCCAAAAACTATTACATCAGATAGGGACAAGAAAAATTTAAGTCATTTTTGGAGGAATTTATGGATAAAGATGAGGAATAAGATACAATTCAAGAGTGAATACCATCTCCAAACATATGGATATACAAAATTTGTAAACATGAGCTTGGAAAATTTATTGAGATGCATAGTGCGAGAGAACCCAAGCAATGGGACTTGGCTTTACCATAAGTTGAGTTTACATATAATAGTTCAGTAAATAAATAAATATAAAAATAAACATTTTATATTGTTGATGAGAGAAATTCTATGAGTTTTTTAGATTTGGTATAATTAACAATTATAGAATGCGTTAGTCATGATACAGATGCATTTGCAGAACATAAACAATAGTTATAAGAAAAAGAAAGAAGAAATTTGTAGGAAAGTAATGAAAAGTATAAATTAGCAAAAAATGTAAGAAGGTAAAAAATAATTGAAGGAGAATTAGTGATGGTTTACTTGAGTAAAGAGAGATTTTTGAAAGACACATATAACAAGCTGAAGTATAAGAAAATTAGACCATGCAAAATTGTGAATAAAATTAATAATAATGCTTATGAGGTGAGTTTACCACATAATTTTGATATCTCTCCAGTATTTAATATTTATAATATTTTCATGGATAAGATGGTTAAGGTGAAGAATATGGATAGGTAGATTGGCAACAATAGTTTTCAAAGAAGAAGAAAGAAAAGATAGTGTAGGTTCTAGATAAGAAGACAATAAACACGAGGCAAAGAAGTTATGACAAGTATTTGGTATAGTGGGAAGGATTATAGTATGAAGAAAAAATTTGAATTACATAATTAGAGATGAATAATATTGATAAGAATAAATGATAGATGTATAATCATAACAACTCGTCGGTGCCGAGTTATTTTCAACTAGAAGAGAATGATACGAAAAAAAGAGGCCAAACTTTAAGAGGCCATAAATTTTAATTTGTTTCTCTATTTGCACCCATATTCATATCAAAATGACTATCTCAACATGTTCAATGCATTTATAACCCACCCTTCTTGTTATTGGATGTTTTAGATATTTTTCAGAGGTCATACATGACCATATGAGAGTTCAAAATTATAGTTTAATATTATTTTCAATTTTTTTTTCTAAATTTATAAATTATTTATTTTTTTAACCTGACTTAAAATTCAGTTGAAGTTCATCCAATAGGTTAATTTTAGTTTTTAATTTTTTAAGATATTTTAGAGCTACGTGCACTTGCATATGAAACTTACTAAAAATAACAATTGCTAAAAACAACAGGTAGAGTATTATTTAATTTTAGAGTTTTGAATTTTTCATATCAACTCTAATTCTAAGTTGAGGCTTATTTATGCATGGTTTTTAATTATTTGAATAATTCAATACGAATCAATACTGGTTATAGTTTAGAGTCTTGGCCTATTAGATTTCTATAATCTTGATAATTTTTGGGTTCATTAAGGGAGAAGCCCTAAAGTAAAAAAGGATGCCAATGAATTTACATTGAACCCATGGAAGAAGCCACTACTACTGACATCCCTCCAACCAAGGAGGTTTGGGAGCAAGAGATTGGCGGTAATACTAAGATCTTTGCCACTTAAAAAAATATAGATAAATGTATTAATTTTATCATTATAGTCCATATAATTATATTTCACCAATATATTTTCATACAATAACATATTATATACATTGCAACCTTTTAAATACATGTTTAATAGATGTTTATAACTAAATTATATGACAAATATCTATTTTTCATTATAATTTGATAGATGTTTGTACCCTTATTTCAAATAATTAAATCCCTAAAGTTCAATACTTAATAAGCATTAATATTACCCATACATCATTTATAATATAATAGATAGGCCTAAATAAAGGAAAATTTGATGTATTCTACCCAACATAACTATCTAATATCTTATTATTTATTTTTATTTTTTTAAATATACATATTTTTATTTATGTTACTCTTTTGATTATTAGTATATTATTCATATTTTTTAATATTTATAATTATTTAGATAGACATTCTAAAATGGTAGTAGAGGGAAGTGGTTACAAGTTGTAATGTTTGTGAGTGTGTTAATTTTTTATTTTTAACTTTAAATTTGATGTCTATTTAACCATTATACAATGAATTTTGGAGCTCCATTATTTTCCATTTTTTTTGAACTTTACAGATTACTCTAATTAATTTGACATGGTTTATCACTAATCAATAATAAATTTGTAAAAAAAGTAATGAAATTATTAATAGTTATAATATGTTAAAAATCTAAGATAAAAACTTTACAACTGATATCTCTCAATATTTTGTAGATAAATATATTTAAGATATTTATACTAATTATAAAATTTTATTTTTAATAAAATAATTAAAAAATATAATAAAATAGTTATGTAAGTTTTTAACATCATTAAAAAACAATAGAACGGAGGAGTGAAAGAACAAACGATAAAAATTTCAAAATTGCAAGTAGGTGGGAAGACTCTAGTGAGGAGTGTGATGGGGAAGATGATGATGAATTAGATGGATCAGGAAAAGGAATATCCTTATGTGATGATTTTCTATGCTAACCACATGAATTAACTATTATCTGGGGCCTAGGGGATTGAGAGTGCTCCAACATGCCTTTTTTCTGGGTTTTTAAGTCTCTTTCCTCTTATTTGGACTTGCTTATAGGTGAGGGTCTGGTAGATACTCTATCTGACAAAATAATGGACATTATAACTATATAATTGCCTTCTACTAAATCTGTTAGGTATGCCTTCATTTTGAGAATCATTTGTTAGGCTAGATCTATCCATGGAAAGGATGTTGGCTTTACATTTTCATTTGTTTAGCTATTCTTGACCTTAAGACTATTGTGTCAGTGATTTACTTGGTGAAATGGAGTGGAATCCCACATGGAAGGATTTGAGGTGCTCCATTACTCGAATGGTCTTTTAAAAAGTCTTGGCTTTGACCAACTATTTCTTCTTGATTTGCCTTGGTAAGTTGAAGGCCACAACTCTAGGGTATACAAAATCCTTGGCAAAGGTTCTTATTCTTCTAACTAGAATGACTAAGATTTTGGTAGTTGTTCTATGACCGAGGGTGGGCTATGCTTTATCAAAAATCATAAAGGATAAGATTGGATGGTACGAGAATTTTCATAATTTTTTTCGTTATCAAGGTTGCTTTTATTGTAAGGTTTGTATTTTATCAACCTTTGTTCTTGATACTGCTAGTAATAGATATATCTTAGAAGGCCCTGATTGGGTTTGGTTGATATTTTTATAGAAAATATAGGACCTTTCTTGATATTCAGTTGAGCAAGATTCGATCAACATGGTTGGTTTTTATTGAAAACTTTGAAGGGATTTCAAGAGGCCTCTACACTTGGATCCTTGCTATTTATGTTGATCTACTTGTTTGGGAACCCTAGGCTCTCCAATGGATTTAGGAGTGTTGTGGTCTCCTTAAGGACTTGATTCAATGTAGTTTCCCTAGTGGTTATGATATTCAATTTCAAATTTTAGATTTGACTACGATTTTTGGGCTTTGGCTAAGATTTTCAAGGGAGGGTCTAGAGTTTTATTTCAGCTGTAGCAGAAGGAGGCTCTTGGGTATACTTGGACCTAGCCAACATCATTTTATCTTCAATCTCAAGAAATTTTTAATTCTCACCTGGGTTGGGAATCAACACTTAGAAAGTAAGTTTTTTTTTTCTAGACATGTGTTTTATGTTTAGAACTCAGGTATTCCTAACATTTTGAAGGATTATCCTATTAAGTACTTATGGTTGGGTTTAAAATATTTTTGGGAACCCTAACAATGTCTTTGGGTGTTTCCTTTAGTCTCTTTTACCAATTTTCTTGGTTTGTGGGTTCCAGTTCAAAACCCATATGTTCCATTATGATTGTTGGCCTCAACTTATGCAAAAATTGGGTTTGTTTGGATTTTTTGGCAATGATTGGTTCTATTTAAAATAATCTACTGGGGACCTAATCCCCCTTATGCTCGAGATTGGTTTCTGACCCAATCTAATTCTACCTAGGGATTGTTGGAGATCCCCATGAATTCTTTTCTTTCACAGTTTCTTTGGTGGTTGTGTTGAGGTTTAGGTTCTTCATGGATCTTGAAGGTTTTTTGGAGATATGGACCTCCATTTGTGTCTAGGTTGGTTCTCGATCCAATCAAAATTAGTTTTTTGGTCCCTTGGAGAACTTGAAGGTTCTTTTTGAGACTTGGGCCTCTATCTCTTTCAGACTAAATTGGGTTTAAGTCCAGTAAAAAACAACTAGTTGGGTCGCACCAGTCAAATGTAGTAGTTAACTTTTCTTTGAACGGTTTCTTATTCAGATAAAACTCGCTGGTTTTCACATCAAGCAAATGTGGTAGTTGCACTTTTCACTGTGGTTCTTTCTTTTGGCTGGGCCTTCCTGCTCTTTTCTTTGTTGGTTCCTTTTTTGGCAAGGTCCTTTTGACTACCTGATTTGTTATTCTTTTTTCTATCTATTGTTCCCGGGGAGAGACTCAGACCTCCTGTTGTGTTTGGGTTGGATTCCACACTAGTAAAAAATGGGGTTACCATAATCTAAACAATTATATAAGAGAAACTAATTATATTTAATCTTTTGAAATGAGAAGGTATTTATATTTAATCTTTTCATTAAAGACTTCTAATTTCCTCAAATTTTATAGTAAATAAAAAATTCTTGAAAAATTTATGAATGGGTTTAATATTAATAATTCTTATTGTTAATATTTTTATTTATTATTTTATTTTTTAATTGAAGGATAAATATATTGATATTTTTGTTATTTTAAAATATTTATTGGTACAAATAATTAATCATATGGTATCATATATACATGAATGATCAATTTAGTGATAAAGATTAAAGGATATCCATTCTACCAAAAATAATTATAATTTAAATAATATAAATGATGATAAAATGTATTATCATTCCATCCATTGAAATATGAATTTTTATTTATTTTTAAAATATATTATTTTTATAACATTTTTATTAAGGAAAAATTAAAAAAAAAGAAAAATCCTAAAACACATTATATGAAAAGATTTCAATTACACTGAATTATCTATACATTTTCGTAAAATCCTATGAACAATTTAGTCTCGAAGACATTAAAAGTGGTGGCCATTATCATCCTAAGAGATGCGCATCCTTTCAACTGCATATATATTATATTCCTCATCCTTCTCAAACACGTTAAAATCTTTGAATGTATACGAACCTTATCTAAAATATCAAGACATTATTCATTGTGCTTGTGCTTTTTAGATTAGATTCCATATGCCTCTAAAATCATGGCTGAAAAATGATGCACATTGATTATTTCTGGTGGATGATCCCAAAAAGCAAAAGGAAAGATAATGGAAGCATTTTAAATTTTCGAAAATTTTAGTGATAAATCGTCCACTTCCATTAGAAAACAAGATAATGCTACTTTCAAAATTCAAAGTATTCCGAAAGCACAATCTGATATATCTTTAAAAGACCCTCTGCATTGACTGATGTTACCACATCTGCATATTTAACATTTTATGCATTAATTTATGTTATTTGAGTGGATTAAACGCCAGTCAACATGAACGCATTAGCTCTTTACTTGAAATCATTGAAATTTAAAATTGTTAAGTATTTAATTTATAATTAGCTCTTTACCTGAAATAATTAAAATTTAAAATTGTGAGTATTTAAATTATATTTCATTGTAATTTAGTGGGTTTGAAAGATGCTTTATATGTCCATGTAAAGTGATATCCACCACTAATGTTATTATCTCATGTATATAAATAATCATACAATACAAACCAGACTGTAAGAAGAAAGATGAATGAATTCAATTTAGGGTAGGCGTGTCTATGTAAAGTTATATCCACTATTACTGTTATTCTTTTATGTATAAATAACCTTACAATACAAATTAGACTCTAAAAAAGAAAGAATGAATTCATTACGCTGATCTTCCTTACAAAACAATGTCAGGAAGAATTGTATGGAGTGAAAAGAATGAAGAGGAAGGTAGAAAGTGGTATTGCTTCGGTTCAACCCATATTTCAGCAATAATTTTAGGGTCGAGCCGAACCAATATCACGTTTTATCTTTCTTTTCAATCTGTATGGATGTCTAATTGTTATTTGGAGCCTAGGGAGAAGAGCTTATGTGTGAATGGGGGAATCTCAGAGTTTGAATATTGAGGATAACTAATACGTAGGTTCTGCCTGTCGACCCTGATGATTGGGAAGTCGATGATAAGTTTGCCTTTTACATTGTGATAATGCATTCACAACTTTTACTGTGGATGCTTTCAAAATGTAAAATTGTCTTCGGGTGCCAGTGAACTACAGAACCTACACACAATTTTAGGACTACAGTGTAGTCTAATTAATGTAGCGATCTTATATGCTGTAAGCCATCTGCTGTTTGCCATCCTGCAGGGTTGCTGGATATCAGAGCTGCGACCTGTCAGTTTCCAGCCAGCCAATCATCTTTCTGTGTGAGTTTTTTACTCTCCAGTTTATGTTGTATATAACTTCCTCCTAGATTCAAAATTTTAGGCAGTTAAATACACTAATGTTTTAACTTCCCTCTAGGTACTACAATTCATTTTAGACCTAAAATTTAATGCTGTTATATTTAACAGAGCTGACTTTGACCTCATTTTTTCCCCTACTCTTTTATTTTAATGTCTCAAAAACACAGTCATAACATTAAAACACTGAATGTAGTAACAATCTCATATACTATTTAAGCAACCCTGTAGTATTAATACACTGAAATGTGTTTAAGTAGAACACTACTTTCTTTTATCTTAAACATAATTTTGATACTGTCTTTTAAGTGTTTTACCAGAATATATCCTAGATAACAAAGTAGGGGCCTGGTGTGGTGTCAGGTGTACCAGCAGCTTCTCTTCAAGCACAAGGGACGTGGTGTGAAGTGTACTGGATCTAGACTTCACCCCTTTCTCTGGCCAAAACACGGATTACTTGGGGCTGTTTCTTCTCATATTGTATATTTTTCCAGTTGCTTAAAAGGAAATAGTAGGCGTGTTCAAGATGAATGGTATTAGACTCATGCGGCTTAACACTCAACAACATGTTCGGTGGTGTTGGATGCAAGCGACTTAACACATAAAACTGTTAACTCGTGCATTAACACCAGTCAACACAAATAGATTTGTTTTTAAAACTCTACTCCCTAATCTAGGTTAGAAAACACAATATTATAATTTTTTAAAATTAAAAAAAATTAAAAATTATGGGTTGACAATGGGTGGATAGTGGATATCTCTACATATGTATGCACCACATTGAAATTTTTAGAGCTAGAGACCTTGCGAGGATGGCCCACCAACCTATTCTGTTGTTGTTACTTCCTTATGAAAAGAACTTTCATCAATTTCCGTTTATAATGCCTTGATGGGGTGACCTATGGGGAGGCCTATGCGTTTGTAAGTAATTCCATAGTCACGCATTTATACAAACCTGATTACATTCAAGGACAGTCCTTGTGTTTCGTGAGTATATGTAAGGCTCTTCAATCTTCCAGATCATGCTATACGTTCAAATTTCTCTTCTTCTCAACAAGTAATTTTACAAGAAGGGTTCGATTATAGACAATCATGTTAATTTATTGGGTTCCTTATATCATAAAGGATGGCTCTTGATTTGTATCCGTATGGAATATTTCATCTACATTCCATTAATTCCTTCTGTTTTGTATAGAGATAAATTATACAGTTCTGGTGGAGTATAGATGGTAAATAATTACTGCAAATTGACGGAGTCTTGCAGTCAAAGACAAAGTAAGAACACTCTACATCACATTTAAAAGCCTTTTCTACACGGAAAACCACTTAGTTTGGACTTGAGACTCCTCCTTAAGTACGACTCACTAAACAATAGCACACTTAGCATGAAAGGAGATAGAGAGAGAGCACACTTAGCATGAAAGGAGATAGAGAGGATTACATTCAATTTAAACTTCTTTAAGCAACTCAAACTTAGAACCCACCATGTACAAGGACCTGCATTGGCATTAGAAATGCTGTTTTTAGACTTTTTCAAAGGCATATAATGGGGTTTTCAAAGCAAAATCTCTTGAGCTAGATTCTTTCCATTGAAGTAATAATTTCAAGACCCAAATAAGAAAGGTATTATAAATGGAGTTTTATTTGGTCTTTTTATTTATTTTTGGTAGGTATTATATGTTGTTTAAGCTTTATTAGGGAATGCTTTGACTCAACCAAAATGTATTTTAGTTTACATGTTTTAATATATGCATTCAAGTCTTTCATTTGTGTTAGATAGTTATGATTCACGTTTTTTTTAGTTATTTCATTAGTTTGTAATTATTCATGTTTGATGCAGAAAAAGACGCTGAATTTTTGGATGTCTTAACTTTTGATCCATAGTTCTGTTTGATCCCATCTTCACGTCAAAATGATTATTTTAAAAATTTCAATGCATCCATAACCTTTTATTTTAATTATGAGACATTTTTTTTCAAAGGGTCCAAAATTGTAGTTTAATATTATTTTTGGATTTTTTCTAAATTTAGAAATTGTCTATTTTTATAACCAAACTTGAACATCATTTGAAATTCATCAGATAGGTTAATTTTATTGTTTAGTTTATTTTTGGAGTTTTTTAGGGTTGCACATACTTACATGTGAAACTCACTAAAAATAACATTTATTAATAATAACAGGTTGAGTTTTATTATTTTTAGGAGTTTCAAATTTTGTATGCCAACTCCAATCCTGAGTTAAGGCTTATTTATGCATAGTTTGTAATTATTTGAATTATTCAATACAAATCAATACTAGTTATTGTTCAAAATATTGGCCTATTATATTTTTATTTGTCTTGATAGTATTTAGGTTCATTATTCTTCCTTCTTTAAATTATTATCACATTTTACAATTGAGACTACATTAGAGGCTTTGTACCTTAAATATTCCATGATTCCTACATAAGGGTATGTATATCTATCCATCATATTCGAAAGAGGATTTTTTTATATGTTTTATAAATTACAAACATCACAATAGAAATGTATGCACAATTTAATGTATACACAAGACATGAGAATTTCTTGATAACATGCCTAAAAAAGATGTGATCACATAAAATGCAATGATATTAAGATGTGAAAAAATAGATTTTATAAAGATTTTATCATAATATTCTAACTAATTAATCACTACAAAAAATATCTTAACCAATTTTTATAAAACTAAAAAGGATTTTACATTCCATGATAGGAATGTAAGCAAAATGTGACAACATACACAATAAACATAAAATATTTTAAAAAATGTGTTAATGAAATATGGTCACATGAATTGTAATGATGGAGCTAAGACACTTATTTATGCTTTATAAATATTAAAATATCTTATCATAATGGTTTGATATGTTGGTATCTTAACATTAAAAACTTTTTTGTGGCACATTTTATTAGGGAATGTTTTAACTATAGAACAAAAGATTTTTTATAAGATCATATGATAATGTAATAATATATTTCATCATTTATATATAAATTATTCATATATTTTACAATTATTCTATTAGTTTGTATAAATTCAAATTCTTATTCTATGTTAACATCATTTTTAATTTAAATTACATTAGAGAATTTGTACCTTCAATATTGTAAGGTTTCTACATAATTATATGCACATTTATTTTAAAACATAATCAAAAGTAGATATAAATTATCAAGTGATGTAGTTGTAAGAATCACATTATAAACATGTATGAAAAATGTGGAAACATACACAAGGCACATGACCTGTTTGACAAAATGTGGCAACATACGTAAGGCATGGGACCTGTTTGGAAATATATCTTGACAAAATTTGGTCACAAGGACTAGATCTTATAAGTATTCTATGAAAATATTCAATCTTATGAATCCATATGGATCATACATTAATAAATGTTATAATGACAAATTTTATTTTACATACGATGACATGTATGTACGTAAAATGTGAAAACATAAACAATTCATGTGAACTATTTGGAAAATTTTTGTAACCAAATGTGGTCACATAAACTACATTGATGGGTATAAGAAATTTAGTTTTGATTTATGAAGAGGCAAATATATTAGCATTCTATACAAATAAGTTAGTATCTTACCATTAAAGGAAATGATCTTAAGGTAAAAGTGTTTTTATTTTATTTATTTTAATATTAATGTTTTATGCATTATAGAAGCTTTGTTAGAGAACATTTGGCTAGGGAATGTTTTGAGTGAGCCAAAAGAATTTTTTGGGCATATGTGAATTAATAATAGATTTCATATTTTATATAACCATGCTTCAAATATGTAAAATCATTACATTAATTTGAACAATTCATGTTCTTTTTCTCTATTATCACAATTTTGTGGAAGTGTATGGAGTTGAGGAATAATTTCATAGACATTAGCCCTGATGCATATGTATTATGCCAATTTAGGCTCAAAAATACCAAGCCATCACACATACACGTAATAATGTGTAGTGTTATGCCAACATAAAAATAAAAATATAAAAAGAACCAAACCCATGTTTTTTTTCATTCTCACTCATTTCATTTTATGATATACCCTTCCTAGCTAAATTATGATCATGTTCTATTTGGAGAATAAAATAATCTACAATCACCCATTACCTCAATGAATCAATAATGCCATTATAGAGGATATGTAAGCAATCAAAACCCCAAACCTATTAACACTAGATTTTAACATTTTTTTATTTGCATTGTTTTATTGTTAAAACCCATTTTTTAATAGCTCATTCAAATGCAAGAGGAAAACTTGATAACCCTCCTCCTAACCCTTCACCTAACCCTCCTAATCCTTTTTCTAACCTTCTTATCCCTCCTATAGTTCCACACAATCTTCCAGGTAGTTAAGAGGATTTAGTTGCAAAAATATTAGAAAATAAAATAAAAATTGAACAAAAAATTAGGAGAATGAGGGACCCCACTTAGACTAACACCCACTACACATATTTGGCCAATACCCTAGAGTTAGTATTAAGTCAAGTTGACTCAATAACTAGTCAAGTTGATAGATAGACATCATATAGGGATAAATGTAGGGCTTATTATGATTACAAATTATCATCACATGATGTGAAGGAAAAAAAAATCAAAAGACCTAATTTTTGATTTATTTATCGATCTAGTAACTAATGCACCCTTTACACTAACAACAAAATTATTCTTGATCCATAGATATAAACATAGTTTGATTAGAAAATATTTTTGGGACTAACAGTGGATGGTTTTTGCTTACCCACCTTGTAAATACCATGGTCCCATTTTATTTTTGAGGAAAATGTACTGTGATTTTGTTCTCAATGAAATTCCAAACTATTTTGACTAATCAAAGTTTTAGGGCCAAGGGAAAGGCTTCGTGTAGGATAAACTAGGTACACATTGTGTGTTTGATTAGCTTGTAAGGGTCTCTACCTAAAATCCACTTTAGCTTGAGATCCCCTCTATGATTAATGAGGTTGTGGAGATTAACACCTTTCATGTGCTTAGAATTCTTGATAACACACTCATTCAACATAAGAGTAGGATTTATGAGATTGGTGCTAGAGATACTCCACCGAGTCATCATTTTAGATATAGTGTTTCTATATGCACTAGAACTTATGATGATGATAATGGTGGTGCTTATAAAGGCTTAGATAAGAGACTTTTGAGCATTTATTTTTTGGCACATTAATTTGATGTGCACACATCAATCGCTATACATATGCAGTCATCCTTTATATTTGACATGTTAAATTGTAGTTATATTTGTATTTAAAATCTAACCATTAATTTAAATATAAATTGAAAAATATGTATGCAATTTTTTATGTTACAGGAGGATATTGTTTTATCATCTTCATGGTCCACTATTGCATTTTTGGGTCAGTCAATGCTTACATATGCATATCTAATTTCTTGGCCATCTACTAATGCATCTATTGATGTTAATATGCCAATGGTCACCTATACATAGGTAATTTTGAATTAATATTATTCTCTATGTGCATGCTTTTATTTATATAGATCTTCTCTCTTGACTAACAATCATACATGTTCAAATTAAAACTTGAATGCTAGTGATATTTGAAAATAAATTATATCCATCAGATGTGTTAAAATATATAGAGAGAAAATATCTAACCTAAGAACCCCTATCAAAAATATGATTTATAGGGTGAATAATGGATCTTTGAATGCTTTTAATAATGGTCAACCTTATATAAAGTCTCTTTCAATGTCTAATGACGTGTTTCTCCCATTATTTTTCAAAATATATATTCTTCCTCCTATTTTTTCTACTTTCATATTAGTGATGTTCCTTCACCTTCCCAAACTTATTTAAATGTTTCACAAGTTTTTTAATTATCCTCTCTTCTTTATAGTGTTTATTAAGTACTCAATGTTTTCATTGAAACTTATATTACCACTACTTATCTTCCAAGTCCTTAAGTTAGTTCCCTTGTGTGAATCATGCATGCTATGCAATATCTTAAGTTAAATTCATCTATCAAGGATCTCAAAAAACTATTGGAAAATTGGATAGATGATGAAAAGATCAATTCAAGTAACGTAGAGCTGAACAATACATAGAATAATTATTCACACTATATTATATTATTTTATACATACTTGATAAAAAATTATTGGCTATTATATATCCATAGAGGTAGCACAATAAAATCCTAGAAAATATGATCAAATAACCCAAAATAGTCATGGCTAACAACAAATCTTACCGGAATATGTTTTCCATAACAAACCTAATGACATGCTATAATAGGTTTAAAATAATTAAACCTATTAACAAATAATTAATAATGTTATTAAATCCTAATAATCACCCCCTTAACATTATTAATTCTTAGCATCCCCTTATTTCAAACATGGTAACAAGTTTTTAAACTCTCCATGTAGCCTTAATTCAAACAAGGTAAAAAGTTTTTAAACTGTCCATGTAACCTTCTCACCTTTGAGGTGGCTTCCATCTTTGTGGCTTCATGGTCTTGGAGGCATTTTAGTTCTTCCTTACAGGATTACCACAAATATTAAAGTGACAGGAGTACATCTCTTTAATTAACACCTTTGGTGGTTTCTTGGATTATCAAAAACACATATGATTTTGTATTGTAGGTTGACCATGAACCTTGATGTGATAGGAGGTTTTGACCACTTTGGTGGTTTTTCAAATTTCCACAAACCCTTTTCCAAGAATGAAGCACTAATATAGTGCTTTTGGTCCCCATAATGTTCTTCATCAGGAGGTACCAAAATGGAAAATAATGCTTAGAATTTTTATTGAAAACCACATTACATAATAAAACCATACCACACACATCAAAAAATAAACACACTAAAAAATGTCACTATAGCAATGATGTGACCCTGTCATAGGCATCTCAAGAGAGGGCACCAATTATCCTCTAGCCTCTGTGTATCCTCTAGCTTCCAGTAGGTTGTTGCTTATTTAATGAATTTGGCTTTGAGTTTCAATTTTATAATGATGGACATCACATACCAATGATATTGCATCCATGCAATTTTTTTTACTCTAAATGATATAATAATTTTTTTGACAAAATGATTTGACCCACAAAATGACTCTTGACTCATTTTTTTATCGATGACAAAATGATTTTATCTTTTATTAAGATGACTTTAAATAAATATTTTAACATAAAATGACTTAATGAATTTGAGAGAGACACCTAAAAGACTGACTCCTCAATGATTGAAGACTAATAATAAAGATACTAAATGACATATAAAATATACTATATTAGACTTAAAATAAATTGACCTAAAAATACTTTGAATTTCAACATTGATATACAACATTCACTAATGACACATGTAATAGAATCCAAAAGTAAAATAACACATAAAAAAGAGACTCCAACCTAAATATAAAATTATATTAATAAAAGAGTAGACTCAAAACTTTTAAAGCTATGAAAAATTCAAATCAGTTGGTTATCATGATCTGATGTATATAGAGCTCAATTTACAATATCTTAGGTAAGATACAAAAATATACATAGAAGGATCAATGCCACATCACCATAGAATATGATGGGAATGCCACAAAATAAATTGGTCTATGCACAATTAAAAATAGAGATTGAGTTCATCTGAGTGTGACAGTGTCACATTCTAAATCATAGTGTAGTTAATAAGTTGTGGATGGTTCTAATTATATTTCTAGTTATGCACTTATTTTTCAGTGGCATCAGATTTCCAAGTTGGATTTCCACTGCATGACTCTCCTTTCTTGGTATTACACAGGGTGCTATCTGGGTAGTCTTCGTCATGTCAATGCTTAGGTGATATGAAGTCTACTTCATTATTTTGTATTTTTCTAGCATAGGCTCCGTATGCTCCAATATATTTTTATATATGCTACTTTACTTTATCAATTGGGATTGTTTTTCTATAGTAATTGACTCTCATTTTGACATTCCTGCTCTGATACCACACTATTTGAAAATTAGAGAGCTGATAAAAAATCAATTCAAGAAATGTAGAGTTGAATAATACACAGAATAATTATTCACACTATATTATATTATTTTCTACATACTCGATACAAAAAATTTGGCTATTATATAGCGATGGAAGTAGTAAACAACCTTCTATAAAATAAGATCAAATAACCCAAAATAGTCATGGGTAATAAAAAATCTTACGGGAATATATTTCTCATAAAAAACCTACTAACATGCTATAATAAGTTTAAAATACTTAAACCTATATAAAAAATAATTAATCATGTTATTAAATCCTGACAAAAACAAGTGCATTGTTATTAAATACTATGCTCTTATTATATTATATTCTTAGCTCCCTTTTAACCATTTAACCCTAATTTTGAGCTTCTCTTTTTCATATTTTTATTCTCTTTATGTGTATAATTCCATGCCAATAGGGTAATAACTTGAGATAGCAAATCTTTGAAACACACAAGTGTGCAATGCATTTATATATGATAAAGAATAAATCAAGAAAGTGAGTAGCCTTTTAGAGGCTAAGAGTGATAAAATTTTAAGTATAAGACTTGAAATGAAGTGGTTAGGGAAAATTATTATCCTAATTTCTAAAATTACATCATTTACATTTCATTATGTAATTGAAAATTCTATAAGGATTATTTGTTACATCACCATGGATTAATTTTTAGCTATATTGCTTTTTGGTTTCCAATTTGTATATAGAGAAAAGGTTTTTGAAATTTATTTTAACTGATTATGGGTTTAATTAATGATATAAATCTGTAATATATCTTCAATATTCTCTAGAAAAGTAAGTGAGGATGTTTGTTTAATTGATTAAAAACATGAATACTCATCCATCTCTATGAGCTGATATATACACAAGCATTACTACTACAATTTCATTTGCGTAGGCATTCATCAAGGTACATGGTAACTTTTAATTTTGAATTGTAAATATAGTTTTATTTTAATAATTTTACTAGATAGTTGAGTAAGTATAACTTATGTGAATCTATTATGTATGTAGGGTTATCCAATGACATATGATAGTCCCATATAAATGATTATTAGGGTATATTCTCTTGTTTTCTCCCCATTTCACATGCTTTTTCATGCACCTCAACCTATCACTGACCTTGTTGAGTGTCAGATGCAGATTGATCGTGACCACAAGATTACATTAAGTGCATGTTTATATTTTTATTCTAGTTTAAAATTAATTTATAAACTTGGTTGTATGTATAGTATGTAAATATTATAATAATATTTGTATTTTAACAAGTCTAAATCTAGGTGATATATGAGTGTAGGACATGTAGTCTAATCTTGGAGGAATTCAAGGCATTTGAGGGATCTCTATCTATGAACAGGACATTCAAAGATAGTATTCTTCGAGGGAGGCAAAAAGAGGGAGACTATTTGATTAGTATGAAATCTTAGATGATGTACTTATTTGTATTCCTATATAGTAATGTATGTGTTTTTGACATTGTATTTATATATGACATTCACCCAACATTATATTTATATATGACACTCACCCAACATTATATTGTGTTGTTAGATGATGTAATTTTGTGTATATATATATGGAAATGTATGTGTTATTATAAATATATGTCTATATGGAATTCATACGACCTTATATTATGTTATTATTTTGTACATGCCTTAATGGATTTTATACATACATACATACATACATACATATGTTCACATCTTATGATGATCATCTTTCCGCATATAATTTGGCTCACATTATTATTACAAAACTAAATTTGGTGGTTATATGGAAATATTTATATATGGTAATATTTAATATATCCTTCATGTAATTAATTAAAACTAACTTACAATCTTTCAATATGTGTTGCAATTAAAAATATATGGGATAAAATAGTATAATGTTTGAGATAGAGTTCTATATTACTATGAAGTGCCTCTCATGAATGGGATACACCCTTCATCACTATTATAATGTGGATACCCTTGCTACACTAGTTTAATGTTATTTAGGACTTGATATTAAATTTTTGTATTCATTTAATTTATAGACATACCACATTTATATTATAGGACTTGATATTAAATTTTTGTATTCATTTAATTTATAGACATACCACATTTATATTATAAGTACAATTGAAACAAATAATGGAATACTCATCTCTTGTATACCTTCTACAGATGCCCTTATACATTTTACTTGTTTAATACATCCACCTTTACTAAAATGTTTTAATATTATTAGAGTAAACTCAAATTCAATAATGTAATCTTGAAGTGATGTTGTGATATCTCCATCTCCATAGATTTGTTGAGTTGTTGCCCTTATTTTAGAGACTCTTCTTTGGTCCTTTTAAGTAGTGCAAAATTGTAATTCTCATGTCTCTTGAGGATTTATAATATTTTGGTGGTTATAGATATTTTATTTCAATTCATAAATTTTTTTCTTTCCCTTTCCAAAACACTCATCTTGGTCATTTCTTCTCTTCTCATCATGTATCTACTCCATTGTTCAGGAGTGTAGAAACACTAACAATAAATGCTATCAAACTTAAAGTGGCAATTAGAGAAATCCATGTTTGATGCTTCATGGATGGAAATTAGAATTTATAACATGTATAAGGTGGTTTATAATATCCAAATAAAGGTTATTGGCCTCCCATCACATCTGATAAAGAGACCCACTACCTATTCTGGCCTCAAGAACACCCTTCCCAATACAATAAAATGTAATTTTTTAGCATGATCTTTGGCATGCATAAAGCAAAAATCATAAGTCATTTTAATGAATCAAAAGAAATTTTACATGTATATAAAATAATTCTAATTTCAACCCAACACACATCAATGGATCCTTCAATACCAATCCATGGCAAAAGTTGTAATCACATGGCTTAAAATGCAACGTTTTTATAGTGAAGAGACAAGTTCTTAAGCCCCAACTAGAATTCATTCATTCGAGACCTATATGTGAAAATAAATTACTAAAATGATGTATAGATAGCTAAGTGACATGTTTTACCATGACCTAAACCTCCAAAACCTCTTGGATGCATGTTTTCACTTTTGTTCAGGAGCGAGGAAACAATAACAACAAATGTTGTCTAAGTTTAAAGGACAGTTAGATAAATACACCTTTGGTGATTTGTGGATGTAAAATATGTTTATAACACATATTGGGTGGTGGATAATATCTATTAATAGGTTTTTAACCTCTGATCATGCCCACGCAAGAGATCTATCACCCATTTTAGACTCAAGAATGCCTTTCCCAATACAAGAAAGATACAGTTTTTAGTCTTATGTCAGGCATGCATAAAATAAAAACTATAAATCATTATAAATAAATAAAATGGCCATAATTTTTATGTTAAAACCTTATGATTTCAACCTATATTATGTATATGGAACATTGAATACCAATCTATGGTACAAGTTGTAGTAACAGGTCCTAAAATGCAACTTTTTGTAGTGAAGAGACAAGTTCTTGAGATCCAATTAGCATTTATGCCTTCAAAAACTGCACGTGAAAATACATAACTTTAAAGACACATATAAATAAAAATGACACATCCTCACATGAAATATACCTTAAAAACCACTTTTATGTATGTTTTCACTATTGTTCAGGAGTGTCGAAACACTGATAATAAATATTGTCAAAATTAAAGCAACAATTAGGTAACTCCACCTCTAAATATTCATGGCTCAAAACTAACACTAATATCACATCTAGGGTGGTGTATAACATCCAATAATAAATTTTTATACTTTTATCATGCTTAATTTAGAGACCCACCACCCATTTCAATCTCAAGAATGCCCTTCCCAATACAAGAAAAATGTAGTCTTTTAGCCTAACTTTAGGCATGCATAAAATAAAAAATGTAAGTCATTGTAATGAGATAAAATAAAACTCATGTGAATTTTAAATCTCTATAATTTAACCATGTATCATGTCTATCTAACCTTCAATATGAATACATGGCATAAATTATAGTAACAAGTCTTGAAATGTAATGTGTTAGTAGTGAAGAGATAAGTTATTATCCTCCAACTGACATTTCAAACTATGGGACCTCATATTTGCCTAAAAAACACCCATCCTAATACAAGGAAAATGTAGTTTTTTTGCCTATCATTGGGCATGTTTTAAATAAAAATTATAAGTCATTGACATAAACCAAAAGAAAACTCATGTGCATGTTTAATCCTTATAATTTCACCCCATATCACATCGATGGAACATTCAAGACCAATTAATGGTATAATATTTTTGTAAAGGGTCTTAGAATATAATGATTTTGTAGTGACGAGACAAGTTCTTGAGGTTGAACTAGCATTTATGACTTCAAGACCTAAAGGTAAAAATACATTACTTATAGGACATCTAAATATGAAAAATGGCATGCGTTCCTTTAACCTAAATCTCTAAACCCACATAGAGGCATGTTTTCACCATTGTTCAAAAATAGGGAAATACTAACAACCAATGTTGTCAAAGTTGAGTGACAGTTGGAGGAATTCACCTCCAATAATTTATGGCTCAAAATTAACACTGCTAACACATATGAGGTAATAGATAATGTCTAGTACCAGGTTCTTGTCCTCCCATCACTCTCAGTCAAAAAACCTACCACCCACTTCTACCTCAAGAACACCCTTTATGTAATAACTGAGTACTTATATTAAGCTTCTCTTAGCTTCAAGAACATGAAATTATTTACTAATAGTGCCAAATGCATGAAGGTAGAAGTTTATTTGGAACCACTAACATACAAAATAATTATTAGTAAATAATTAAAAATGAAATTTATATGTGCTACCTACAAAATCAATAAAATTTGGTGAAATGAAATACATCTACATTTGACAAGTCAACATACCTTATAATTTAATTCCAATGAACCACTAGGATCTGCTCTAATCTTGATAGTATCAAGAATAGCTTCATGGCCTAACTCAAAAACTTTCCATATATTCCTAGTTAATAGATTTTCGCAATATTTAGTCAATTGAATATTTGTTTCAAGAACAAAATTTGAATAGTTTAGTATCTTCATATGTAATTCAAAGTATTCAAACAACCATACATCTGAATTTTTTGTAGGAAATAATTGAAACCACATTCCAATGACAGCCACAAACCTAGTGGGATAGCTAATGTTTTCTTTATCTATGATCGAGGAACTCAATCTTTTCTTTTCCTCTACACACCAACATAAATAGTAATTTGTTCCCTCTTCATTATCTTGATTAGCAATAACTTCAAAAACATGCACTATATCAAGAGAGATAATGAGAATAAATATTAATATGTTTCCTTTTAATTACACTGTCAAGATAGATAATGAGAATAAATAATACATTAGGATTAATATTTTACCTAGTTACACTAGATCAATTACATGGTCTAAGTCATGTGACAATGTCATATCTAGAAGTTTTAATATTGGTGGAACCTAATATATGTCGATTGGAATTATATGTCTACATATCCATTTATCCACCCACTCTTTTGACTCACACTCAGTCCAAAAAGAGTCCATACATGAAGAATAAAACTATGTTAAGTTTCTCATATGTATAGTCTAAGAACCTACATTTAAGCTACAAAATGAGTAGAGTTAACTTGATACTGTTACAGTCATACACAAGACTAATACTCTGGCAAGTGTTCTTCCTCCATCAACTAGAAATATATATGAATATTATAATCTTCTAGAGCAACATGGCCCATTTTTTCATTAAACCATGTAATAATGGTTATTATATTAGTCATAATAGTACCATCTTCAAAATTTAACTCCTCTCTTATAATGACTATTTTTATACATGCTCTAGCATCATCATACTCACCTTTTCCAATGCCAAACTTAGTGAAACTATAAATATGTTTACACCATTGGTAATGTGCATCCTAATCAATTGGTAAAACATCCATGTATTCTTTAATTCTAATGTGCAATTATTTGACCAAATATAATGATAATTGAAATTAATGTTCCTCTTAGTCAACTATCCATAGAACATCTCAAAACAACCTTGCACATACTTTATAAAATGTGATCAGTCATCATTGACATAAAAATGATACTCACTTAGTATTTTTGATCTTGATCTATACCATTAGATGCATGCATGAATGCTAAATGAATGAATATGGCAACATGTATTAAATTGTAATATTGTGACTAAAATTCTATTTTTAGTTTGAATGTATAATTCTCAACAAAGTTGAATATTAAAATAATATAACCAAGTGGGAATGTGTCCTTACTTAGGTTGAAATTTTAATCCAACTATATATCCATGTGTGTGTGCCTTACATACTCATGAATAATTTGCTTCCTAAATTTGACCAAAATTTTAGAAAAGGTTATGTATTTTGTAACATTCTCACACCTTTTAGATTGTTTGCCATTTTTAATTGATAAGTCAAATATTTGTATTTGATCAAACAAAATAATTCCTATCTAATTTTACATGTATTCACCTCATGTATACACTTTTATAATTTTTCCAGTATACCAAAAATGCTATAATTTCTATCCAAACATGATTTATTATAAAAAAATTATCCATATGATATTTCACAAAAAATGGTTGGAATAAATTACTTGGATGATTTTGGCAAAAATTATATGTCACACTCTTGAAAAATGTTGTTAGTATGCAAAGTACAACATATATGGAAAAAATATCATAGTGCATTAAAACTCCAACATGTTGCCTACAACAACAAGTAGTGCATGTGTGATTTATTTTTACATCAAATGATTTTGTCATCTTAAAATATATTTAAATAATAAAATTTTTTGAATATTTTTACAAAAACTTAGAGTGTAATTATGTTTGGGTGGTATCTTGTTTTGGATGAAGTTTATGGTTATGAGAACCAACTCTTATTTTGACTACATCTCTTGTATTGGGTGAAACTCCTGTATCATCTTTACAAAATTATGTAAGTACATATTTGAGATCATCAGCTATAGCCTTGTCCTTTCATGGAAGTCTACAAGAGAATGACCATAGCTCAATGGTATTGGATTAATGTCATTAATGTTGTTTCTATTTATGTCTAGTTTTTAGCTAATTTTTGAAATCAATCATTTCCCTCCTATTTGACCACTTACTACATAAGTTTTAATTATACATTAAGCAACATTACAATCTTTGTTTCATGAATTTGAACCTATAATATGATATTCATCATGTATATTTTCAATAATTTCATTATTTTCATCATCCATGTTATGTGTTCTTAGTCCTATGGTGTACATGTAGTCTCATCTTTATCAGTTTCATCAATGAAACAAACAATTGACATATTTTACTATCAAATTCTAATTTATCAAAGAAATTATCCCAATTTGTTCAACTAGTCTTATTTAATGGTAGTAAAATGTTTTTGCTATGCATTGGTTTCAAAATATTTTCATCAACATCAATTAAGTACTTGCCTTTTCTACACACAATCCTTGGAGGTGTTGTTAATGGTGGAATTTGTTGAGAGGGTGTTTCAAAATAATTATGTTAACTACTATTTTATTCATTTTTAGTTTCATTTTTTTGTTGTGGGATGGCATTTTTCTCATTGTTACTTTCATCATGATGTTTCCAAGAAATTGTTTTCATTGATAGGGGTCAATCATCATGAATAGATTCATCATCACCATAATCATAAAATTTATACTTTGAATATGGACTTGTTACATAATTTGGACTTCTAGGTAAATATTCATCATTGTTATTCAATTAACAATTGTTAATTTCATCATTATATATGGCATTTGGATCATTAGGTATAGTACTTGTACCTTGTCTTGAGTGAAATGATTGCATTCTTACATTTTTTTCTCTCAACTCTTCTAATTTTACTATGGTTTTTTATGCTTTGACTTATTACTCTTATTTAAAGGAGCTTTAGCACCCATGACTAGATAAAGAACAATTTGATTTCTTTTGATGGTGGGGACACATTTAAAAATTTGATTTCTTTTGATGGTGTGGGACCCAAAGAATAATTTGATTCCTTTTGATTATGTGCGACCCAAAGAATAATTTGATTCCTCTTTTATTCACCATGAAAAATGTAGAATGATGTAGAAAATGTCTATAGGGTCAAAATTATCAAATCACCCTTAAAAATAAATGTTGGATAATAACTTATTGTATATTGAGATAATAATGCATACCTATTATATATTATGCATATGTGATCATATATTAAATTCATTGAATTTATATTTTATTTTGTTATGATATTAGGGTAAACTAACCCCCAAATTACCTCCATATAGTAAAAAAAAGGTTCATGGGGTTCAATTTCATTCAACTTGCAACATTAAATGTAATATTAGATTAATTGGGTAAATATGAATAGGAAAAGAGCTGATTTATCCCCTTGAGTCACATTGTAGACTCATAGTTAGGATCGAGGGGTTCAGATTGGGCCCAATTATCTTCATGTTTTCATTTGTAATAAATTTAGGGTTGATTAAACTATATGTTGCATCCAATTTAATCAGTTGACCCATAAATTTGGTTCACATGTAAATTTTTACCCAAATCACATCCCTAATTTCACCAATTGACTAATTAGATCAATTTATAATAGAATTGAACCTAATTTAGCCCCAAATCATGTTTTAATCTTTTGCTAAGGTTTAAGGGGTTCAAGTTAGCCCTAATTTCCTTCATGATTGAATTAGTGGAATATTTTATTTATTTTTAATGATATTGGGGTCGATTGACCCAAAACATTACATCTTATATAGGTAAAATTAGGTTATTGAGGTTCAATTTCATCCATATTACATTACTAAATCTAAAAATTACCTAGTTAGCTCAATATGTTGGGAAATATGGGCTAATTTATCCCAAAATCACATCTTAGACTTGAAATTAGGTTAAATAGGTTCAGATTGACCCCGATTACCTTCATGTTTTCATTTTTTATAAAATTAGGGATTAGGGTTGTAACAATCGACTAATAGTGTCTAAGTATTACTTTTAGGATATATCTATCATACCTTTCGAATGAAAACCAAGATGTTATGTCTAAATAAATCTCTTATATCATAAAAATATAAAAATTTAATGTAAAACAAATAATTAAGAGAGAATATGTTCCCCTAATATCATCCTCATGACCACTTGTGAAGTGGGACAGTTGGACCAATTCATCCCTAGACAATACTAGTGTAGGTTTGTATTCATTCATGTTTATTATCCCTTGCCTACATACAAACCTTTACAATGAGAATGTTTTATTTTTCTTGAATTTAAGATGACAAAACATGCTTGTGTAATCTATCACTCATTATCAATCCATGAATATTTGGAAAATTCAAATGCACTTCCAATATACTAATGGATTCATATTTATGATTCTACTATAGTTCTAAGCTCTGTTCATCACATACATATTCTATACTGCTCTTTGTGTTTAGTTTATGCATCACTATCATCGATTTTGGTTATCTCTATGCATTAACCATTTGATCATTTAAATATTCATCTCTTGAAATTCTCAAATTAGTGGGTTAAGGAAAAAATTTATATAGCATGGCTCATTCTATAATTCTAAACTCTATTTTTTACCATCTCCATTTTAGAATATTAGCCATATCGAATAAGGAATATACATATTATATCAAATTATTTTCTTCATAAAAAATGTGATTATTTGTAAAACTATGCATGCTACATTTACTACTCAAATCTAATTCTATGCACTTGATATAGAATGGCAGTCAATATATAATGTTTTATCTAGAAACTTATAAGTTGTCGATGTGGAGCAAACACACAAGACTAATTTAGATGCATGAACTGATATATACATCGATAACTTATAAGTTTCATGCATCTAAATTAGTCTTGTGTGTTTGCTCCACATCGACAACTTATAAGTTTCTAGATAAAACATTTTAATCTCATTTTATGGAGGTCATTAGGGTTTTGAATGGTGGAATTACTCTACTTCATGGTAATGAGCATATTATATTTAAATAACATCTATTCAATCTTATCCCAACACCATACATTTGACTTGTTGCACAAGTTCATTTTTTCTTTGTCAATATTCATTTATTTAAGAGTCAAGTTTTTATTATTATTCAATCTAGTGTCTTCATAAATAATCAATTAGGATTGATTCATGTCAATTACTTGATATGAGTCCTATTTTATATCCCTTTTATAATTCCTAAGTCCATTTTATTTAATATGTAAAAAAATTCAAAGGTGTCAAAAGTCTTTTTTTATTAGATCATTGTCAAAGTATGCTAATAAAGTCATTTATGTCTTTTGGTCATAAAATTAAAACCATTTATTGTAATGGATGAATTATCACTTTTATGTGATGTCTAAATTGTGGAGGTTTGTATTATCAAAGATGATATTCAATTGAGATTCATCGACACATTGGTGGAATAAACAACAACCTATTGGAGGTCAAAGGCAATGGAAGTAGGAGCCTTTATACACCTCTCATCAAGTCACCAAAGTTGGGGCCATAGATATGCTTTGGTGGAATTTTATTTTCCATTTATGTGGTGTGAATTTATTTATGTTTCTGGTATATTTTGAATAAATGTGAAATATATGAGTAAAATTCATATATAACCACTTTGCAGTAAGCATTGAAAACTGTTTCTCAACATTTATTGTAGCACTTATAAATCTTGAAATGGTTTACAGTGATCTAGAAAACTACATGAGGTGAATAGGTTGATGTGTCTCTATTCATGTCTAGGTTTGAGGTAAACCTATTTAAATCCATGGAAAGATTAACAAGAAATGCCTTTCTTTTATATCAAGGTTATGAGGTAAGAAGCATGTTACAGTTTAGAGAATAAGTTATGTTTTACCATGTTAACATTAGGGGGGTGAATTTTATAATTTAATAATGATCACATGGTACTTACCATATAGTTACTATGGTAAGTTAGTAGTTAATATTGGTTATATTGTTATATGAATATATTGTTAAATAGTTAACAATATTTCTCATGTTAATATATCTAGATGAGTGATATTTTGTAGGGATATGAATATCCATAGTTATAAAATGTACATATCCTTTATATTTATAATAGGGTTTGAAGGAAAATTACAATAAACAAATATATTATTTGATTAAATTTTTTCTGGGGGTAGAGAGTGGGGTTCATGGGCATGACTGACTATCCATTATTGCCAGTTTTTTGGATCTATTTACTTGTAAAATTAATAAAAAAATAAATATTGAAAAATTATATAAAAATATAGATTATAAAATACATGATATTATATAAAATTTCACATTTAAAAAAAAATATTAAACGATGCTAAAAAAATGAAGGGTCACATGGCCAACTATCTACTCTATTTTCTTAAAAACGACATGATTTCCTATTCAAATTTTACATGTTTAAACTAGTTATACTTAATCATTTTTTTAAATAGTGGTTTTGAAACTAAACTCAAAATGCTAAAATTCATGTTCTTACACCATCCTCTAACTTTGAGCGTAGCCATCTCAAATTATCTACATAAGTTTATATTTATCAATTTTCATGAAAAACATGTCCACGACTAGGCCTAATTTTATCCCCCAACTTTTTGCACTTCCCCTTTTCAAGTTTTCTAAGATTTCATTAGAGGATAAGTACATTAAACACTTCAAGTTTATCATAGTATAGTGTGTACATATTCATCAAAGTATAATTGAAATAAATTATTTTCTTTTTGTTGTAGTTTTGAGGACCACATGATAGACATGTATGAAAAATGTGGAAACATCCATAAGGAACCAAACTATTTGCAAAAATATCTCAACAAAATGTGGTTACACGGACTAAAATGATGGAATTAGAACATTTATTTTTGTTTTATAAAGTGGCAAGGATAATTGAATTATGCTATCACATGTTAGTAACTTTACTAGATGTTTACCTCAATTAAGAGACATATGAATGTTGTAGTTTATCAAATAATTCAAATTCCTTTTCTATGCTATTATATTTTGTAACATAGATTAAAATAAAGGATACTTGCATTATATATATCAATTTCAATACATACGATTATGTACATCAATAAAATAATAATTTAAATTAGGTATGTTGCATGCATGTTACAGTCATAAACACTCAGATAAGCATGTATGGAAAATATGGTAGCATACATAAGACGTGTGACTTTTGTTTTAGAAAAAGTCTCAACAAAATATGGATCAATTGATGTCAATTATGGACATTATGTGTTAATTATTATTTTTTATGAAGAAGAAATGATCTTAGCATCATGGGATAATATTTTATTAACTATAGTAGATGCTTTTTAGAATGAAGTTAGATATGAATGATGTATTTTTTCAAATAATTTGAGTTCCTTTCCTATGTTAGCACATTTTGCATTTAAGATTGCATTAAAATTTTCTTTAAATATTTTAAGGTTGCTACATAATGGTACATAGAGAAAGTAAAAATTTTCTATATGTTGTATTCGTAAATGCCATGGCATTTATGTATGAAAAATTTGACAACATACACAAGACATGTGAATTTTTTATAAAATGTAGTCATATTATGGATTATATTGATAGACTTAGGACATTTAGTTATGTTTTACAAAGAAGCAATTATCTTAGAAATTTATGGCATAATATGTTGATAACTTTAGTATATATTTATTTTAATACAACAATAAATGATTGTTATAGTTTGTATATAAATTCACATTCCTTATATATGTTTCCACATTTTAAAACTAAGATTACATTAGAAGGTCCATGCCTTACATAATGATTTAATGTTTCTAAAAAAGTGTATGTACATTTATGAAAACATGACAATAATGTATATTTGTCATCTATTTCAATTTTAAACACCTTATGAGACATGTACAACAAATGTGGAAACATATAAAAGGCACATGAATTATTTGATAAAATGTCTTAGAAAAATAAGGTCATGTGGAATACATTGATTACTTAGAACATTTAGTTTTATTTAATGAAGAGGAAATGATCTTATAATTATGTTCTAAAATATTATTAACTTAAGAAGATGTTTCTCTCAATGTAATAACATATGAATGCTACACTCTTAGCCTATGGCATGTCTAGGGATATGTGAGGCCAAATTTTAGCTTACATACATATTATATTATTTTGTCACATTTCTCTACGTTCTTAGTAAGGACAGCCTATGGAATAATCACAGCTAAATAGACTATATATAGGAGGTAGTGGTTAGTAATTGATCATAATATTGTGAATTTTTCTCTCATTGCATTGTTTTGGAGGTTGGCTCCTTGATGTGGCTCAGTTATATTTATCAATAATTCTACTCTTCTATCAATTATTATTTGTGGATATATACATTCTAATCTTATTTATATGATATAATATTATATTGTGTGCACATCTAAGTAATTTCATTACAAGTGTTATCAGAGCTTCAATTTGGAAAAGTTTATGCAGTGACTCTTTTCTTCAAATATGGTTTTGTGAATCTTATATGAGCTAAAGGATCGAAAAAAAACAAAAATTGTGATCCAAGAAGAATTTAAATTTTCTATCATTGCAGTATTGGTCAAAGTGATTTTTGAAAAAAAAATAGTAAAAAACGCATGGAATTTTTTTAACCTTTGTCAGGAAATAGTCCTAACATGAAAAAATAAATAAATTATAAAATAAAAGAGTAGTTGTACGTATAAAAATATCTCATTAGAATAGAAGTTTGTTGAAGGATTTTGTGATATTTCAAGGGAATTGGACGAGGAAGATTTTCTAGATTTTAGGAGCCCTCTTCCCTATTTATGTAACTTATGTTCAATTGAATACATATGTTATTGAGATTAATCGAATTATTTTGTCCTCTACACATTTCAGAGCCCTTGGCTCTTCACCATTAATGGGGTAAAACCCTTCAGTGGTATCAGAGCAGGCCCATCTTGGACCTCTCTGAATTTCTTTGGCCTTAAGCTTCACAAGGTTGAGCAGTGAAGACCATGTGCAGGTGCTTTTGTATATGATAGGCCTTTCATCATTCCTGATTTTGAACTAGTAGTGCAGACCACATGCTGAATTCAACATCATTATTTGATGATAATTTTGCTTGTTATATATATATATATATAGTTTACAGTTTTCTGTGTTGGCTTTGTTTAAAGTTTTATTCCAAGGCTAAACAACAACTTTGGTTTGATTTCTCTCAGTCTAGATCTATTGTGGATTAGCATTGTATACTTGAATAGGGTTATTTGACAGCCTCAATAGAGGTGATCTTCATCCCACATTACATTTAAATTTTGTCAAGGCTTCCATCGCTACTCTGCTATACTGTCATTCGAGATTCAACGCAGACATCTGCTCAACAGCCCATGGCCACGAGTTTGTAGCTTATCCACCTCGGCATAGCTCGATCAAGCCTCACTCAGAGTTATATTTTTGACCCTCTCTTTGCATCGATGACCTCATTAAGCTCACAATAACAAGAATCCAAACTGCAAATCATCTCTAATCATCTCCACTACAGTCTTCCATATTGGATGCCTCTACCTCAGTATTCATCTGATCTACAAACTGCACGGCCTCTACACCATCTTGTTGCAGATCTCAATACAGATCTCTCCCCATCCAGTTGTTCGGTGATCCTTAGCTCACGCTATAGTTCAAATCTTCTAGTCAGGAATGACATTCACATTGAGCTCTCATGGACCTGCTTCAACGACCATACCCCATCCTCGGCCTCTCTCCTCCACATGGGGGCATCAGTTATGGGATATATATCTTTGAGTCTATTTTTCAGGTCTTATTTTCTATTTTTTAGGTATTTTTATTATGTCTTGGTTATTACTATTTTTTAGGTCTTATTTATTTGTCATCTAAGAAAAGTAATTTTTAATATGAGTCATAGTTATTTTAGTCTATAAGTTTAATTTTTATCATGTCAGTTATGTTAATTCCATAGTTTTTTGGTCAATTTAATACTTCATGATTATTTTTTTTAATGTCCCTACATGATTTCGTAGTTTTTATCATGTCCGTAGATGATTTTTTTTTTAAATAATATTATTAGTCAGTAATGTTTTATATTTAGATTTTTTTTACTTTTTTTTATTTTTTTTTAAAATTTTTTAAGATCGTGTGTTTTTTACATTTTTTAAGTTTTAGTTTTAGTTTTTAATTTTCTTTTTAAAGATATGTGGATTTGTGAATCGTTAAGATTTATGATTATTGATATTTTTTAATGGTTTTTTTTAATGAAGTTTTTTTAGTTTTATTTTTTATAGTTTAAGTTTTAAATTTTAATTTTTATATTGTATATTTTTAGAATTTAGTTATATAATTTTATTTATTAAAAAATCAAAAGTGTTAAGTTTTCATATTATTGTTATTTTTAACTTTTATTTATTTTTAATAAAGTAAAAATAAAAGTTTCGGTATTGTACTAAACTCTCCAATTCAATTAGACACATTTTTGGGTGAACCCGATGTTTGTAAGATAAAATTTAGGGGGGGGGGGTCAGGGGTGTAATTTAAGTGTGTAGTTCCTCACCCCATGTTAGAACTAAGTGGAGACAAGAGGGGGGGGGGCTAGAGGGGCTAACATCTCATTTGAATAGGAGTTTGTTAAAGGATTTTGTGAGATTTGAAGGGAGTTGGATGAGGACGATTTTCTAGATTTTAGGAGCCCTCTTCCCTATTTATGTAACTTATGTTCAATTGAATAAATATGTTATTGAGATTGATCAAATTATTTTGTGCTTTGCACATTTCAGAGCCCTTGGCTCTTCACCATTAATGGGGTAAAACCCATAAACCTTGTGCAAATTAACAATCATTAGATTCATCTCTACAATATGATCACAATGGTATACTATGGTGGTACACATTTTAGGGTAAACATTTTCACCCTTGTGTACATTAGCAGTGATTGGATTCATCTTGCTGAGGCAATTGTAATAGTCTCATTTGTCGATACATGTTGTTTAGCACTAAAACCCTCCTAGGGTTTGTGTATGGTTAGTCTTAACATTTTTAGATGTGGAAAAGGTAAATAAACTCAGAAAATGCCTCACAAGGACAATAGGGAGTCCAAAACTTCTTATCCATGTATATCAGAGGTAATTTAACAACATTAGTCAGAGTTACATGGCATGTTATAGAAAGATGATCTCAATGCGATTAAATGAGACACCATAGGGAAGATAGGGGACCTAAATGGATTGTGGAACCAATTTAAATAATTAATTTTGAAATTGTCTAACTTTACATCTTAGTCTTTGAAAAATAACAATCTATCACACTAGTTTGATTCTTTTCCTTCAAATAATCACACTACCAATCTATGTCTGAATCCAATGTTTCCAAAAGTGGAATTATGAAAGTTTTATGGTAATGATCCACTCACATGGATCACTCAAATTGAAAATTAATTTGATCTACATTAGACTCCATGTTCGCAAAATGTGGTCATGGCCTCTTTGTATCTGAAATTTGAAAAAATCATTTGGTATCGATGGTTATGTACTCAAAATAAAAAGAAAGATCTCCCAATTTCCTGGTTTGGATTTTTTGAGGAGCTGCAACTCCACTGTCACACAATGTCTCACAAAACTAGTTCAACTAGCTAGCCAAATTGTGCCAAACATGGACTATAAATGATTATATTCATTACTTTTAGAATCTCTCCTTATGTGTGACATATATCACTAATGAAAATATAATTAACCTATTTTTGCATGGCCTCAAAGATAACATCCAATTACAAGTTTCAATGTTTGTTCCCAATTTATTATCTAAAGCCATCCAAGGGCATGCATGGTAGAGGAAAAAGAGCTGATCAAATAAATAACTTTCACTAATGTTTGTGATTTTACTTTCACAGCATCATCCCTTCCTTAGCCTACCAAATTGACCCCTTATTAAAATGAGGAGAAGCATACAGAAGGTTTGTGTTTTGGTTGTGATAGAAAATGGAGCAAAGGACATCATTATTCTAAAAATAAATTGTTTTACATTGAGGGCACCATTGAGGATGATGAAGATGATGAGGCCTCAGGGGTAGGTTTAGATAAACCCAAGAATGAATTTAAATATTCTCAACCTACTATTTATTATCATGCACATTCAATTATTAGTACTCCTTAAACTCTTAAGGTGGTCAGTTTCCATATTAAATATAAGTTAACTATATTGATTGATTGTGTGTGTACATGCAACTTCATCAATAGTAATTTGGATACTCATTTGAACTATTTCATTTACACAGCTCCAAAATTTTAGGTCATTATTTCAAATGGTTATACCATAAATTATTCTAGAAAATTCCATAGTATTAATATTAGTATGGGAGAATAGCTGTTAGATTATCATATGTTTGATATTCCTGTGGGAGGGGTTGATATTGTTATAGGATTGAAATGGCTTAGCACTTTGGGCACTATTGAGATGAATTCTAAAAAATAACCCATGTACTTCTATTTAGAAGGTAGGACTTTTAAATTATGTGAATTATGGGCTGAATATCCATAGTCAGTTAGTTCTTATAAGATGACAAAGATTATAAAAAAAGGTGCTGAAGGATTTATGGCATGCTTGTTTTCCATAGAGGTTCAACCAACTAAAAAGTCTACCCATCCTAATTTATAAATGGTGTTAGATGACCATTATTTTATTTTTGGTGACATTTAAAAATTTCTTTCACCAAGCTGAGCACATGATCATTTCATCAAATTAATTTCCATAAGTACACTACCCAACATTAGACCCAATAGGTATCCCTATGCCCAAAAGAGTGAAATTGAAAATATGGTACATGAGATGTTGAAAATAGGAATCATTTGACAAATCCAAAGTGAATATTCCTACCTCGTGGTCATGGTATAGAATAAGAATGACACTTAGAGGATGTGCCAAGACTATAGAGAGATCAATAAATACACCATAAAATAAAGGTTTTTTATTCCAATAATTGATTATTTTACAGATTAATTTCATGTTGTTTATTTTACAAAGTTAAATATTCATTTTGGATGTCATCAAATTCACATTCATGAAGAGGACATACCTAAAATAACATTTAGAGCCCATGAAGGACATTATGAGTTTATGGTCATGCCTTTTGGCATAAAGAATGCACCATCTACATTTCATATTTTGATGAATAATACTTTTAATCTATTTTTGAGAAAGTTTTAATGGTGTTTTTTGATGATATCATCATTTAAAATAGAAATTAGGAATACCATTTGAAGTATGTGAAATAAGTACTCTTAGTTTTGGAACAACATCAGCTTTATGCCAAACCTTTCAAATGTGTTTTTGGCATCTAAGAGGTGAAGTACTTGGGCCATATTATTTAATATAAAGGAGTGAGAGTTGATCCTAAAAATACCCATTCAATGATGGAGTGATAGGTTCCCAAGACCCTAAAAACATTCAAGAATTTTTGGGAATAACTAGTTATTATCACAACTTTGTCAAAGAATATGGTAGAATTATAACCTAGCTCACATCTTTGTTGAATAAAAATTATTTCTAGTGGACTGTTACAACCAACTTGAGGCATTTGAATAGTTGAAAATGGATAAGTGCAACACTCTAGTTTTGGGTACTCTTTATTTTCTAAAACTTTTTTTGTGGAATGTGATGCATCGGGATATTGCATGAGGGTTGTAATCATACAAGAAGGCATACCTATTGATTTTAAAGTCTTCAATTAAAGGGAAAGAATAGGCTTAATCCAATCTATGATAAATAGATGATGAATATTTTTCATGTAATAAAACAATGGAAACCTTATCTGATGGGTCATCACTTTCAAGTAAAGATTGATCATTATAGCCTCAAATATTGTTTTTAAAAATGATTGTCTTCTAAAGAATTAAAAAAAATGGGTAAATAAAATGTTAGCCTATTATTTTAAATAGTCTATAGAAAAAGAAAAAAGAAAGTGGTGGTAGATGCACTATCCAATAGGTATGAATCAATGGAACCATTTTTATGCACAATAAACATTTGGAAGGAAGATTAGCTAGAGCAAGCAAGATCAGAATGCGAGAATAATAGTGATACCCATGATTTGTTTAAAAACATTCAGTAAGGTTTTGGGGGATATGATAAATTTACATGGAAGGGGAATGCATTATGGTATAAATATATATTATATCTCTATAAGAATTCTCTCTTCACACATAAAAGCCTTTACGAGCTTCATCCATGTAACTTAGGTTTTTTAAAAGCATATCATAGAATGAAGCAATATTTATTTTTTGAAGGACTCAAGTGGATGTCCATAAATATGTGAATGAATGTATGGTATGTCAATAGAGAAAAGGTGAAACCATTAAGACCCAAAGTCTTTTTAATCCTTTATCCATCCCTAGACAACATTGGGAGGAGGTTTCCATTGATATCATTACTATGTTACCATGTTATAAAGGTAAAAATGTTATCATGGTAGTTACAGATTGACACACCAAGTATGATCATTTTTGTTCTTTATCATAACCATTTGTTAGCAGTACAGTAATTTATACTTTTATTAATACAATTCAGGTATTAAATTGTACTCCAAAGATCATTGTAAGTGATCAAGATCTCATATTTACTAATAATTTTTAGACTGAGTTATTTTCATTTTCAGGTAATCAATTGGCTCATAGCTTGTCCTATACTCCTCAATCTGATGGATAAATAGAGTTATTCAAAAAATGTATAGAAGGGTGTATCTATTATTTTGCTTATAATAAATAAGATAAATGGGTTAATTGGTGGCCACTTGTTTAATGGTGGTATAATACGTCTATTCATAGTTTTTCCAATATGTCTCCTTTTATGGCTTTGTACGGATATCACCCCCCATCCATCACTTCAACTTTGAAGATGCATCCCAAGGTTCAAGTTGTTGAGGAACACATTCACCATCAACAAGAGGTACTCACTAGTTTGTAATAAAATTTAGCCATCATACAAAATTAAATGAAGTAACAAGTGAATCAACACCATAGTGAGTTGCATTTTGACATAAGTGATTGCATATTTATATGATTATAATAATATAATAATATGTATCTAAAGAAAAATGAAAAGGATGATAAGTTATCTAATAAGTATTATGAACATTATAAACTCTTTGTATACAATTGGTAGTGTGGCTTACAAGATGAAATTCCTCTAGTCCACTTGTATATATTCGATATTTCATGTATCTTTCCTGAAGAAGGTAATTATACAAATAGTTTCTAATCAAATTGAGTCACCTAAATTATATGAGGAAGGTAGAATTATTCTAGATCCTGAATAAATCCTTAAAACATGAATTAAGAAACTACAGACTAGAGTGATTAAGGAGTATTTGATCAAAAGGAATAATATGCGTTATGAAGATGCAACATGGGATGATGAATCATTACTAAAATAACATTTAGGGTTGATTCAATTTTGAGGACAACATTGTTATGAAGGGGAGGGGCATGCTAAGCAACCTATGGCATGTCTAGGGATATGTGTCACTGACTTGTGGATCAAATACCCCTTATATTATCTTATCATATTTATCTATGTTCTTAGTAAGTTTGGCCTATGGAATGACCATGTATAAATAGGGTATATATAAGAGGTAGTGGTTATTATTTGATCATCATATTGTGAATTCTACTCTCATTGCATTATTTTGGAGGTTGCCTCCTTGAAGTCTCTCAGTTATATTTATCAAGCATTTTGCTCTTTTATCAATTATTGTTGTGGATCTATATATTCTTCTCTTATTTAGACAATATAATATTCTATTTTTCAAACATCTAAGTAATCTCATTACAATCAATGTTATAGATTGTCCAATATTTTTTTTTTTTTTTTTGTTACACATTTTTTTAATTCGAATTATGTTAGAGATTTTGTACTTTAAATAATTCATTGTTTCTACATAAAATATTATGAATTCATTAGGAATAATCAACATCATAATTTTTTCATATATTGTAGTTGCAAACACTATGATATACATGTATACAAAATGTGGTAGCATAAATAAGGCATGTGAATATTTTTAAAAATTATCTCAACAAAATATGGTCACATGGAATGCAATGACGTAATTAAGAAATTTAGTTGTGTTTTATGAATATAACATGGTCTTATTATTATGGTCTTATATGGTATTAAATTTTTTAGATGTTGATCTAAATGTAACAACAGACATGAATGATGTAGTTTGTCAAACAATTCAAGTTCCTTCTCTATATTTCCATATTTTATAGTTATGAGATTGCACTATAGGATATGTAACTTAACTATTTGATAGTTTTTATATAATACTATGTATATCCACCAAATCACAACCAAAATTGAATATTTTTTCATATTTTATAGTTGAAAACACCATGATAGACATGTTAAAAAAATGTGGTAACATACATAAAGCATGTGTGTTTCTTGAAAATATGTCTTAATGAAATGTGGTCATATGGAGTGTAATGATGGAATCAAGGCATTTAGTTAACTATTATGAAGAGGTAATGATCTTATCATTATGCCCTGGTATATTTGTGACTTTTGTGGATGTTGTTCTCTTTTAAACAATATACATGAATATTGTAGTTTTTCAAACAATTCATGCTCCTTCTCCATGCCATCATATTTTGGAATTGAGTTGTCCATAGAGAGCCTATACCTTACATAATATTTAAAGGTTGATATATAAGGACATATATCCATGAAATGATATTTACACACACACACACACACACACACACACACACACACACACACACACACATATATACATACATATATATATACATATACATACATATATATATATATATACATATATATATATATATATATATATATATATATACATATATATATATATATATATATACATATATATATATATATATATATATACATATATATATATATATATATATATATATATATATATATATATATATATATATATATATATATACATACATATACATACACACACACACACACACACACACACACACACATATATTTGTGACTTTTGTGGATGTTGTTCTCTTTTAAAAAATATACATGAATATTGTAATTTTTCAAAAAATTCATGCTCCTTCTCCATGCCATCATATTTTGGAACTGAGTTGTCTATAGAGGGCCTATACCTTACATAATATTTAAAAGTTGATATATAAGGACATACATACATACATACATACATACATACATACATACATACATACATACATATACACACACACACACACACACACACACACACACACACACACATATATATATACATGTATGCATATATATACATGTATGCATATATATACATGTATATATATATATACATGTATATATACATATACATACATGTATATATATGCATACATGTATATATATATACATATATATACATATATATATATATATATATATATATATATATATATATATATATATATATATATATATATACATACATATATATATATATATACACACACACACACATATATATACATATGTATATATATATATATATGTATATATATATATGTATATATATATGTGTGTGTGTGTGTGTGTGTGTGTGTGTGTGTGTGTATATATACACACACACACACACACGCATATACATATATATGTGTGTATACACACACATATATACATATATATGTGTGTATACACACACACACACACACACACACACACACACACACACACACACACATGTATACACACATATACATGTACACATACATGTGTGTGTGTGTGTGTACACACACACACACACACACACACACACATGTACATGTATACATGTATACATGTACGTGTATACATGTATATGTATGTATACATATATATACATGTATACAAGTATACATATACATATACATATACATGTATACACACACACACACACACACACACACACACACACACACACACACACATACCGTATTGTCAAATAGTTCATGTGCCTTGTGTATGCTACCAAATTTAATGTATAAATTTATAATAAACATGTTTATAACTAAAATGTTTTAGAATATATATATATATATATATATATATATATATATATATATATATATATATATATATATTCTAAAACATTTTAGTTATAAACATGTTTATTATAAATTTATACATTAAATTTGGTAGCATACACAAGTCACATGAACTATTTGACAATACGGTATTCATTTTATTTTTTCACATGTACTACAATGATGAACTTGGGAAATTAATTCACATTTTGTGAATAGGAAAGCATATTATTATTATGGTAGGATATATTAGTGACATTAACAAATGTTTATTTTAAACCTAATAAGATACTAAATCTCAAAATATTTTTATTTTTGATTAATTATTTTTATAGAATAAAATAATAATTTTAAATAAGAAAATTACTTTTTTTTGAATTTGACAAAAAACAATACCTAAATTTTTTATTTATCATTTCATTAAAAATAATAGTTTAAGAATTTAAATATAGATACAATCACAAATAAAATTTGTTTCTAGTACAAATAAAACTCTATGATATTTATGGGATCTTCCTAACACAATGATGAATTCATTCCTCCAAAATGATTGCATCTAAGAATGTTTAACAATCCAACATGGATGGTGCTATAAAAAAATTCTATAGCTGAAAATAATAATAATATTCTTACCCATTAAAATACAATAAGAAGTATGAAAGTGGGTTTACAATCCTTTCAATAAACAATAATATAATATTAATTTATATTTTTTTAAACATTTTAAATTAATGTCAAATTTTTAATATTTTCAATGTACATCATTATTTTTTATTTAAGATCCATTGATGAAGAGGGATATGAATTTTTCATTAACTTCATAGTCATGCATTTATATAATGAGAGTCCTTTTGTTTTGTGAGTTTACCTAATATATGTAAACCTCTTTTATCCTCAAGACTATGCTACAATAAACATACTGTTCTGCTTTTTCTTTTTCTTAACTATTAGTCTTATAAGAAGGTTTGTCTTATATACAATCATATTTATTTTAACTTAGTGGGTTATTTATATGATAAAGGATGGTTCTTGATTTGTATCCATATGTAATATTATATTTACATTCCATTAGATCCTTATGTATTGTGTGTTCAGAAAATTTACAATTCTAGTTGAGTAAAGATGACAAATAATTAATGCCCATTAATGGATTCATATAGATAAAGATGAAATAAGAACACTATATAAAATTTCAAATCCTTTTTCACATTGAAAACCATTGAATTTAGACTTGAGATCCCTTTTTAATAATTATGCTAGGACTCACCAAACAATAGCATGCTTACCATGTAAGGAGATAAAGATGATTATATGCATTTCAAACTTATTGAAGTAACTCAAATTTAGAGCCCAACATCTAAGGATGACTTGTTTTGGTATTAGAATTAGAGTTTTTAGGTTTTTTCAAAGGTATACAAATATTTTTTCACACATAAAAACTATTTTCACTTAAGTAAATGGTATTAATGTCTAAAAAGATCTATAAAATTATACAATAGATTCAACATGTCTTTGGAATTACAACAATCAAAAATTAATTTCAAGGATTTTGGAAAATGGATAGGTTAAACTTCACAACCCAATTCCTTCCTCCACATTTAGGGACACCACAAAAATATTTATATATCTACCACTAAAAACATAAACCTATAGAAAATCTAGTTTCATATCTCCGTAAAAGTATCCCAACTACTCCAACCTTCACATAAAAATTACAACTATAAGGAATACTTATTTTTTGTGATAAGAAATCAATTATTTTATTATTTGTGAATTTAAATACAATATATTCAAATACCATCCATGCTTCCCACTTAGATTTTTGTCATGTTTTCCCATGGGCCTAAAAATGGGTCCAAAATTACACATAACACTGATACCATGAATTTTGAGGATGCTTACATGATATTTAATAAAATCCACTTTGAAAAATACTTCTAAAGATTCTAATGTGTTATCAAGTGCCTCAACCTTGACTTGGTTAAAATAGCCCATGAATAAGGATAAGGAAATGAGGTTGGGTAGCCTATATCACCATGATCAACCATCTTATAATAGTTTTTTGAAGGTACCATGACCTTAAAAGTTTGATTTAATTCTTGGTATAAATTATTCTCTATACCAACACTTACTTTGAACTATGGGAAACGTGGTGTGAGAAGACATAAAAAACCAAACTCCACTCCTAAGCATGGTGAATTTATTCAAATTTTAGAGGTAATGCCACAAAAAATTCACTAAACATATTTGTAACTGATATTGAATATCCATGTCCTACTAATGATGTTCCTACATCAAAGACCATAGGCATGTGAAATAAATTAAAGCTCATGTCCATGTGGTTTTTCATCATTTTATTTCATTTTCCTTCACTTTCAATTCCTTCATTTTGAACAAATTTATCCATCACTAATGTGTATAATACTTTAAACTACATTAAAAGGATTTTTGGCATGCTCCAACATTGGTTTGTGTCCTCCTATTCACATGGCCCACCAAATGACCTCTAAAATAAATGTACTCTCCTTATGAGTTAACAAATCACTCTTGAGTTCTTACGTCACTATTTTTTTTCTCTTTTTATGTCTTAGGTGACCAAAATTTGATCATATATTGAAAATTTAAATTGATTGGTCATTATCTTTACCATTTTATTTAAGATAAATTTTGTCTTACTGATCTCATGGCAATGTCAAACAAATCCACTACCTTTATTTTATAACATTTTCCTTTCCTAATATAGTCTTCAAATTATCTTCAAAAAGGGCACTAAACACCTTCTAGATGATAAATATAATTAAAAATTTATTTTAGAGAAGAAATACTAAGAAAATCTAAAGCTATAGGGCCTCCACAACTTGCCTTTACACTAAACTATAATCTGAGGTCTATACTTCTACAACTTCTCTAGAAAAAAATGCAAAAACTTGTAATCCTACTCTAGTTGTTGGTAAAAAATACCTTATTATTTTAATTAAATAAAAAACCCATAGTGAAGGAATTATAACTTAACTTGACTCACATTCATGAATCCAGATACTTTTATGACATACAAACATGTCAACTTGACTTTGCCATTCTCTAGAGCATTCCATAGAATCTGTAACTTCTATGGGTGTTTATTATACCGATAATGATATGAGTACATTCCATCCCATATTGAATACGTTGTCTTTTATGTGTATGTCACACTATTAGGCCATGCCTTTTGGCACTATTTTTTACATGTTGAATCCATTAAGCTAATTCATGCTTTTACTTCAATGCTATCAAGTTGCACACCTAAAATTATAATGAAATAACATCATTCAATCATAAATATATGTGGAAGATGGGAATTATAAATCATACCATAATTATAACATCTCACCTGCATGCAAAAATAATGGTATTTTCATAGTTATCTTCTTATAGGTGATTTGATGGGCCAAAAATGCAATCGATACTTATCATCCTAGTCCTTCCCATCCACATAAAAAAAATTAATAAATATGTTCTTCCCACCCACATCACACACATTAATAAATATGTTCTGCAAGATCTTATTAATTGATTATGGAGTGTCATTAACCTATGGATTTTATCGATACTACATATAGTGTTTTAGAATGAACTCATTTAGTAGTACTTGACTATTTTTGTAACAAAGACTAATTGATGATATTGAATAGGAAAAGAACATAGTGATGATGTTCTCATAGATAAACTAAATTACAATATTTGTAGATATCTAATCCTTTATCATTATTGTTTATGCCTAGTGAGTCAAATAGTCTATTATGGTAATAAGATACCATCTATCACTCTTCCATAGTAGCGGGTTGATAGCTCCCACAATTTCAATCTCCCATTTCTCAAATGGTTTTTATATTAGCACTAACATCATGGAATTCCAATCATGTAGACATTGAAAAATATTACATGCACAAACATGCTTGCACTTTCCATTAGAGTATAACCAACATCATAGGAATTCAATCATGTAGACATTGAAAAATATCACATACATAAACATACTTGCACTTGTCCTTGTGCATGGTTTTCTACTACAAACTTAATTGCAACACTTGTAAGGGAATAACATTTCCTTGATAATCATGAAACACATTGAAAATTGTCTCTCATTTATGCTTCAAGACATAATAATTCAATATTTTGTCTAACCCCATCTTGTAAAAATGTCTATTAATTAAGTAAAATGGAACCATGTGCATAACCAATTGATTTTTTTTTGTGTAATAGCATATTTCCCCTGTGTACACCTTGATATTGGGAATGGTGCTATATCCTCCAACTCTTTTAGGTATTCTAAATTTAATATAACATATGTTAGAAATATTATTCTCAATAATTCTTGAAGCAACTTTCCAAGAATCAATCCTAGACACATGATTGGGCCCCACATAATGCTTCGTTGGTTTAATCATAAACTTAAACTCAAAATACTAAAAAATATTGGCCATTTATAAATGCTTTTACGAAGTATTTTCTTGTTCTTTAGATACTTCAACACTTGATTATCTATAAATAAATTAAAGGGGATGTCTATTAAGTACTATCTGAACTTCTACAATGTAGACCATACTTAGCACCTCACACTCTATACTACTATACTTGTGCTTTACTGATAAGATATTATTAGTTTTATACTTTTTCAATAAAAATAGATAAAATGGTTAATATTACCTTCGCTTGGATGCACTAATATAGTCAGAATAGTTATGACTAATCTATCCACATGAACATGAAATGGATTTCCCTAATTTTTATATTGTAGAATGAAATCACATGCCAATCCATCCTTCAATATATTAAGTGCTACATTTTTTTCCTTAAAAAATAATGGTTCACCATTTTATAATAGTTCCTCTAATGTTACCATGATATTTGTATAGTTGGAAATGAATATCTAGCAATAGATATTTTGCTCTAAGGTGGCATGAATTTACTTTGTTGTTTCAAACACATCTAGTTATATTATAATAAATATTTTAATTGAGTATATAAAAAATATTTGTAACAAAATTTATTAGTATATATAATTTTGACTAAAATTATTATAATTAATAATTCTAATTTTATTTATTTAATTAAATTATTATATAAAAGTTAATTTTAATTACACATTGATATATTAAAGTTTCTTTCATAAATTAATATAATATAATAATGAGTTTTTTATTAAAAAATCAACATCATTCAAATATATATAATAATACAAAAATTAATATTGGGAATTTAATATGATAATTGAAAGAGCCAATGTCACATAGTATCACTTATATGACACAAAGTGAACTGAAATACAAAATTTAGAGGTATCAAAGTGCACTTTTTCAAAGGTTGTTATTTTGTTTATGCTAGTGAAATTTAATAACATAAATTAAATTACATTATAATGAAAATATTAAAAAAAAGTGACACTTTTTTAAACATGTTTTCTCTAATATAATCACTTACAATTATTTTTAGCATAATCACTTACTATTATTTTCACATTAAAAAATAGAGACAATTGTAAATTTTAAACACTATTATTTTAAATATGTTTTACAAAAAATAATAACAAACTAAACTTCATTTCTAAATTGTGATATCATATTCAAAAATATAATTTTAAATTATAATATATTTTAGTTCCAAAAAGATAACAAATCAAAACTTGATTTCTAAATTGTGATGTCATATTGAAAAATATTTTAATATATGTAATATATTTAATTATATATTTTTATTTTACAATTATTTTAAATACAAAATAAATATATAATAAACATTTTTTTTTAATTATATATTTGAAAGTATTATTTGGAATTATTGAATTATATAAAATAATGGCATTTTTGTTTATATTTTGGAAATAAATATAGCGAATTTATAATGTTGAGTAAGCGTACATCTAAATCAGTAAGTTTCTTTAGTTAAGTAATGACAAATAAGAGACATCCCCATCATCAAAATCATTTACCTCTCCATATCGAATATCTAAAAAGATTTGTAAATATAAACAACCATCATCCTCACAAATTAAACTACAACCCTTTCAATTAATATTATAATAAATATTTTTTATGTTCATATTCCTAAACAATTATAAATGAAAGACAAGCACACCCAACCTTTAATTTTAATTTTACTTTTAAAACAACAAACCATATAAAAATAATATTATAATAAAATAAAAACTTCAACTATAAGATATGCGGCTCTCTTAAAGATAATCTTTTAATTTTAAAACAATATATTTACATTTAGAAGAAACCCCCATAACCGAGGAAGAAGATACAACCAAATTTCAAACATCCCATGGAAAATTGTGCTTTTATATTGGATTAAAAAATCTTTGGTCTCCTCAAGACGATATAATAAGAAGATATAATAGAAGGAATTCAAAAATTCAGGTGCTCTGGATAATGGGGCGGCGACCTCTTGTCTGCCATGTTGGTATGCATTATGTAATGCAAAAAAACATGAACCCATGCAAGGAAAACCAGGTTTGCTTTCTGTGTTCAACAAACAACTAGTGGTATTTGGAGTAGTCATCATATGTAGAGTTTCGTAATCCACTTAACGTTCATGGCGCGATAAAATTCTGAAGTAGAAGATAGGACGTGATGTTGGTTCGTCTCAACCAGATTTAATGATGATAATTTTCAGTTTTATCAGGTTGAGCCGAACCAATATTACTTCTTTTCTTATAATTCGTATTTCTGTTTTAAGATTGGTTTCATTAGAGTAATAATGAAATAATTTTTTCATCTCTGTCAAATCGTTTTTGGGAGATGTTTCAAACCTCACTATTACTGGATTCATCAAAATGAAGAATGAAGCCAACGCCCAGGGAACAAAATTATTCTTTCATTCTCCATTATGAGTTAGATTTTGATGTTCCAAATTTACTTAAGGCCTTGAAGCTTAGGATTAATAAGATCATTGACACCTTCTATCTTTCAGTGGAAGATTTATTCAAAGTTTACTTAAGGCCTTAGAAGCTTGGGATTAATCAGACCAGACACCTTCCATGTTTTGCCCTAAGTATTCTTCACATTTCGTCGTTGTCGATCTTTCAGAGGAAGATCTGTTCATGATGATGTTTACCATTATAATATGCATGGCAACCCCAAGCAGAATGTAAAGTTCAACGGGCTGCTCACCAAACCAAATGTCTTGCTTGTGTAGGCAACCCCAAGCAGAATGTGAAGTTATGCTTGCATCCAAAGGTTTCTTTCATTGTCAGCATTATTAGTGGTGTTGATTGTCTCATAAGCAAAATGGCTAATTGCTTTGCAAATTACCATTCCTCATCATTTTAGTATTTTTAAATTTATGTATTTAAATTTTATTTAAATTATTTTATACATTCTATCAATATATTTAAAATGATTTTGAAGATTATATAAAATGTATAGGATTATTTAGAAAAATTTGTAAAAAATTAAAATAAATAAATTGAAGAATGTTAATTTGGAAAAACAGTTAAGAGTTTAATTTTATAACTCAATAATAATAGATTTATTTATAGTAATATTAATATCACATACATTTGTAAATTAAATTTTATAACTAATTAATAATAAAATAATGCCAAAAAAATATTAAATATATTATTCGATAGTTAAACATTTAATTTAACTAATTAAATTTATAAATATATAAATATAGATTATTCATATATTTATGGACACCTGATCTAGAAAAGAAAGACCTTTCATAAATGTCTATCTGAGTTTACGTTTTGAATACCAAAACTAAGAAATACATAATAAAATGACAAGGTACATTTTGAAAAATGTGTGACCTCTATTTTAATTGAAATCGAGTGGTGAACACATTAATTTATACAAATTTAACATATTATAATAGTCATAAACTAAGTCACAAAAATACAAATAACGAATAATAATATGTTGGAAATTGGAAATTTAAATGGGTTTTTATCGAAGCCAATAATAGTATAGAAGAAAGGTGGATATATTTAAAAGAGATGTAAAATCTCTGAGAAGATATGTTAACTTTTATATTAATGATATATTTTTTTTATATCTATTTTTGGTAAGAAATGAATAATTTAATTTTTTTTTGAAATGATTTAACTTAGAATCTGAAAAAAAAAAAAAAACAATTGAATAAAAAATTTAAATGATTCAATTTAGAATCTAAAAAATTATATGAAAAGTTTTTTATTAAAAATTTGATAGGTTTTGTAATGAATTAAAGCTAATAAAATATCTATTTTTATTTATTTTTATGTATTTTTAATATGTTTTTGTATTTTACATTTTTGAAGCTTTTCAAAACAATTTTTTTTTATAATTTTTTTTGAATGGTCATAAATGATTTTATAAGTATTGAAAATAGTTTGTTTTGTGAACTTTCCAATACATATTGTGGTTTCAAAATTTAAACTATATTTAAAAAATCACAACCTTGAAGATGTGACGTTTTAAAGATATACTAATATTTTTAATATTCTTACCAAAAGAATACCCTTGAACCTCTACCTAAATCAATGTCCTTACTTTCCAGCTCACTCTTGAGAAGGTTTATATGCTCTATTCCAAATTTTGTGTAGTGATGGATGCCAACCAACCCTCGATTCAAAATGTGGTCTTAAATTTAGTGTGTGAGCAACTACTTGAATTAGAGAACTTCCCCTTCAATTGTCATTTATGTCTCGAATACATAGCTCAGCAATGTTTTCATCTCTTGCCCTCTTTTTACCTCACATGAAAACTACTAGGTAAAGCTTAAAAAAACTCCAAAAAGGATCGATAATATCATCTTTCATTGTCTAGTTCTCCCATATAAAAAATGTTAGGTAAAACTTAAAAAATCTCCAAAATAGATCGACAATGTCGTTATATCTCGCGCTCTGGTGCCCTCACATGAAAAATGCTAGGTGAACCTATAAAATTCTCCAAAATGGTTCCAAGAAGGCAAGATTAAGAAATTGAAAGCTCCGAAACCCAACCCAACATCTCTTCTTTCTTTATTGAAGTCCTTCATGGTTGTAGCTTTAAATGAGGATCCTCTATTTAATGTATAATCGATATCCCTACTGTAAAATATCGAAGCCATATGAAATGAAGCACTGTAACTCTCATTGAAACCATAGATTCTAAGATTGCATTCAATCTCTTCTCAAGTTACAAATCAAAAAGATAATAGATGATAACAACTACATTTTTATCAAACAAAATTTATACATGTTTATTATGGAAACTACTTCTAAAGTTACAACATAAAATAAAGATCTTGTTTTTTAATGAGAAGAAGAATAATATGTAGACATTTTAAAATTAAACAGTGTGAAAAACTTAAATCGATATTTTAAGTCACTCTCTGAACCATCATCAAAATAAGGAAATATTATAAAATAGAAGAATCTTTAAAAATCACTTAGAATCACTACACTAATAATAAAATAAATTACCATAAAAAATAAACAGCCTCGACATCTCACCATGAATCTATAAAGATAACCTCCTAAAATTGAAGGTTAGGTCAGTTTCCTAATCAAGAACTTCCTTCTAACAATATAACATAAAAAAAAATTAGACATTTTTTTGGGGCTAAAAAACTAAGTGAGTTGAGGATGACCTCAAAAATTGGGTAATTCCTTTAAAAAATAACTGTAAATATACATCATAGATGCTCAAAGGGCCTCTAGCGATATTGCCAATGTAATCCATTGTGTTCTCATTTTCAACTTTTATGGCGGGAACTCCATATTTTCTTACAAGAAAACTTATAGATCAAATTTATGAAAAATTATGGTATATAGTTAATAACTATGACCACTTACTAATATGTTATACCTATCTCTTTATCTCTTTCGAAAGAGCTTACCCCTGTAGCACAACATTTGACCCAATTTTGATGTCCAGGTGTGGAAAAACAGGTTCAAAGGGGTATAAAATGAATCTCAAATAATAATTCTTTAAGAATAATTAATGTTAAATAAATATAGTTTAACATTAATTAATAAGTAAAAGTGTTAAACATTCAATGCATTAACACCAATCAATTATAAAGTTGGAAACATTGCCCCGTTAAGATTGTATGATGAATACATACATACGCTACTATGAAATAAGGTAATGAATGATTGGTATTCTAGTCCCCCTTTGAAGCATAAATATTTTCTTCCACAATATTTTCTCATTGCAGTTCAGATCTTCCTTCGCGCCAGTCACTCGAGGCGGTCCCATGATCAAATATTGTCTTCTCATATATTTTTCATTTAAAATCTTGCAAACTTCCTCAAGAGTGAGCTTTGGAAAACAAACATCCCCTATATTTATTTATTCCAATGCTGGAGCTTATTAAAAACTTTATGAAGTTTCTAGTTGAAATCACGCATGTCAAGATCAGGCCAGACTAAATTTTGATGCCACTCTGTCTTATCAGATATTTTCAACATTAAAGAGTGAATTAGGTGGTGTGTAAGAATGACTGGACAGTGATATGACCCCACTGTACGAAGGATAAGAGTTGGAATCGTCCAATTTTGTGAGAGGAGTTTATAAGAGTTGGGATCGTCCAATTTTGTGAGAAGAGTTGCTAATAAATTAAAGTTTTCTGACTATTTAGTTATAGGAAATCTCCCTTTTATGTGGTTAGATTAGTTGAAAAAAATATTAGGAATATATCAAAAAATTTTTGGTATTGGAGAATATTGGTTTGGATTTTAGGGTTTAACTATGTGATCCATAAAAATAATATTGAATCAAACATAGAATATAAAAATCAGTAAATTGAAATAAAAAATTATATTGATATGTATGTTTTGTATATGATATATTCTTGAAAAAGATATATGCTTATCTATTTTAGTATTATCTAATTATCTAATGTTCCAAAATATGTATAGATAGAATATAATGTTATGAAGGCTAAAAATGTATGATCTATATGCTAATTAGAATTGGGTGAAGAATACATTAATTTGTACAAATTTAATATATTATAATAACCATAAATTAAATCACAAAATGTAGACACTAAATAATAATATATTGAAAATTTAAATGAAGCTTTATTAAAGCCAATAATGGTATGGAAAAAGGTGGATATTTTTTTATAAGAGATATAAAACTACAATATGTACTGATTTTGAGAAGATATGTTAACTTTATATTTATGACACATATTTTTATATCTATTTTTGGTAAGAAATGAACGATCTAAATGAAATGAAATGATTTGGTTTGAAATCTAAAAACATGTGACAAGTTTTCTATTACAAATTTGATAGGTTTTGTAATGAGTTAAAAGCTAATAAAAATATATTAAAAAAAGTTATTTTCTAAGTATTTTTAATATGTTTTTGCCTTTTTTAAATCATTTAAAGTAATATTTTTTAGTTGGTAATAAATAGTTTCTAAAAGAATTATATTATAGGTATTGAAAGTAGTTTGTTTCATGCACTTTCTAATGCATATTATAGTTTTAAAATTTGAAATATATTTAAAGAATTACAACCTTGATAATGTGATGTTTTAGAGATATATTAATATTTTTAGTATTCTTACCAAAAGAATACCCTAAACCTTCACCAAAATAAATATTATTACTTCCCAACTCAATTTTCAGAAGATTTACATGTTATATACCAAATTTTGTGTAGTGATGGACGTCAATCAACCATTGATTGAAAATATAGTCATAAATTTAATGTGAAAGCAACCACTTGAATTTAATAACTTCCCCTTCAATTGTAATTTATGTCAAAACACATAGCTTGACAATGTCATCATCTCTTTTCCTTATGTGCCCCCACATGAAAACAACTACGTGAAGCTGAAAAAAAGCTCCAAAAAGGCTAAAAAATGTTATCATCTCTCAGCCTCTTGTGGATACAAATAAAAAATACTAAGTGAAGCTAAAAAAAATCCCTAAAGGGCTCAATAATGTTGTCATCTCTTTACCTCTAGTGTCCCCAAATGAAAAATGCTATGTGAAGCTAAAATAATCTCCAAAAGGGTTCTAAGAAGCTAAGAATAAATAATTGAACCTGACCCAACATCTCTTACCTCTTCATTGAAGACCTTCTTGGTTTTAGATTTGGATGAGGATCCTCTGTTTAATCTACACTTGAGATTCCTATTGTAAATTATCGAATCCATATGGAATGAAGAATTTTAACTCTTAGTGAAACTAAAGTTTCTAAGATTGAATTAAATATCTTCTCAAGTGATAAATAAAAAATATAATGGATGATAACAACTACGTTCTTATCAAACAAACTTTGGACATGTCTACGATAGTAAGTACCTCTAAAGTTATCACATATAATAGAGATATTGTTTTTTAATGAGAATAAGAATAAGATGTAGATATTTTAGGAGTAAATTTTTTGAAAAATGATGAAAACATTAACTAGCTAAGTAAAATATTGATAGGCATAAAACTTAGAAATTTCATGAAAGGAAACTTATTTATTGATTTTCATTCAATGAATAAAATATTGTCTAAGAGTATTTAAATAAAGTAGAATAAGAATTGAAATTCACATGTATAATTAAAAAATATAAATAAATAAAAATCTACTTAAAACTAACTGATCCATGCAATTTTCAAAAAATTATTATTTTTAGTACTTTTCATCTTCTAGCGATTTTTCAACTGTTATTTTTAGTAAGTTCTACATGCAAGTTCGGATGGGCCTTAAAATATCCACATATCTTAAAAAAAACTAAAATTAACTTAATGGATGAAATTAAAATAGATTTCATGTCCGATTAAAAAATATGCTATTTCTATAAATGGAAAAATCTTGAAAAATTATTAAAATATATTTTTAGACCCTTAGATGGTTATGAATGACCTCTACAATATTTGTAACTTAATATGGAATTTTATGGATGAATTAAATTTTTTGATAAGTTTGTTTTGGCATAAACAAGAGCTTAAACAAAGTTAAAAATTAAAAGTTACGGGCTCCAAAATTTTGGTCTGCATAATAGTTTCCTCTGGTTGAAAATAACTTAGTGCCTACGAGTTGAAATGATTGAAACCCTACCATTTATTATTGTAAATTTTTTTCAACTCCCATTCTAAAATCTAGGTTTTGTCTTCATGTTATAGTAAATATATGTTATAACTTCCTTGCCTTGTGTGTATTGTCTTCTTATCCATAACTTACATTATCTTTTCTATCTTATTTTTTGGTACATATTTCTTCCAATATATTTATTCATATTTTTAACCTTCACGATATTATCCATGAAAATCATATAAATCTTAAAAATTAAATACTAGAGAGATTTAAAAAATTATGTGATAAACTCACTCATAAGAATTGTCATAGATTTTATTCATAATTTTGAACGAATCAATTTTATTACACTTCAAATTGTTGTATGTGCACAATATAAGCATTTATTTCATCAAGTAAACCATAGATAAATCTTATTTTTCAAATTCCTTTGACCTTCTTCTTACAACGATTGTTGCTTTATACATATCATTACCTTCTTGTAGTTTTCTTTTCACTTCTTACAACTATTGTGCATGCTATGCAAATGCCTCTGCATCATCATTAACTCATTTTTTAATTTTTAATTGTACCAAATATAAAACATCTAGAGTATTTACCCCATAAAAAATTTGAAATGGTGATTTTATTATTGATCTATTCACTGAACTATTAAATGCAAACTCAGCCTATGGTAAAACCAACTCCCATTACTTGGGATTCTATCCAACTATGCATCTCAATAAATTTCAAAAGCTCCCTTTTAAATTTTTTGTCTATCCATATATTTGTGGTTGATATGTACTAATGAATTTTAGCTTAGTTACTAACTTCTTCCATAAAGTCCTCCAAACTTTCAATAGAAATTTTGTGTCCCTATATGACATAATGGATTTTGGAATACAATGTAAGCTCACACCTATAAAAAATAATTCTTTAACTATAGTGTCAACATTAGTTTTCTTACATGAAAAAATATGAACAATCTTAAAAAAATTGTTTATAAAAATAAAAAAATGAATCATTACCTCTCTATGTGCTTTGTAATCCCAACATGAAATCTATACTCAAATTTGTCTATGGTCCTATTTAAACTGGTAATGGTATGTACAAACCTAGATATTCTATTCATAGCCTTTAGATACTTGATATATATATATATATTCATCTTCAACCAAAAATACTTCTCCTCTACCAAATCTATTATCTTAGTCTTACCAAAATATCCATCCAAACCACCACTATGTAATTATCTTATAAAATTATGTCTTAGAGACCCAGTTAGAATACATAACTATTTTACTTTAAAGAAATAACCATCTGGTATAGGATACTCATCATGAATAGTACTTATCTCACCTACAAATTGATTCCTACATTACTTAATTATCTTTCCAAAAATCTAGATCAACATCATATAATTCCCTAAAACATAAAACCCAACTACTTTACTCACCATAGTAGTTACTAAATCCACTCTCTTGTTCAAAGCATTAGATACTTGATTTTTCTTTCTTGATTTATGTTTGAAAACAAAAGTATATCTTTGTAATAACTGAACCAACTTTCGATGCCTAATATTTATTTTATTTTGAGTGGTCACATACTTCAAGTCCTCATGATCTATATATAGGATAAAATATTTAGGCACTAGTTAATACCTCCAATGTCTTCATGTTTGTATAATGGTATAAAATTCAACATCATACGTAAAATAATTATTTCTTAACTCATTCAATTTATCATTAAAATATGCTATTGGCCTTCCTTATTGACTCAAAACAAAACCAATTCCCATATGTGTACATCACAATCAACCTCCAATTCTTTGTTAAAATATGGTAATGTTAAAATATATTTTTTATAATATTTTTCTTCAATAACTCAAAGCTTTTTATTTATGCTCTTATCCACATAAATTATTTTCCTCTCATGCAATATGTTATTGGTGTAACAATATCACTAAATGTTTTATTAAACTTTATGTAAAATGTTTATAAACCATGGAAACTTGTTACCTTTGTTATGCTTCTTGTAATAGGCCACTCTATAATTTTTTTACCTTTTCTTCATCCATACTTACTCCATTTGATGAAACTATAATTACCAAAAATACCAATATATTTTGCATAAACCTGCACTTCTAAAAATTTGCATAGGTCTTTTACTTTCTTAACAACTCTAATACCATTCTCAAATGTCTTAAGTACTCTACTTTAGTCTTACTAAATATCAAAATATCATCAAAATAAAAAACCAAAATCTTATCAATGTAATCTAATAACATGTGTTCATCACCCTCATAAATGCTTTGGGTGCATTAAATAATTTAATTGACATCACCATCCATTCATATAATCCATCCATAACTTTGAGTGTTGTTTTTTATTCATCTCCTTCATAAATATGAATATGATAATAACCATTTCTTAGATCAATCTTATAAATTATTTTTCTCTTGCAATAACATCCATCATATCCTCTAAATGAGGTATAGGAAATCTATATTTTATGTGAATTTTATTAATTACTCTACTAGCCACACACATCCTCCACCATCCATCTTTTTGTAATTAGCAATGTTGGTGTTGCACATTGAGTCATACTCTTCCTTAATCTATGCTTCCTCACCAATTCAATAACCTATTTATTTAATTATGCATGTTCTATTAGAATCATCCTATAAGATAATTTAATGGGTAGAGATGATCATAGAATCAAATCAATATTATGTTGAATATCTTTTTTTGGTGGTAAACCATATGGTAACTCATTAGGTATAACATCTACATATTATTATAACACTTATTCTACTTCTATAGGTATTTGCACCACTTTTATGTCTTGTTTCTTTGCTATTAATACATAAAAACAATTAATCATATTCCTGTATTTGATAAATTATTTTATGGATAGCATGATTTATTCTATTGGAAAAACTTGTTAATATTACATTATTTGATTAATAGTTGACTGATTAATGCTTAGTTAGCATACGCTGTTATAGTGAATAGTTTGCAATTTTATAGCATCAACTAGATGCACCAGTTAGGTTAGGTACAATTCTATTAACTATTTTCTCTCTTGTATATATTTGTTTTTACTAATTAATAAAACTATCAAATCATTCTCCTCATTTACCTTCATTGGTATCATAGCATTATGAAGTCCTAAGCATAGTGTATGGGGCAGTGATATTATTCTAGGTTTCCCATGTATGAATTTCATTAATATATGAAATCAATTATTGTGGGTTTTGCTTATAAAGGTTAGAATAGTTTGCAAATTTTTTGCACTATTTTCATAGTGAAACAATTGATCACTGTACGTGTTCATCATAATCCTTAACATTTAGTGTCACCATCCATTCTCAAATAGCATTGGTTTAGATTCTATTTTTCATTCATCTAGATCTATATTTCTTGTTTGAAGGTTCACGTATTAGAACAACTTTCATTCTTGACCTTTGTGCTTAGTGTTTGCATCCACTTTATGCATAAGCATTAACATATATATTATCCACCAAACCCTGCACAATCTATTTTCTTGGTCATCATATTATTCAAATGTGAATTGCATCATTAGGCATTATCATACCATCCATGCTAAGTTATCTGCATTACATGATCTAGTGATAACTGTGTATTCATCTAGTGGATATTATCTAAATCACCTCTAGTTGTGATTGGACCCTATGGTATGTTAAGCACAGTGTATATCTTCTCCAAACTATCTTGAGTAATCCAACACATTATAGTTCTTGATATCTCACTGGAGTTCTAAATAAGGTACCACATGGATGTAATAGAATTGAATTTTCTCATTACTCAATGCAGTTTAATGAGATGACCCACCAATTTCACCAAAAAATTTATTTGGATATGTCAGCATGTGAGTTTTTCTAATTATTTATTAATTTATGTGTCAAATTTAATAAATTATCGATATGATATTGCCAAATGTCAATAAATCTCTTGTATGGTTGCATTATCAGGAGAACCTAATGTCCTAAGTCATATGTGTTAGTGGGAGAGTTTTGTCCTAAAAAAGGACGTGCAACTGAGCTTCAAATCTCCATCGAATGAGTGAAGTAGCTTCATTTATTGGAGGTTGGAGGATACACAGAGGTTGGAGTCCAACTAGCTTCCTTTCATGAGTCACTTACAATGTGGTTACACCATTGCTATGGTGACAAATTTTGGTGTGTTTGTTTTATGTTTTGCACTTTATTTTTCAATAAATTACTGAGCATTATTTTCCAATTTGGTTCCTCCTGATAAAAAATGTTATGGGGAGAAAAAGAACTAAAGTAGCACTTGGTTCTTGGAAAAGGGTTTGTGGTAATCCAAAAAGCCACCAAAATACAGTATAAACCTCCTGCAACCCTCCAAGTTTGTGTTCAATTTGTAGTAGAAAACCATATGGGTTTGTGGTAATCCTCATAATCTAAGAAAGCACCAAAGGTGTTAGTAGAGAGAAGTGTTCCTATCACTTCCACGTTTTTTGTAATCCTGTAAGGAAAAACTAAGGTGACACCAAGACCTTAAAGCCACAAAAATGACATGCTACCTCAAAAAGTGAGTAGGCTATGTGGAGAGTGTAAATATTTTTATAGTGTTTATAATAAAGGGGGAATACTATCAAGAAATATGATGTTTGTAGAAACAATGTAATAAAGGGGGGAATGCTGGTGAAACTTGCTAATATTACATTATTTGATTAATAGTTCATCGATTAATGCTTAGTTAGCACAAGCTGTTATAGTGATGGTTAGAGTGATTAGTTTGTAGTTTTGTAGCATTGGTTAGATGCATCAGTCAGGTTAGGTGGTAGTCGTAGCTTATAGCCAATTATAATTGGTTGCAAAGATATATTTTTATTAACTATTTTCTCTCTTGTATATATTTGATTCTACTAATTAATAAAACTATCAAAGTATTCTGCTCATTTCCCTTCATCTTCTTACCCTTCTTTAAGAGGTAGTAAAACTACCTTCATACTGTAGAAGATATTTTTTGATTATGTAGTACCTCAATATTCTAAACTTGGAAAAAACACGACAATGGTATTCCTCTTAGTTATACACATGTATTGCTTCTACAAGGCTCACATCTACTTTATCTTGTGACCATTAGACTATTTATTATTTTTACTAGCCTTATATTGATGACACAACCATCCCATATTTCCTCAAATGTTTAAAATATACTTATCTTACACCCTTGCAAGTTCTGAGCCTATGTCTACTCTCCTTCTACCTAGACATTAATGTTTGGGTCAGATAGTAGTGTCAATGTTACCATCCTGCCCTGACATTTATGTCTAGTGACCTAAACATCATCCAATTTATAAATAAAATGTATCACAATGGTTAACCTAAGTAATTTAATGCAAGTTATATCTAGATAGGATTTATATAAATAGAATGTCAACCCTCATTTATTCCTCACCTAGCAGTCATACCAAAAGAGCACTCAAATTATGAAATGATTTCTTATTCTTCCTTATTATAATATTAGTTAGAGGAACAACTCAAATATAGGTCTAAAGTACTAAAATATCATAAATAAGGTCATATTTTCCAAGTTACAATCTAGGTCATTATTATACTTATTTTACACATTGCATGATTTAGACACAATGCAACACATAAGGGAAAACTACATGAGTCTGAGGCCCTCTTCTGGAATATTGGCTATGTATGAAATTCTGTTTAATAATGTGGTCATTATGGGCTAGATTGACACCATGATCCCACTAACTTATTTTTCCCCAAGGTCACATTGAAGATGCAAAGATAGGGTTTTACCATTTCACTAGGTGTGATAGTATATGATCTAGATTTGAATAAAATAGAGTGAATAAAATGCCAAACCTATAAGAATCTAGGTGGTTATATATTGGTTTAGTGCATATTCTATATAGGACACTAGCATCAAACCCAAATGCTACCATCAAAGTAACTATCCTGATGCAAGTGTCAAGAGAGATAGAGGCACCACATCCACAATCTGACAATTAATCCATACTCTACTTCTTGCCTACTTCCCACTTGTACTAGATCCATCACTATTTTAGCATTAGAAATAGATAAATATTTATTTTTATACCTAACATAGGTGTACTATCCCATTTATATTATTGTAATTCAAGTGATTATATTTCAGAAGCATGTATTTCCAAGCAATTCACGTCTTATAACATTGTTATACACGTTTATTATATGTTTACAACTAAATCATATGACAAACATCTATTTTTCATTATAATTTGATAAATTTTCATACCCTTATTTCAAACAATTAAAATCCCCTAATCTTGAATACTAAATAAACATTGGCAATAGAAAACTAGATTATTGTCCCCAACACAAAATAAAGTATATACTATTTATTATTATTATTATTATTATTATTATTAGTATTATTATTATTATTATTATTATTATTATTATTTAATTCATATTATTAATTTTATCTTAAAAAATAGATGTAGATTGTAATATTTGTGAGTGTGTATTTTTTTCCATCCAACAATTCAATCAATATTTTGTTTATAGATTAAAATTTGAAGTTCCTTTTTCAATAATTTTTTTTGAACTTATTCTAATTAGATTAATATAATTTATTGTTAATTAGTTAAAAAATTATGAAAAAAACAATAAAACTATTAATAATGATAATATATTATATTTTATTTGTAATAAAAATAATTTTAAAAAATATAATCAAATATTAAAATCAAACAATTAATAAGAGATTTTTTTTTTGAATTTAATCTTTTGATTAAATATTTTAAAGTTTCCTCAAATTTTAAAGAAATTAAAAAAATTGTGAATGGATTTAGTGTTAATATTTTTTATCATTAATATTTTTTTTTGTTATTTTCTATTTTTATTGAAGGATAAATATGATTTATTTATTATTATTGGTAAATATACATTTTCAAGAAAGGGAATTCACAATTTTATAATAGAGAGAAAAATACACAATGAGGATCCAAGTGAATTCCTCTACAAACCAAAAAAGAAGTAAGCACCTATAAAATGAAATGTTGAAACAATAGTAAAAAAATGACACAACTAAAATAATTTCAAGTCACATTTTATTTCATGGAATTGAAGGTAAATATTGAAGGATAAATATGTTATTTTTTATATGTTTTAAATATTTTTTGGTATGAATGATCCATCATGTGGTATTATATGTATGAATAATAGATCTTCAACATAATGCTAAAGATAACTAATTAATCATTCATATTTTCAACTCAATTTTAAAACTAAAATTTAAACATGTAACAGTCATTATATTAGTTACTTCTAATTTAGAAGAGGGAGTTTGAAATTTTGATTCCTAACTCAATTGTGAAAAAGGTAGGGAACTATTGGACCATTCTTTATTGGTCAAATGTAATTGGATCCGACCTAGTATTGAGAGATTTAGAAATTGGGTAGCTAGGAAATGAAGGCCAAGCACAATATGGAAATTAATCTCATGAAAATAAACTATTTTCTCATCACCTTTTTCAACAAAGATGATTTATTAATAATTTTATAGGAAGGCCTTAGATTCATGGGAAGATTTTTATTCTTGATCTACAAATGGAAACTAGGCCTCTATCATGGGGAGGATTACATAGAAGACTTTCCTATCTAGATTTATCTGCTATAACTCCCACTTGAGTTCTGGTATGAAGATGTAATTTTGTTGATAGATTGGTATTTTGGTGTTTCATTAGCTATAAACCTAGCCACTCATTCTAGGAGAAGACTTTTAGAACCCAGATTTAAGGTCTTGATCTATCCCTCCAAATCGATCATGAAGACTCTACTACTAAGATTGAAGGATTCTTTTTGGAGGAAAGAGTATAAGGTAAACATATTCTATGGACCTTTCAAGACTTGATCTTGAATTAAACCTTTGGGGAGGTTATACCCTAATGGTAAACTTTTCCCTAGTAATGGTGAGCTCTCTATAAATGGGGGCAGGGAGTCTTGCAAGGATGCATCTTCTCTGAAACCTAAAATGATACCACAATTAAAGGATAAGCAAAGAAATAAATAACATTTATGTTTTTTTAGAGATCAAGTTTCAACTTATATAACTCAGTGATTTGATAAAATTTTAGAGAGTATAATTACCAAGGATAAATCCAAATCTTTGTTGGATAGATGCATATTTGAAGGCAATACAAGTTTGTACTAATCACTATCCATGATAAGTATACCATGGGATCTAGGAGTGTGTAAACTAAGAGATATGGATACACAAGAGATAATAAATAAAAAAGAGGATAATATACATTATAACCATTTTTAATTGATAATGACAAGTACATGAGTATCTTTGAAGACTAATGAGTAAGATCTCATAAATAATTATTTTATTCCCTGATAGTCTGATGTAGGTGAATTGTAAATAATAGCTCAATTATGGTTGTTTTTGGTGATAGAAGGTATAATATGTTGTGTGTAATTAATATGAATCCTTTTATATTCTTCATTAGTCATTTCTAGGTCCTTTAGAACTATTTCAAGGTTTCCTACCAAAATGGGAAATTAAAAAAAAATGAATTACTTTTACAAGTTTTGAAGGTCCTAGTGAGTTGTAAGAGTCTTGATATTATGGCAAGGAATATTTGGGGTTTTAACACATGTTTTAAGTGTATTTAAAATCTCTAACTCAATCTAAACCTATTATAAGCCCAATTAAAGTAGATCCAATGTAGGTGAAAGGCCTAATTATGTATGTTCTAGGATAAGTTATGAGCTATTGAGAGATATTTATTATGTGAAATAAAAACAAAACAAGAATATCCATATAATTATAAGTGATAAAATTCAAACAAAAAAAAGGAATATAATGCATGAAAATAAGAGGAGAATCTCAGTTATCAGGTTGTTTGTGTGTGAGAGAAAATACAAAACAAGTGTAAGAAAGATAGAGTTGAAGCACTGTATAGTTATTTTTGTTCATTAAAAAATAAAAGAAGATTTCATTGGTGATTATGATTTAATTTTAAGTCTATTTTAATTTTTGATTTATTTCATTCTTTATTTTGACACTGATTTTTCATTGGTATAGTGTTTGTTATGTTATAGGTCTGTAATACAGTGCTCAGGGGTGATTTTTAGTCATGGAAACTCTATTTTATTACATTTTAAGATTTTTAAATGGATAAATGTGTGTAAAAGAGTTGATTTATAGTATTTATATTATTACCAAAGTTTAGTATATGTGGGTGTCAGATGCAGATTGATTGTGACAATAAGATTGCAATAAGTGCATGTTTATTTTTTTAATTCTAGTTTAAAATTAATTTCTAAACTTTGTTTCATGTATGGTATGTAAATATTATAATAATATTTTTATTTTAATAGGTCTAAATCTAGGTGATATATGAGCGTAGAAGGACAAGCAGTCTGATCTTAGAGGAACTCAAGGCATTTGAGGGATCTTTGTCTGTGAACATGACATCTAGGGATAGTATTATTCGAGGGAGGCAAAGAGAGGGAGTCTATTTTATTAGTATTAAATCTTAGATGATGTACTTATTTGTATTCCTACATAGCAATGTATGTGTTTTTGACATCATATTTATATATGACATTCATCCAACATTATATTATGTTAATAGATGACGCAATTTTATGTATGCATATATGGAAATGTATGTGTCATTGATAATATATGCCTATATGGCATTCATACGACCTTATATTATGTTATTATTTTGTACATGCCTTAATGGATTTTATACATACATATATATGTTCACATTTTATGATGATCATCTTTCTGCATATAATTTGGCTTACATTTTTATTACAAAATTAAATTTGATGGTTATATGTCCATGTTTAGATATGGTCATATTTAATATATCATTCATGTAATTAATTAAAACTAACTTAAAATATTTCAATATGTGTTTTAATTAAAAATATATAGGGTAAAACAGTATAATGTTTGAGATAGAGTTCTATATTACTATGAAGTGCCTCTCATGATTGGGATACACCTTTTATCACTATTCTAATGTGGATACCCTTGATACACTAGTTTAATGTTATTTGGGGCTTGATATTAATTTTTTTAATTCATTGAATTTATAGACATACCACATTTATATTATAAGTACAATTGAAACAAACAATGAAATACTCATCTCTTGTATACCTTTTATGGATGCCCTTATACATTTTACTTTTTTAATGCATCCACATTTACTAAAATGTTTTACTCTTATTAGAGTAAACTCAAATTCAATAACTTAATCTTGAAGTGATCTTGTGATATCTCCATCTCCATATATTTTTTGAGTTGTTGCCCTTATTTTAGAGACTCTTATTTGGTCCTTTGAAGTAGTGAAAAATTGTAATTCTCATGTCTCTTGAGGATTTGTAATATTTTAGTGGTTATAGATATTTTGTTTAAATTCATAATTTTTTTTCTCTCCCTCTATAAAACACTCATATTGGCCATTTATTCTCTTCTCATCATGTATTGACTCCATTGTTTAGGAGCACATAAACACTAACAATAAATGTTGTCAAACTTAAAGTGGCAGTTAGAGAAATCTATGTTTGATACTTCATGGATGGAAATTATCACTTATAAAATGTCTAAGGTGGTTTATAATATACAACTCAAGTTTATTATCCTCACATAACATATTATCAAGAGACCCACCACCCATTCTGGCCTCAAGAACACCCTTCCCAATACAAGAAAAATGTAATTTTTTACCCTGACCTCAGGCATGCATAAAGAAAAAATCATAAGTATTTTTCATAAACCAAATTTTGTTTTGTATGCATATAAAACAATTATAATTTCACCCCAACACACATCAATTTATCCTTCAGTACCAATCCATGGCACAAGTTGTAATCACAGGGCTTAAAATGCAATGTTTTTACAGTGAAGAGACAAGTTCTTAAGCCCCAACTGGAATTCATGCATTAGAGACATATGTGTGAAAATAAATTATGAAAAGGATGAATATATAGTTAATTGACATGTTTTCCCATGACCTAAACTCCAAACCCACTTGAATGCATGTTTTCACTTTTGTTCAGGTGCAAGGAAACACTGACAACAAATGTTGTCTAAGTTTAAAGGACAGTTGGATAAATCCACTTTTGGTGATTTGTGTCTATATAATGTGTTTATAAAACATATGGGGTGGTGGATAATATCTATGAATATTTTTTTAACCTCTGATCATGCCCACTTGAGAGATGCACCACCCATTTCATACTCAAGAATGCCCTTCTCAATACAAGAAAGATACAATTTTTAGTCTTCAGGCATGCATAAAATAAAAAATATAAATAATTATAAATAAATAAAATAATGATAATTATTACGTTAAAAATTTATAATATCAATATATATTATTTATATATAACATTGGAGACCAATCTATGGTATAAGTTGTAGTAGCAGGTCCTAAAATGTAACTTTTTGTAGTGAAGAGACAAGTTCTTGAGATCCAACTAGCATTTATACCTTCGATAACCCCAAGTGAAAATCCATCACTTTAAAGACATTAAAAAATAAAAATGACACATACTAACATGAAATAAACCTAAAAACCCACCCGTATGCATGTTTTCACTATTATTCAGGAGTGTCAAAACACTGACAACAATATTATCAAAATTAAAGCAACAATTAGATAACTCCACCTCTGAATATTCATGGCTTAGAACTAGCACTGATATCAAATATAGGGTGGTGTATAACATCTAATAATAAGTTTTTTTCCTTTTATAATTCCCAATTTAGAGACCCATCACCCATTTTGATCTCAAGAATGCCCTTTCTAATACAAGAAAAATGTAGTTTTTAAGCCTAAGTTTAGGCATGCATAAAATTAAAATTGTAAGTCATTGTAATGAGATTAAATAAACATCATGTGAATTTTAAATCCATATAATTTTACCATGGATAATGTATATATAACCTTCAATATGAATTCATGGCATAAATTGCAGTAACAAGTCTTGAAATGTAATGTTTTAGTAGTGAAGAGACAAGTTATTGTCCTCCAACTGACATTTCAAACTTTAAGACCTCAAAGTGTAAGCTAATAACTTTGAAAACATATATAAATTAAAATAACATATTATCCCATGACCTCTACCTCCAAACCCACCCATATACGTGTTTTCACTACTGTTCAATAGTGTGGAAATAATGACAACAAATGTTGTCAAAGTTGAAGTGGAAGTAGGAGAATTCCACCTCCAATGTTTCATGGCTCAAGCTTGGTATTTAAAACATATTATAGGTGGTGTATAACATAAAATAATAGGTTATTTGCCTCTTATAACACCCAATTGAGAGACCCATCACCGATTTGGGACTAAGAACGTGCTTCTTAATATAAGAAAAATATAATTTTAGCCTGACTTTAGGCATGCATAAAATACAAACTAAAATTAGTTTGAATTAAAATAAAGAACCATAAAATTCATGTATAATCCATCTAATTTTTCCATAGATCATGTTGATGTAAGCTAAAATATGAATCCATGGCACAAGTTGTAGTAACAGGTCCTCAAATGCAATATTTATGTAGTGAAGAGATAAGTTCTTGTCTTCCAACTAACATTCCACATTCAAGACCTCCATGTAAAATTACATCACTTTTAACACACATATATAAATAAATTACATGCACTCCCATGACCTTGATCTCTAAACCCACTAGGATACATGTTTTCACTATTATTCACGAGTGTGGAAACACTGGCAATAAATGTTATCAAAGTTGAAGTGGTAGTTAGAGAACTCCACCTCCAGTGCTTTGTGGCTTAAAAATGACACTACTAACATGTCAAAGATGGTAGATAACATATAAAACCAAGTTTTTGGCTTCTGATCATAGTTGGTCAAAGACCCACCACTCATTTTCTCCTCAAGAACACGCTTCCCAATACAAGGAAAGTGTAGTTTTTTTACCTATCATTGAGCATGTGTTAAATAAAAATTATAAGTCATTAACATAAACCAAAAGAACCTTCACATGAATGTTGAATCCTTATAATTTCACCCCATAACACATTGATGGAACCTTCAAAGCCAATTAGTGGTATAAGTTTGTTGTAATGTGTCTTGGAATGTAATGCTTTTGTAGTGAAGAGACAAGTTCTTGAGGTCCAACTAACATTTATGCCTTCAAGTACTATAGGTATAAATCCATTACTTATAGGACATCTAATTATGAAAAATGGCATGTGTTCCTTTAACCTACATCTCCAAACCTACATGGAGGCATTTTTTCACCTTTATTCAAAAATGGGGAAATATTGACAACAAATGTTGTCAAAGTTGAGCAACAGTTGGAGAACTCCACCTCTGATACTTTATGGCTCAAAATTAACACTATCAAAATATTTGAGGTAATAGATAATGTCTAGTACTAGGTTATTTTCCTCCCATCACTCTCAGTCGAAAGACCTACCACCCCACTTCTACCTCAAGAACACCCTTTATGTAATAATTGAGTACTTATATTAAAATTCTCTTAGCTTCAAGAATATGAAATTATTTAATAATAGTGACAAATTCATGAAGGTATAAATTTATTTGGAACCATTAACATACAAAAAAATCATTAGTAACTAAATAAAAATGAAATTTATATGTGCTACCTTCAAAATCAATAACATTTGGTGAAATGAAATACATCTACATTTGACAAGTCAATATACCTTAGACTTTCAATCCAATGAACCACTAGAATCTTCTCTAATCTTGATAGTATCAGAATAACTTCATGGTCTAACTCAGAAACCTTCCATATATTCCTAGTTAATAGCTTCTCGTAATATTTGATCAATTGAATATTTGTTTCAAGAACCAAATTTGAATAGTGTAGTATCTTCATATGTGTTTTAAAGTATTCTAACAACCATACATCTAAAAATTTTATAGGAAATCATTGAAACCACATTTCAATGAAAACCACAAACCTAGTGGGATAGTTAATGTTTTATATATCTATGACTGGGGAACTCAATTTTTTATTTTCCTCTACAAGCCAACATAAATAGTAATTTATTCCCTCTTCATTATCTTTATTAGAAATAATTTCAAAATCATGCCCTATATCAAGAGAGATAATGAGAATAAATAGTAATATGTTTCTTTTTAATTATGTTGTCAAGATAGATAATGAGAATAAATAATATATTAGGATTAATATTTTACCTAACTGCAATAGATCAATTACATGGTCTAATTCATGTGACAATGTCATATCTACAAGTTTTTAATATTGGTGGAACCTGATATGTGTCAATTAGAATTATATGTCTACATATCCATTTATCCACCCACTCTTTTGACTCACACTTAGTCAAAAAAGAGTCCATGCATGTAGAACAAAACCATGTTAAGTGTCTCATATGAATAGTCTAAGAACCTAAATTTGAGCTACAAAATGACTAGAGTTAACTTGATACTGTTACAATCATACAAGCTTAATACTCTTGTCAGTGTTCTTCCTCCATCAACCAAAAATATATATGAATAGTATAATCTTCTAGAGTGCCATGGCCCATTTTTTCATTAATCCATGCAATAATGGTTATTACATTAGTCATAATAAAACCATCTTTAAAATTTAAATCCTCTCTTATAATGACTATTTTTATACATGCTTTAGCATCATCATGCTCCCCTTTTCCATGGCCAAACTTAATGAAACTATAAATATTTTTACACTAGTGGTAATGTGCATCCTACTCAATTGGTAAAACATCCATGTATTATTGAATTATAATGTGCAATTGTTTGACCAAATATAATGATAATTTAAATTAATGTTCTTCTTAGTCAACTATCCATAGAACATCTCAAAACAACCTTGCACATACTTTATAAAATGTGATCAGTCGTCATTGACATAAAAATGGTACTCCCTTAGTATTTTTGATCTTGATCTATACCATCAGGTGCAAGCATGAATACTAAAAGAATGAATATGGAAACATGTATTATTTTGTAATATTGTGACTAAATTTCTATTTGTGGTTTGAATGTATAATTATCAACAAATTCGATTATTAAAATAATATAACCAAGTGGGAATGTGTCCTTACCTAGGTTGAAATTTTTATCCAATTATCCAGCCCTATGTGTGTGCCTTACATACTCATAAATAATTTGCTTCCTAAATTTGACCAAATTTTTAGAAAAAGGTATGTGTTTTGTAACATTTTCACAAGTTTTAGATTGTTTGCCTTATTTTTATTGATAAGTCACATATTTGTATTTGATCAAAAAAACTAATTCTTATCTAATTGTACCTGTATTCTCCTCATGGATACACTCATAATTTTGCCAGTCCAACACAAATGCTACAATTTATATCCAAACATGGTTTATTATAAAAGAATTATCCATATGATCTTTCACAACAACTGGTTAGAATAAATTACCTAGCTAATTTTGGTAGAAATTATATGCCACACTATTGAAAAATATTGTTAGTATGCAAAGTACAACATATATGGCAAAAAACATCATAGTGCATTAAAACTTCAACATGTTGCCTACAACAACAAGTGGTGCATGTGTGATTTATTTTTACATCAAATAGTTTGGCTATCTTAAAATATCTTTAAATAATAATTTTTTTTGAATATTTTTACAAAAAATTAGAGTATAATTATGTTTGGGTGGTATCTAAGAAATGTTAAGGATGCAATTTATGGTTATGAGAACCAACTCTTATTTTGACTACATCTCTTGTATTGGGTGAAACTCTTGTATCATCGGCTATAGCCTTTTCCTTTCATGGAATTCTACAAGAGAATGACCATATCTCAATGGTATTGGATTGTTGTCATTAATGACCATATCCCAATTTGACCACTTACTACATAAGCTGTAATTATACGTTAGGCAAAATTACAATATTTGTTTCATGAATTTGGACCTATAATATGATATGCATCATGTATATTTTCAACAATTTCATTATTTTCATCATCCATGTTATATGTTCTTAGTCCTATGGTGTACATGTAGTCTCATCTTTATCAATTTCATCAATGAAATAAATAATTGACATTTTTTACTATCAAATTATAATTTATCATATAAATTATCCCAATTTATTCAACTAGTCTTATTTAATGGTAGTAAAATTTTTTTGCTATGCATTGGTTTTAAAATGTTTTCATCAACTTCAATTAAGTACTTGCCTTTTATACACATAATCTTTGGAGGTGTTTTTAATGGTGGAGTTTGTTGAGAGGGTGTTTCAAAATCATTATGTTAACTACTAGTTTATTCATTATTAGCTTCATTATTTTGTTATGGGATGACATTTTACTCATTTTTACTTTCATCATCATGTTTCCATGAAATTGTTTTTATTAATAGGGGTCAATCATCATGCATAGATTCATCATCATCACAATCATAAAATTTGTACTTTGAATGTGGACTTGTTACATAATTTAGAATTATAGGTAAATATTAATCTTTGATATTCAATTAATGATTGTCAATTTCATCATTATATATGGCATTTGGATCGTTAGGTATAGTACTTGTATCTTATCTTGAGCGAAATTCTTGCATTCTTACCTTTTTTTCTCTCAACTCTTCTAATTTTACTATAGTGTTTTGTGCTTTGACTTATTCCTCTTATTTGAAGGAGATTCACCACCCATGAATAGATAAAGAAAAATTTGATTTATTTTGATGGTGGGGACACAAATAAAAATTTGATTCCTTTTTATGGTGTGGGACCCAAAGAATAATTTGATTCCTTTTGATGGTGTGGGACCCAAAGAATAATTTGATTTGTCTTTTACTCAACCTAAAAAATGCAAAATGATGCAGAGAATGTCTGTAGGGTCAAAATTCTCAAAATACCCTTAAAAATAAATTTTAGATGATGACATATTATATATTGAGATAATAATGCATACCTATTATGTATTATGCCTATGTGATCATATATTAAATTGGTTGACTTTATGTTTTATTTTTTTATGATATTAGGGTGAGATAACTCCCAAATTACCTCCATATAGTTAAAAATAGGTTCATGGGGTTCAATTTCATCCAAGTTGAAACATTAATTATAACACTAGAGTAATTGGGTAAATATGTTTGGAAAAAGAACTAATTTATCCCCTTGAGTCATATCGTAGACTCATAGTTAGGATCAAGGGGTTCAGATTGGGCCCAATTACCTTCATATTTTCATTTGTAATAAATTTAGGGTTGATTAAACCATATGCTTCATCCTATTCGATCAATTGAACCATAAACTAGGTTCACATGAAATTTTTTGCCTAAATCACATCCCTAATTTTACCAATTGACTAATTAGATCAATTTATAATAGAATTGGACCTAATTTAGCCCCAAATCATGTTTTATTATTTTGGTTAGGTTGAAGGGGTTTAAATTAGCCCCAATTTCCTTCATGATTAAATTGGTGGACTATTTTATTTATTTATAGTGATATTGGGGTTGATTGACCCCCAAAATTACATCTTATATAGGCAAAATTAGGTTAACAAGGTTCAATTTCATCCAAATTATGTCACTAATTCCAAAAATTAACTAGTTAGCTCAATATGTTGGGAAATATGGGCTAATTTATCCCCAAATCACATCTTAGACTTGAAATCAGGTTAAATAAGATCAGATTGACCCCAATTACCTTCATGTTTGCATTTGTTATAAAATTAGGGATTAGGGTTGTAATAGTAAACTAATAGTGTCTGAGTATTGCTTCTAGGATATATCTATCAAACCTTTAGAATGAAAACCATGATGTTATCTCTAAATCAATATCTTATATAATAAAAAATATAAAAATTTATTATAAAATAAATAATTAAGAGAGAATGTGTTTCCCTAATATCATCCTCATGACCACTTCTGAAGTAAGATAGTTAGACCAATTCATCCATAGACAATACTAGTGTAGGTTTATATTCATTCGTGTTTATTATCCCTTACCTACATACAAACCTTTAAAATAATAATGTTTCATCGTGCCTAACTTTAAGATGACAAAACATGCTTGTGAAATCCATGAATATTTTAAAAAATAAAATGAACTTCAAATCTACTAATGGATTCATCTTTATGATTCTAGTATAGTTTTGAGCTCTGTTCACCCCATACGTCTTCCATACTACTCCTTATATTTAGTTTGTGCATCATTATCATCGATTTTGGTTATCTCTATGCATTAACCATTTGATCATTTAAATATTCATCTCCTAAAATTCTCAAATTAGTGGGCCAAGGAAAATGTTTATATAGTATGGCTCATTCTATAATTCTAAACTCTATTTTTTACCATCTCCATTTTAGAATCTTAGCTAGATTGGAGAAGGAATATATGTATTATATCAAATTATTTTATCTATAAAAAATGTGATTATTTGTAAAATTATACATGCTACATTTACAACTCAAATCCAATCCCATACACTTGATATATAATGATAGTCAATCTATATATACATGAGTTCATGCATCTAAACTAGTCATGTGTGTTTGCTCCACATCGATAACTTAGAAGCTTCTAGATAAAAAATTTTAATCTCATTTTGTGGAGGTCATTAGGGTTTTGAATTGTGGAATTCCTCTACTTCATGTAATGATCATATTATATTTTAATAGCATTTGTTCAATCATATCCCTACACCATACATTTGACTTGTTCCACAAGTTCATTTTTTCTTTGTCAATATTCATTTATTTAAGAGTCAAGTTGTTTTTATAATTCAATCTAGTGTCTTCATACAAAATAAAGTAGGATTAATTCATGTCAATTAACTGATATGAGTCTTATTGTATATCCATTTTATAAGTCTGAATTCCATTTTATTTAATATGTAAAAAAATTCAAAGGTGTCAAAAATCTTTTTTATTAGATCATTTTCAAAGTATGCTAATAAAGTCATTTATGTCTTTTGGTCATAAAAATCAAACCATTTATTGTAATGGATGTATTATCACTTGTATGTGAGGTCCAAATTATGTATAATTGTATTATCAAAGATGATATTCAATTGAATTTCATCGACACATCAGTGGAATAAGCAACAACCTATTGGAGGTTAAAGGCAATGGAAGCAGGAGCCTTTCTACACCTCTCATCAAGTCACCAAAGATGGGGCCATAGATATGATTTTGTGGCATTTTATTTTCCATTTATGTGGTGTGAATTTATTTATGTTGCTAGTATATTTTGAATAAATGTGAAATCTATGAGTAAAATTCATATATAACCACTTTGCAGTAAGCATTGTAAAATGTTTCTCAACATTTATTGTAGCACTCATAGATCTTAAAATGGTTTATAGTGATAAAAAAAAATACATGAGGTGAATAGGTTGATGTGTCCCTATTCATGTCCATGTTTGAGGTAAACCTATTTTAATCCATGGAAGGATTAACAAGGAATGCCTTTTTTTATATCAAGGTTATGAGGTAAGAAGCATGTTATAGTTTAGAGAATAAGTTATGTTTAACCATGTTAACATTAGGGGGGTGAATTTTAGAATTTAATAATGATCACATGGTATTTACCATATAGTTACTATGGCAAGTTAGTAGTTAATATTGGTTAATTTTATATATGAATATATTGTTAAATAGTTAACAAAATGTCTCATGTTAATATATCTAGATGAGTGATATTTCTTAGGGATATGGATATCCCTAATTATAAGATACACATATCCTATATATTTGTACTAGTGTTCAAATGAAAATTATAATAAATAAATATATTATTTGATGTTTTTTTGGGGGTAGGGGGTGGCGTTCATAGGCATGACCAACTATCCATTTTTGCTAGTTTTTAGGATCTATTTACTTGTAAAATTAAAAAAAAAATATATTCATTAAAAAATTATATAAAAATATAGGTTACAAAATACATGATATTATCTAAAATTTCACAGTTTTTAGAAAATATTAAATGATGCTAAAAAAATGAAGGGTCACATGACCAACTATCTACTCTATTTTTTAAAAAACAACATGAGTTCCTATTCAAATTTTAAATGTTTAAACTAGTTTTACTTAATCATTTTATTAAATAGTGTTTTGGAAACTAAACTCAAAATGCTAAAATTCATGTTCTTACACCATCCTCTAATTTTGAGTGTAGCCATCTCAAATTATCTACATAAGTTTATATTTATCAATTTTCATGAATAACATGTCTACGGCTACGTCCAATTTTATCCCCCCAACTTTGTGCACTTACCCTTTTTAGGTTTTCTAATATTCATTAGAGGATAAGTACATTAAATACTTCAAGGTTATCATAGTAGAGTGTGTACATATTCATCAAAGAATAATCGAAAGCAATTATTTTCCTTATGTTATAGTTCTGAAGACCACATGATAGACATGTATGAAAATTGTGGAAACATATATAAGGCACCAAACTATTTGCAAAAATATCTCAACAAAATGTGGCTGCATGGACTACAATGATGGAATTAGAAAATTTAGTTTTGTTTTATAAAGTGGTAGGGATCTTTAAATTATGTTATCAAATGTTTGTAACTTTACTAGATGTTTACCTCAATTAAGAGACATATGAATGTTGTAGTTTATCAAATAATTCATGTTCCTTTTCTATGCTATTATATTTTGTAACATAGATTAAAATAAAGGTTACTTGCATTATATATATATATATATATATATATATATATATATATATATATATATATATATATATATATATATACTTACGATTATGTACATCAATAAAATAATAATTTAAAGTAGGTATGTTGCATGGATGTTACAGTCATAAACACTTAGATAAGCATGTATGAAAAATATGGTAGCATACATAAGACATGTGAGTTTTGTTTTATCAACAAAATATGGATCCATTGATGTTAATTATGGACATTATGTGTTAATTATTATTTTTTATGAAGAATAAATGATCTTAGCATCATGGGATAATATTTTATTAACTATAGTAGATGCTTCCTAGAATGAAGTCAAATATGAATGATGTATTTTTTCAAACAATTTGGGTTCCTTTCCTATGTTACCACATTTTACTTTTAAGATTGCATTAAAATTTACTTTAAATATTTCAAGGTTGCTACATAATGGTACATAGAGAAAGTAAAAATTTTCTATATGTTGTATTCATAAATGCCATGGCATTTATGTATGAAAAATGTGACAATATACACAAGACATGTGAAAAGTTTTATAAAATGTAGTCATATTATGGATTATAATGATAGACTTAAGACATTGTGTAATTTTTTACAAAGAAGCAATTATCTTAGACATTTATAGCATAATATATTGATAACTTTAGTGTATATTTATTTTAATACAAAAACAAATGATTGCTATAGTTTTTAAATAAATTCACATTCCTTATATATGTTTCCACATTTTAAAACTAAGATTACAATAGAAGGTCCATGCCTTACATAATAATTTAATGTTTCTAAAAAAGAGTATGTACATTTATGAAAACATGATAATAATGCATATTTGTCATTTATTTCAATTTTAAACACCCTATGAGACATGTACAACAAATGTGAAAACATATAAAAGGCACATGAATTGTTTGATAAAATGTCTCAATAAAATAAGGTCATGTGGAATACAAGGATTACTTAGGACATTTAGTTTTATTTAATGAAGATGAAATGATCTTATAATTATGTTCCAAAATATTATTAGCTTAAGAATATGTTTATTTCAATGGAATAGCATATGAATGCTACACCCTTAACCTAGGTCATGTCTAGGGATATGTGAGGCCAAATTTTAGCTTACATACCTATTATATTATCTTGTCACATTTATCTATGTTCTTAGTAAGGTCAGCCTATTGAATAATCACACACACACACACACACACACTCTCTCTCTCTCTCTCACACACACACACACTCACACACACACACACACACACACACACACAAAGAGAGAGAGAATAGTTAGTAATTGATCATAATATTGCAAATTTTTCTCTCATTGTATTGTTTTGGAGGTTGGCCCCTTGATGTGGCTTAGTTATATTTATCAATAATTTTACTCTTCTATCAATTATTATTGTGGATATACACATTCTAATCTTATTTATATGATATAATATTATATTATGTGAACATCTAAGTAATTTCATTACAAGTGGTATTAGAGCTTCAATTTGGAAAAGTTTATGTAGTGACTTTTTTCTTCAAATATGGTTTTGTGAATCTTATATGGGCATCGAAAAAACATAAATTGTGATCCAAGAAGAATTTAAATTTTCTATCATTTCAATATTGGTCAAATATTTTTTTGAAAAAAAATAGTAAAAAAAGTATGGAATTTTTTTAACCTTTGTTAGGAAATAGTCCTAACATGGAAAAATAAATAAATTATAAAATAAAAGAGTAGTTGTACGTATAAAAACATCTCATTAGAATAGGAGTTTGTTGAAAGATTTTATGAGATTTCAAGGGAGTTGGATGAGGAGGATTTTCTAGATTTTAGGAGCCCTCTTACTTATTTATGTAACTTATGTTCAATTGAATAAATATGTTATTGAGATTGAGTGAATTGTTTTGTGCTCTACACATTTCATAGCCCTTGGCTTATCACGATTAATGGGGTAAAACCCATCAATGGTATCAGAGCAAGCCCATCTTGGACCTCTTTGAATTTCTTTGGCCTTAAGCTTCACAATGTTGAACAGTGAAGACCATGTGCAGGTGCTTTTGCATATGATAGGCCTTTCATCATCCCTGATTTTGAACTAGTAGTGCAGACCACATCATTCTTTGATGATAATTTTGCTTGTTATATATATAGTTTACAGTTTTCTGTGTTGGCTTTGTTTAAAGTTTTATTCCAAGGCTGTACAGTCTGTAACAGAACTTTGGTTTGATTTCTCTCAGTCTAGATCTGTTGTGGATTAGCATTGTATACTTGAATAGGGTTATTTAACAGGCTCAATAGAGGTGATCTTCGTCCCACATTACATTTAAATTTTGTCAAGGCTTCCATCGCTACTCTGCTATACCGTCATTTGAGATTCAACGCAGACATCTGCTCAACAGCCCATGGCCACGAGTTTGTAGCTTATCCACCTCGGCATAGCTCCATCAAGCCTCACTCAGAGTTATATGTCTGACCCTCTCTTTGCATCGATGACGTCATCAAGCTCACAACAACAAGAATCCAAACTGCAAATCATCTCCAATAATCTCCACTGCAGTCTTCCATATTGGATGCCTCTTACCTTAGTATTCATCTGATCTACAAACTACACGGCCTCTCCACCATCCTGTTGCAGATCTCTCCCCATCCAGTTGTTTGGTGATCCTTAGCTCACGCTATAGCTCAAATCTTCCAGCTCAGGATTGACATTCACATCGAGCTCTCCATGGACCTGCTTCAACGACCGTACCCCATCCTCGGCATCATTTATGGAATATATATCTTTGAGTCTATTTTTCAGGTCTTATTTTCTATTTTTTAGGTATTTTTATTTTGTCTTAGTTATTACTATTCTTTAGGTCTTATTTATTTGTCATCTAAGAAAAGTCATTTTTAATATGAGTCATAGTTATTTTAGTCTATAAGTTTAATTTTTATCATGTCAGTTATGTTAATTCCATAGTTTTTTTGGTCAATTTAATACTGCATGATTTTTTTTTAAAAAAAAAAAAAAAAATGTCCCTAGATGATTTCGTAGTTTTTATCATGTCCGTCGATGATTATTTTTTTTAATAATATTATTAGCCAGTAATGTTTTATATATATATATATATATATATATATATATATGGATCGTGTGCTTTTTACATTTTTAAAGTTTTATTTTTAGTTTTTAATTTTTTTTGTTATTTTCATTTTAAAGATCTGTGGATTTGTGAATCGTTAGGATTTATGATTATTGATATTTTTTAATGGTTTTTTATTGTTTTTTTAATTAAGTTTTTTTAGTTTTATTTTTTTATAGTTTAAGTTTTAATTTTTAATTTTTATATTGTATATTTTTAGATTTTAGTTATATAATTTTATTTATTAAAAAATCAAAAGTGTTAAGTTTTCATATTATTGTTATTTATTACTTTTATTTATTTTTAATAAAGCAAAAATAAAAGTTTTGGCATTGTAATAAACTTTCCAATTCAATCGGACATGTTTTCGGGTGAACCTAATGTTCGTAAGATAAAATTCAAGGGGCGGGGCGGGACGGGGGGAGAGAGGGGTTTTGGGGCACGGCGGAGGGAATTTAAGTGTGTAGTTCCTCACCCCATGTTAGAACTAAAGGGGAGGGGGGGGCGGGGAGGCGGGGGGAATGTTAGGAAATAGTCCTAACATGGAAAAATAAATAAATTATAAAATAAAAGAGTAGTTGTATGTATAAAAACATCTCATTAGAATAGGAGTTTGTTAAAGGATTTTATGATATTTCAAGGGAGTTGGATGAGGAAGATTTCCTAGATTTTAGCAGCCCTCTTCCCTATTTATGTAACTTATGTTCAATTGAATAAATATGTTATTGAGATTGATTGAATTGTTTTGTGATCTACACATTTCAGAGCACTTGACTCTTTACCATTAATGGGGTAAAACCCATCAACCTTGTGCAAATTAACAATCATTAGATTCATCTCTATGATATGATCACAATGGTATACTCTGGTGGTACACATTTTGGGCAAAAAAAAATCACCCTTATGTACATTATTAGTGATTGGATTCATCTTGTTGAGGCAATTGTATTAGTCTCATCTGTCGATACATGTTGTTTAGCACTAAAACCCTACTAGTATTTGTGTATGGTTAGTCTTAACATTTGTAGATGTGGGAAAAGTAAATAAACTCATAAAATGCCTCACAAGTAAAATAAGGAGTTCAAAAATTCTTAGCCATGTATGTTAGAGGTAATTTAACAACTTCAGTTAGAGTTACATGGCATGTTCTAGAAAGATGATTTCAATGTGATTATATGGCATATCATAGGAAAGAGAGGGGACCTAAATGGATTGTGGAATAAATTTAAATAATTAATTAGGAAATTGCCTACCTTTACATCTCAGTCTTTGCAAAATAACACTCTACCAAACTAGTTTGGTTCTTTTCCTTCAAACAATCACACCGCCAATCTATGTCAGAATCTGATGTTTCCAAAATTGGACTTGTGAAACTTTGATGGTAATGATCCACTCACATGGATCACTCAAATTGAAAATTAATTTTATCTACATCAGACTCCATGTTCCCATAATGTGGTCATGGCCTCTCTGTATCTGGAACTTGAAAAATCATTTGGTATCAATGGTTGTGTACTCAAAATAAAAATAAAGGTCCTCCAATTCCCTGGTTTAGATTTTTTGAGGAGATACAACTCCACTATCACAATAGTGTATCACAAAACTAGTTTAACTAGCTAGCCAAATTATACCAAACATGGACTATAAAGGATTATATTCATTACTTTGAGAATCTCTCCTTATGTGTGACATATATCACTGACGAAAATATAATTGACCTATTTTTGCATGGCCTCAAAGATAACATCCAATTGCAAGTTTCAATGTTTATTCCCAATTTAGTATCTAAAGCCATCCCAAGGGCATGCATGGTAGAGGAAAAAGAGTTGATCAAATAAATAACTTTCACTAATGTCTGTGAATTTTCTTTCCCAGCATCATCCCTTCCTTAGCCTACTAGATTGACCCCTTAGTAAAATGAGGAGAAACATACAAAAGGTTTGTGTTTTGGTTGTGATAGAAAATGGAGCAAAGGACATCATTATTCTAAAAAGAAATTGTTTTACATTGAAGGCACCACTGAGGATGATGAAGATGATGAGGCCTCAAGTGTAGGTTTAGATGAACCCAAGAATGAATTTAAATATTCCCAACCTACTATTTATTATCATGTGCATTTAATTATTAGTACTCCTTAAACTCTTAAGGTGTTCAGTTTCCATATAAAATTTAAGTTGACTATGTTGATTGCCTGTGTGTACATGCAACTTTATCAATAGTAAATTGGATACTCATTTGAACTATTTCATTTACCTAGATCCAAAATTTTAGGTCATTATTTTAGATGGTTATACCATCAATTATTATAAAAAAATCCATAGTATTAATATTAGTATAGGATAATAGCTGCTAGATTATCATATGTTTGATATTCCTATGGGAGGGGTTGATATTGTTATGGAAGTGCAATGGCTCACCACTATGGGAACTATTGAGATGAATTCTTAGGAATAACTCATGCACTTCTATTTATAAGGTAGGACTTTTGAATTATGTGGATTATGGGCTAAATATCCATAGTCAGTTAGTTCCCATAAGATGATGAAGATTATCAGAAAAGGTGCTAAAGGATTTATGGCATGTTAGTTTTCCATAGAGGTTCAACCAACTAAAATGTCTACCCATCCTAATTTACAAATGGTGTTAGATGACCATTTTGTTGTGTTTGGTGACATGTTAAAATTTCTTCCACCAAGCTGAGCATGTGATCATTCCATCAGATTAATTTCTATAAGTACACCACCCAACATTAGACCCAATAGGTATCCTTATGCCCAAAAGAGTGAAATTGAAAATATGGTACATTAGATGTTGAAGATAGGAATCATGTGACACATCCAAAGTGAATATTCCTCCCTAGTGATCATGGTGTGGAATAAGAATGACACTTAGAGGATTTTCCAAGACTATAGAGAACTTAATAATCAAACCATAAAATATAAGTTTTCTATTCCAATAATTGATTATTTTCTAGATTAAATTCATGTTTTTGTTTATATTATAAAGTTAAATCTTTGTTCTGGATGTCATTAGATTCAAATTCATGAAGAGGACATACCTAAAATAACATTTAGAGCCCATGAATGACATTATGAATTTATGGTCATGCCTTTTGGCATAAAAAATGCACCATCTACATTTCATATTTTGATGAATACTACTTTTAATCCATTCTTGAGAAAGTTTTTAATGGTGTTTTCTGATGGCATCCTCATTTACAATAGAAATTGGGAATACCATTTAAACCATGTGAAATAAGTACTCTTAGTTTTAGAATAACATTAGCTTTATGCCAAACCTTTCAAATGTGTTTTTTCCATCTGAGAGGTGGAGTACTTGGGTCATATTATTTCATATAAACGAGTCAAATTTGATCCTAAAAATATCTATTCAATGATGGAGTGATAGGTTCCCAAGACCCTCAAGAACATTCAAGGATTTTTGGGACTAACTAGTTACTATCGCAACTTTGTCAAAGAATATGTTAGCATTATAACCTAACTCACATCTTTGTTGAAGAAACATTATTTCTAGTGGACTGATACAACCAACTTGAGACATTCCATGAGGGTTGTACTCATATAAGAAGACATACCTATTGATTTTAGAGTCTTCAATTAAAGGGAAATAATAGGCTTAATCCAATCTATGATAAATAGATGATGAATATTTTTCATGTAATAAAACAATGGAGACCTTATCTAATGGGTCATCACTTTCAGGTAAAGATGGATCATTATAGCCTCAAATATTGTTTGTAAAAATGATTGTCTTCTAAATAATAACAAAAATGGGTGACTAAAATATTAGCCTATTATTTTAAATATTCTATAGAAAAGGAAAAAATAAAGTGGTGGTAGATGCACTATCCAATATGTATGAATCAATGGAACCATTATTATGCACAATAAACATTTGGAAGGAAGATTGGCTAGAGGAAGCAAGATCAGTGGAAGAGTTCATGTTTGAGTCTCTACTGATATATGAAGCTATTTCCCAAGGTAAAGTTTCTTGTCTAGTTGGCTTTATATAATCTTTAATAGGATTATCTGTTTGATAGAGGAAATCAAGTTTTGAATGAGTAGGGAATTTTGAAGACATCGATGCAAAATCTTCTATGACAAACTGGGTTTCCAATGACTGAGTAATTATTATTTTTGACCTCTATTATTCAGTTGTCTTTAATTTTTGAGTGAGTAATTATTGTACCTAAGGTTTTGTATGCTCCTACAAAAATTTGCACTTGGTTATGCACAAAGTTTTTTGTTTTTCTTCAGAGTTCACCTTCATTTAGCTAGTTTCATACATGACATATGGAGACTCTAGTTAAGATATAATTATGTATGGTTTATGTTCTCTATTCATAGGTATGATGACAAACTTATCTCCTTAGTGTACCTCTATTTGATTTTGTACCATGTTGATAATCATCTGATGATCATATGCCCATTTCTTACTAATTAGTGTAGGGTAATGTGTTGATACTATCTTCATGTCAATGACTTCAAAGTCACCTCACAGGGTCAGTTATGCAACTTTGATATCAACATATTCTAATATACTAATAGGCTCAACTCTTCCATAATTAGCTAAGCTAAAATTTATTGGGCTATAACATAGAATCGGTCATCCAATAGCCTTCCATATAGACCTAGGAATCATCTTGACTATCCTCTAAAATCAAAGACAAAATTTGAAATTTCATAACCTACAACCTCAATATCAATTTGTGCATCTACATCCCAGGGATTATTTATTTTGACGTATTAGACCAACTTTTTTGTCTTCTATTATCTATGTTATGCACACTCCAATAAATTATGTAGCAAGTTTGTGATGTTCTGCAAGATGTTTTCATTGCACAGTGTGATCAAAAGTTTTAGAATATCTATCAACACAGTGATAAATCCATCCTAATTCATAATACATATGATTTGGACATACAATTGGGCATCTATTACTACAACATCTCCCTCCATAGTGTCTTGATGTTGTATGTTTTTCAACATCTGTGCAACTTCATACATGATCCCCTTTTCTATAAATGGGTCTAGGTATTTGTCCTATTTTTTTCATATATTATATAGTATGCACAATAAGACTATCTTTGAGGATTAAATGGGCAGTTTCATTGTACATTATTGTACTCTCCACATAGATAACATTATAAAGGAGGGCATTGATAGTTATTGCCTCAACCACCTTGGTAACCTCCTTTGTAACCACCCCTATCTCCTCTTCTATTAGACTAATATCTTCCTCTATACCCTCCTTGTTGATGTATAGTATTCTAATGCTAACGCTTCTAGGTATTATTTCCAATTTTGAATAGTTATTATGTAACTAGTGGGGTCTAACTCATTTTTTATTGTTATGTCATGGTTGAGCTCTAGGTTGCTGTATACTAGTATTGCAGAGATGGTGGTTTCCAATTAAATGAAGGAGAGGTCAAACTAGATAGAAATTGAGGTTGGTATTGTGGAAAACTAGGTATCCATTATGGACCTTCTTGGGTCACACAACCTTTATCAACCTCTGAGCTTGGAATCATTTGTTTTACTGAGGATATTTGCTATACAGTGATGGTAAATATATTTTTGGTGATGCCTTCCTTGAGATCCTAAAAATCCCTATAGTTATTTTCATCATGATTATTTAGCTTACAAAAATTGCAATATAGATTCTACAGATTCTTGACATACTATTACAAAAGATGGCACTATGTTTTTGTATGTCCCACTACTCGACAGATTTGACAAAATTCTATCTTGATCTTAGGACAATCATTCATATGATGTCCTTCTTTTTTGCACTCCATAAACCATAGATTCAATTTTAGTTTATTTGCCTCATGGTATTGCTCCATTTTCTTCATAAAATCCTATAGTATATTTTCAATCTTAGAATTGGTAACATGAGCTTCTCTATAGTCTTCAATTTTCTCTACTCATAGGGCAAAAAATTTAGCATCTATTGTTGTAGCATATTGAGTCTACACAGTGGAAAATATGATTATGGACCTTAGTCATTTGATGAACCATGAAACTTTATCTTTTTCTATTAAGGAAAATTATACCTTATTCATCACATTAGAGAATCTATAGTCATATTCATAGACTGATTCTTCTAACTTCTACCTTTTCTCCTTCAGGTCCTGAGTAGTCTAGCTTGTATATTTCTTTATCTTGAACTCTATGATGAGCCATTCCTTAATCTATTATAAAGTTTTACTCTAAACATATATACATTATATGAACTCAATTACTCTTCCAAATAGTGCACCTACTAATTGACACTTTTGGATAGCTTCATCAATAATGGCCTTAGCTTGTCATCTCATTTCACAAATTAATAAGTATTATTCAGGGTCTATAGACCCATCATAGATTGATAGGTTTATAAATCCTCCTAAATGAACCATTGTGTAAATTGGTGTTGAGGGAATATTATATGTAGCTATTATAATAGGAGGCTACATTCTAGGTGATCCTTGCTAGGTGTTTCTCTATGCACTATGAGAGTCAATGTGTGTACTTTATTTTTCTACATTTCCTTCTTTTCTTTGCTTATTTTCAACAATACCTATGGCCTTAGAATCCTTTAAAATTGATGTTTTAAATTAAGTAGCCTAATGATGCATTTACTCTGAAAATGGTCCTTCCCAACTATTATCTTCCTATCCTCCTAGCTAAAAACTTTGACTAGAATATAAGAAATTGGGCTACGAGGATGTGTGATCTTCTGGTGAATGATTCTTTCCTTCAATTTCTTATTCTTCTAAAATTGAACCTATGATTAATATATGCTATGTTATACTTATTTGATGAATTTTTCATGTCCTTTTGATAATACCCATTTTATAGCTTCACACTACATCTATCATCTAACTACTCTACTTTTATACTATTCTCACCTTCTTCTTTGAACATCTCTTTTTTATCTCATTATTCATAACTTATTTTTGCCTATCAACGTTCATCATCTTGACCTTTTTGACTTATTTCACAACATAGGATCAAGCTATATGAATAAATGTGGGCCCTTGATTTCTTGCCATAAATATCCTTTGACAAATTGACTTGTTTGCACACCATTGGATCAATATGTATGAAACAATGTGAGCCTTTAATCTATCTGAGACCACTTCTTGTCAATTCATATAGATCTTTAGATCATTGTTATGATTAAGCATTGATGATTGATCTAGCTTGGACCCACTTTATTTTCAATGAATGTGCACTTTTAGATCTTGGCTTGATGAACCCACACCATTAGATCATGTCTAACTTTTAGCTTTTTAAGGGTTTTTTATTTTGACCTATTTGACCTAAGTGTGAACCATTAGATCTATGTTTTTAGTATTTGAGCTCATGTAGATTTTTATATCTTGATCAAATTAAAAACTTTTAAGGATATTTTGAATCCAAATGGTCTTTTTGTGAAGTTCAAACTTGACACTCATGCAGACATCTTGCTCTATAGGCTGCACTTTGAAGCTCCATAATTTAGGGCAAGCTCACATGAACATGAAATTTACAAGATATGATCCTAGCATATAAAACAAAATGGTGATACAATATTTTGGCTCATGTGGCTTTTTGAGGTGCATTTATTAAATACTCAAACAAGCTAGTCCATTTGTTTCTTGAAGATGTCCTAGTGATGGTCTGTTTCTTAAACTTCACCAAATTCATCCTTTAATAAATATGTTAAGGTTATGATGATTATTTAAGGCCTATGCAACTTAGTTCATTCTCTTGAATTCTTGAAACACAACACATGAAAACCTATTGGTCTTATTTATTTTATAGTCTTAAACATGTTTCAAAGCTTTGCTCCTCTCATTCCATCAAACCATGTAAAAGATTTTTATGTGGGCCGAATTTGGCCAACATCTTTATCAATTTATAGGGGTTTCATGATTGTCTATGCAATAGAACCTAAACCATTAGCCTTGTCTATTCCATTGGGCATAGAGTCTTTACTTGGGTCTAACATATTGACCTGGATCCAACACTAGCTACCAATCTTTCTCTAGCCTCTCTTGAAACAATACAAAGACCAAAAGGAGAAAAAAAAGATAGAGTGCCAAAGGAAATTATTGAAGGGAAACTAACCTAAAAAAATGGGGACTCTTCATTAATTGATCAAACCATAGCTATTCACTATTCTTCACCCTTGGAATTAGTTTGCTAGGAATGAGTTAGTGGGTGCATGGTGTTGAGTTATCCTAAATACCTATCTATTAATGGGAGCTACCTACATATCCAATACTATAAGGAGGGCCTCAAGTTTCTGTAATTGTCTTGTATGGGTGGTAAAGTATGTGCACAAGGGTACAATATACTATATGAAGATGCATTCAATGATCTAACTTATAATTTGACAAATATCACTCATGAGACATTCTATTTGACTAATTTAGACCTATAATATGACTACTCATTTGATTTATATGATAATAGGGATGAATATGGTAAAATAGAGTGATCCTGTAGTTAATTGATTTAACTTTTTTAGTTATTTTCTTGGTATTTGCTAGATGAGGAACGAGAAGGGCTATACTTTTATTTATAACACACCTTTTGAAAATATCTCACTAGATGATTTGATATGACAAATAGCTTGAATCATATATATTGAGTCATTTAAAATTTGGATGAATTTTTTAAATAGGTTACTAGATAAGGATCTAGATAATGTTATTGGCTGCAGTGTTTTATTGTGGCTAGTCATGTCTAGAGGACTAGAAATAGTTACTGATCTAAAACTAATAGTGAAGGATGTTTATCATATTTTAATATTTGTGTGTATTATAAGAGACATAGGTCATCAATATGATATCAATCAAACTAAGATATATGTATTTAGACATGATGAGATGGCGAATACAAACCTTTTAGAAATAGAATTTTATAACTGAAGGGTAGATCTTTGATTGATATTTGTCAAATATAGAAGACTGAGATGTTATAAATATTAATTTTTGGTATCTACATAACCATGTAAAAGGCACATGTTTCAAAAGGATATGTGAACTTGAAAAAGTAACCAAGGCACTTAAGGTAAGGGTGCTAGATAATACAACTATATGTAGATCAAATATATTATAATTTAGAGTGGAATATTTTAGAAAAAATCCATCTTGTTCCATATTTATTAATTATATTTTTAATGATATTAAGGTTTCATTGATGAGCATTCTATATAGCTCATTATATCTCATATGAATTGTCCATAAGTGTTGCGTCTTGGTTATATATTGCATTAAACTTAATAGCTAAGGTCTCATCTAAGTAGGAAATGAGTGAAATTATCTTTTGTTTATATGTGATATATTGATGACTCTCTATCTTGTTATTCATGTCTAACTTGGATGAAATGAGTAAAATTTTGTATATAGAGATACATCTCTATGACAAGATTGTTTTGAGAAGTCATCAACAGTTTTGGTAACACCTTTTTGACAATAGTTTTGAAGACTTGACATAGAACACAGTGAGCTATGAAGATCCTTAGTTGAGATCCAAAGATTTGTATAATAAACTCTGAAGACATTCTATCCAAGCTCTAAATATCCACCTGAGTAGCTCTAAAGATGTTTTGATGAAGCCCATATTCATTCCTATAGTTTAATCCTATGGTGTGCAGGAAGTAAAAAAGGTCCAGATGATGAATGTTGATAGACAAAAAGAAGTGATGAATAATGAGATAAAGAAGAGATGTTCAAAGAAGAAGGTGGAAATAATATAAAAGTAGAGTAGTTAGATAATAGATGTAGTGTGAAGCTACAAAATAGGTATTATCAAAAGAAGGATATGAAAAATTCATCAAAGAAGTAGAACATAATCATAGATTAATCATAGGTTCAAGTGCATAATAAGAAGAAATTGAAGGAAAGAATCATTTGCCAAAAGAGCACATATCCTCACAACCCAATGTCTTATATTTTAGTCAAAGTTTTCAACTAGAAGGATAGGAAGATAATAGTTGGGAAAGACCATTTTTAGAGTAAGTGCATCATTGGGGTACTTAAATTAAAAAAAAATCAATTTGAAAGGATTTGAAGGCCATAGGTATTGTTGAAACCAAGCAAAGAAAAGAAGTAAATGTAGAAAAACAAAGTGCACACATTGAGTATCCTAGTGCATAGAGTAGCACATAGGAAGGATCACCTAGAATGTAGCCTGCTATTATAATAGTTGCACAAAATATTCCCTCAACACTAGTTTACACAATGGTTCATTTAGGAGGATTCATAAACCTATCAATCTATGATGGGTCTATAGACCCTGAATAGTACTTATTAATCTATGAAATGAGATGGAAAGCTAAGGCCATTACTGATGAAGTTATCCAAAAGTGTGAGTTAGTAGGGGCACTATCTAGAAGAGTAATTTAGTTCATATAATGTATAAATGTTTAGAGGGAAAATTTATAATAGATTAATGAATGAATCATTGTAGAGTTCAAGATAAAGAAATATACAATCTAGACTATTTATTACTTGAAGGAGAAAAGGTATAAGTTAGGAGAATCAGTCCATGAATATTACTGTAGATTCTCTGATGTGATAAGGTAAAATTTACCTTAACAGACAAAGACAAAGTTTTATGGTTCATCAAATGACTACAGTCCATAATCATATTTTCCATTACGTAGATTTAATATACTACAAAAACAAATTCTAAAGTTTTTACCCTATGAATAAAGCAAATTGAAGACTTTAGAGAAGCTCCTATTGCTAATTGTAAGATTGAAAATACACTACAGGATTTTATGAAGAAAATGGAGCAATACCATGAGGTAGATAAACCTAAATTGAATATTTAGTGTATGAAGTGTAAAAAAGAAGGAAATTATAGGAATGATTTTCTTAAGATCAAGATATAATTCTATGAAATCTGTCAAGTAGTGGGACATACAAAAACACTGTGCCATCTTTTGTGATAGTATGTCAAGAATCTATAGAATCTATATTGCAATTTTTATAAGTTAAATAGTCATGATGAAAATAATTATAGGGCTTTGTAGGAGATCAAGGAAGGCATCACCAAAAATGTATTCACCATCACTATATATAAAATGTCCTTAGTAAAGCAAATGATTCCAAACCGAGAGGTTGATAAAGGTTGTGTGACCCAAGAAGGTCCATAATGGATTCCTAGTTTGCCACAATCCTAGCCTCAAGGTTTGGCTAGTTGGAACTCTCCTTCATTGAATTAGACACCACCATCTCTAAAATACTAGTATGTAGTACCCTAAAGCTCAACCATGACATAACAACAAAAAATGAGTTGGACCCCACTAGTTGCATAATAATAGTTCAAAATTAGAGATAATACCTAGAAGATTCAGAATTGGAATATTATATAATAACAAGGAGGGTATAGAAGAAGGTATTAGTCTTATAAATGAGGAGATAGGGGTGGATACAGATGAGTTTACCAAGGTAGCGGATGCAATAACTATCAATGGGCTTCTTTATAATGCTATCTATATGGAGAGTACAATCATGTATAATGAAATTACCCATTGAATCCTTGAAGATAGTCTTATTGTGCATATTATAGAATATATGACCAATGCAACACAAAAGATTGTGCATACTATAGAATATATGAAAAAATAGGACAAATACCTAGACCTAGCTATATAAAATGGGCTCATGTATGAAGCTTCATAGATGTTAAAAAACATACAACATCAAGACACTATAGAAGAAGATGTTGTAGTAATAGATACCTAAATGTATGGCTAGATCATGTGATTTATGAATTAGGATGGATTTATCACTGTGTTGATATATCTTCTAAAAATTTTGATCACACTATGTAATGAAAACATATTATAGAACATCACAAACTTGATACATAATCTATTGGAGTGTGCACAACATAAATAATAGAAAACATAAAAGTTGACCTGATACATCAAAATAAAGAATCCTTAGGATGTAGATGCATGAATCAATATTGAGGTTGTAGGTTATGAAATTTCAAATATTATCTTTGATTTTAGAAGCATAGTCAACATGATTCCTAGGTATACATGGGAGGCTACTGGATGATTGATTCTAAGTTATAGCCCAATAAATTTTAGCTTAGATAATTATGAAAGAGTTGGGCCTATTAATAGATTAGATTATGGTGAGATCAAAGTCGCATAACTGACCCTGTGAGGTGACTTTGAAGTCATTGACATGAAGATAGTAGCAAGACATTACCCCACACTAATTGGTAAGAAATGGGCATATGATAGTTAGATGACTATCAACATGGTACAAAATCAACTAGAGGTAAACCAAGGAGATAAGGTTGTCATCATACCTATGAATAGAGAACACAAATTATACATAATTCTATCTTCCAGAGTGTCCATATGTCATGCAAGAAACTAGCAAGATGAAGGTGAACTCCAAATAAAAACCAAAATATTTATGCACAACCAAGTGTAACTTTTTATATGAGCATACAAAAGCTTAGGTACAATACTTAATAATTAAAGAAAACTGAATAATGGAGGTCAAAACTAATAGTTACTCAATCATTGGCAACCCAATTTATCATAGAATATTGTGCATTGATTTCTTTAAAATCCCATACTCATTTAAATGTTGACTTCCTCTATCAAATAGATAATCCTATGAAGGATTATATAAATCAAACTAGAGAAGGCACTTCACCTTGGGAAATAGCTTCATTTATCTGTAGAGACCCAGGTATGCACTCTTCCACTGATAGTTTAATTTTTTTTGAGAAGAGTCACTCACTAATAACTTAAAGTTTTTTGACTACTTAGCTATAGGAAATCTTCCTTCTATGTGGTTAGATTAGTTGAAAAATCAATTGGAAAAATATCAAAAACTTGTCCACAGAGGATATTAGTTTGGATTTTAGGGGTATGAATGAGTATTTAGATGTGTGATATGTATATGCATAAATAATATTAAAATAATAAAGAATATAAAAAGTAGTAAAATTAAAAAAAAACTCTATTGATATGTGCGATTTGTATATGACATATTATAAAAAAGGTGTATGTTTGTTTACTTTTATACAATTTACTTTGTATCTAATGCTAAAAATATGTATACATAGAATACTAGGTTTTAAAGGCTAAAGAATCATTATGAAAATATCATGGTTTGAGCTTGCAAATGTAATTTTTCACCTTCCAACAATTACATAACTTGACCCCTAAATACATGGTATGTTAAGAGTGTTATGTAGAGGTGGTGGGTCTATGACATTAAACTTGTGCTACAAGGTAGGTCATTGCCATTAATATGTTGTGAATGTGGTGTAGGATGCATCATCTAAATGAATTTTATTTTGCACAAAACAAGGAGTTACAATAAACGATAATGAGATTGATCATTCAAAATTTGGTGTTGGGGATTGAACTAAAAAAGGTAGTGTTTCCACTTAACCCACATAGTTTGGTAAGATTTTAAAACTTATGTACTCTAATTTTATCAAATAGAATGTGAAATATTTTCTCTTGAGTTGTGCGACATGGATCTTAACCTTGTATGAGATGCATATGATGCTGCGATATGTACAAATATCCTCAAAGCATGGATTTTCCTTGGAACTATATACAAAGTTCATGATGCAAGGGACTACATGAAGGATCGAAGCATAAATGTTGTGTGGTACATGTTATCTAGAACATGTTTAACCCTAAATTAAGATGTGGGAATCTAGGGTTAAAAAATATAGTAGTAGTTCTAACACAAGGGTGATAAACTAATATATACTAGGACAATTAATAGAAAACTTAGATAATTTTTTTTTAAATTTTTTTTATACAACTAAGATTATTAAAACTAGTAAAGTAAAATTACTAAAATATATTATAATAAATTTTAAAAAAATGGCACATAGTTGGTTTATTGTGCATAGACAGATCTATACTGGGATCAAGTGTAAAATAAGTAGGTTCAATATTTTGGATTACTCATCATATTATATAAATTCCACTTTTGTGGCCATAGACACTGCCACTAGATCTACACATTATCATTAACAGTAGTGTTAAACTATAATGTAGGTGTCTTGTAAAAAATAATGATTGAATCTAGATACGACCAACTTTATCATTTTGGATTTTCTATCACCTTTCTGCCAGTATGTTTAGATATGGGATATAGGTTGGCACTCTTTGTTGATTGATCAAACCATAGCTCTTCGCTTTTATTCACCCTTGAAATTAGTTTTCTAAGAATGAGTTCGTGGGCACATGGTGTTGAGTTATCCAAAATACCTATTTGTCAATGGGAGCTACTTACATATCCAATACTCTAAGGAGGGCCTTAGGTTTCTATAATTCTCCCATATGTGTGGTAAAGTTTGTGCACAAGGGTAAAATATTCTATATGAAGATGCATTCAATGATCTAACTTATAATTTGACAAATATCACTCAGGGACATGCTATTTAACTAATTTAGACCTATAATATGACTAATCATATGATTTATATGATAATAGAGATGAATATGGTAGAATAGAGTTCTTATATGGTTAACTGATATAGATTTTTTAGTTATTTTCTTGGTATTTGCTAGATGAGGAATGAGAAGGCTTAGACTTGTAGTAATAACACACCTTTTGAAAATATCTCACTAGATGATTCAATACGATATATATGATGAATCATTTAAAATTTAGATGAATTATGGAAACAAGTTACTAGATAAGGATCTAGATAATACTATTGGCTGTAGTGTTTCATTGTGGCTAGTCGTGTCTAGAGGACTAGAAAATAGGTAACGATCTAAAACTGATAGTGAAGGATGTTTATCATATTTTAATCTTTTTGTGTATTATAAGAGACATAGGTCTTCAATATGATATAGATCAAACTAAGAGATATGTATTTAGACACAATGAGATGGTGAATACAAACCTTTCAACAACATAAAATTTTATAACTGAAGAGTAGATCCTTGATTGATATTTATCAAATATACAAGACTGAGATGTTATAAATATTAATTTTTGGTATCTACATAACTATGTAAAATGCACATGTTTCAAAAGGATATGTGAATTTGAAAAAGTAACCAAGGCACTTGAGGTAAGTGCGCTAGATAAGACAATTATATGTAGATCAAATATATTATAATTTAGAGTGGATTACTTTAGAAACAATCCCTCTTCTTCCACATTTATTAATTATATTTTTAATGATATTAAGGTTTCATTTATGAGCATTATATATAGCTCATTATATCTCATATGAATTATTTACAAGTGTGGCCTCTTAGTTATATATTGCATTACATTTAATATCTAAGGTCTCATCTAAGTAAGAAATGAATGAAATTGTCTTTTGTTTATATGTGATATATTGATGATTCTCTATCTTGTTATTCATGTCTAACTTGGATGAAATGAGTACAATTTTGTATATAGAGATACATCTCTATGATAAGATTATTTTGAGAAGTCATCCACAGTTTTGGTAACACCTTTTTGACAATAGTTTTTAATACTCGACGTAGAACACAGTGAGCTACAAAGATCCTTAGTCGAGCTCCGAAGATTTGTATAAGAAGCTTCAAAGACATTCCATCTAAGATCTAAATATCCACTTGAGTAGCTCTGAATATGTTTTGATGAAGCTCTAAAGATTTATGTAGTCGTGTTCCAAAGATGCCTAGCCACACTCCAAAGATGCCCAGTTGTAATCTATAGATTAATATAGTAACTCCAAATATATCTACTATACATAATTATATTTTCTCTCTTTAGATATATTATCTTAAAAATTATTATTCATAGTAATAGTCTAAAATGATTTAGATATAAATGTATTTCTATTTTGTAAATACAAACATAATCTTTTCAAATATATGTTAGTTATACTTGGTTTATTATTAGTTGAATTAGTTCCAATGCCTCCTATAAGTATGGGATATAATTCCTAGATCTTCTATTTTTAATAAGTGGATTTTTCTATTTAGATCACTAGCTGTTGTATTTTGAGAATGGTCATTGAGATGTGCTTTAAGTACAACTCCTTCTCATTCTCAAAAAATAGAATATCGAATAGAGAGAAAAGAAACATTCAAGTTTAATTTTCTAGTAGAGTTCATATCATTTGTATATTTTCCTTTTGATAATGAATTATTAATAAAGTACAATATTGTATTCCACTACTGAGTTAAAGTTGATCTTGTTCTAAAGAAGGAACAAAGGCCCACTTCTCTCTGAATATTAATACAATTGGTACTTCTACTTTATATTTTAAAAGTGTATTTCTTTTGATATAAGTATATATTATTTTACTGCTAGTGTGATTCTCTTTTTGATTCAAAGTGTGATTTCCATTTCAATAGAAAGTGTGATTTCTCTTTTAATGTAAAGTGTGTTTATTTTAATGAAATTTTGATTTTATTAAATGTAAAGTTTGATTCAGTTCAATGCACATAAGTTTACTTTATGAAAAGTGTGTCTTTCAATTCTCATAAGATTAAAGTTCATAGGAAAGTTTGTTGACTAAATAAACTTATCTCCATATTCAAAATCTATCAAGAATTAGTCTAGGTGATAATAGGCAATCAACATTCTCACATTCTAAAATATAAAACTATCCTACCCAACTGGGCAAGTTAAGTAAGGATACTTTAGTTTCTTATGATAGATGATTATGTTTTGTATGTTGATGGTGTGAACCAAATAATTCTTTTAACAAGGAATGCCTAAAGGATATTTAGTTAGCAAAACTTTCTAGATTTACCTTTTCTACAACATAGGATTAGTATCTTGTTTGTTACCCTTAATATTTAGACATAAATAGTATAGTAAAACATCCCAAAACACTAAAATTTTAACTCAAATATCCAACATCTCATTGCATATATCCTTGGACACTGACCCTGGTAGAAAATAACACCAATCCATTGATTGCATAAATGAAAGGCATAATGACACCCTATAATTTTTTGTGCTATTATAGAGGAATATTAACAAGTAATTAATTAGTGTTAGTAAAATATTATATTAAAATTATATAGGGGAAATTCAAAAACATTCATATACCCAAAAAACATAAAAACAATTAGAGATTCTTTAGATTTATGAACCACCTAAGAGATTCTCACGGACGGTTTATCTCTAAAAAATTCCAAATAAAATCAAAAGAAGAAAGGATTCTATCCTTTATAGAAAGATCAAGAAGTTAAATAAAGGAAATTTAAAGTTGTATAGATTTTTTTTAAATTCCTCTCCTAAAAAATGTTCATTCTCACAAATAGATACTACAAGAAGAATTATATTCAAGCCATCTTATCCCATAGGAAGAATTGATATTGATAATGCCCTTTTTGGAATAGTTAGATTTGATCCACAAGCTCTACAAGAAGAAAATATAATCACCAATGAAGATTCTCCTCCTGAGGTAGTAGACCATAGGTTGAGAACCCAAGAAGAGATCTTAGATTTTATTGATAACAAAAGTTGGGTAAAAAATATGGAAGATAATCATGCACATGAAGAAAACCTTGATAGGTAGCCTCAACAAGACAAAACTTTTTCGTATCTAATTAGATTGGGTTCTAATGACAAAACCTACATGAAAAATATATTTCTATCTATTTTACCTAATTTTAGAGGTAAATCCTCAGAGGATATAGATAAGTTCCTCTTTAAATTTTAGGTTCTCTGCCAAACATATGACTATGTCACTAATAATCAGAAGTTGAAGTTAATCCCATTTACACTTAAGGATGTAGCCATGACATGGTTCATAGGCTTTGAGGGTAATTCTATAAGTACTTGGAAAGAAATGGAAATTGCATTTCTTGATAAATATTAGGATTATTGTAGAGTAAAAAAATGAAGAGAATATTTTTTCAAGATAAAAAAAATGAAGATGAAACATTAGGAGATTACATTGATAGGTTTATATTTACCCATAAATGTAGTGGTTACCAACTCACAGAGGAGGGCATCAAGAAAATATTTTTTAAAGGCCTTGATGATGATGCACATGATGATTTGAACCTAATGGGAAAGGGTGACATTGACAAGTTAACCTTTCATCAGATTTCAACATTATATACTAACTATTCCAAGAAAAGACCTAGCATAAGGAAATCATGGTTAGGAAAATCACCTAAAGTTGGCCAATTAATGGAAGAATTTACTAATTTCAAAATAGATATTATAGTACAATTAAAAAACACATTAGATGGTCTAAAAGTGAAGGCCAATTCCACAAAAATTAAATAGTTGTCAATATATTAATCTAGATATAGTCTTAAACAAGTGGTAAAATATTATCCTTTAGATAAAATAGAGGTATGTGGTATTTATGACCTAAAACAAAACACTAAGAATTGAAATCATCTTCCTACAATGTGAAACCAAGTAAAACAAGAAGTACATACAGATGAGAAAGTAAAATTTAACCAAAGACAAGGAAAACAATATTCCCAACCTCAATATCCCTTTGGTCCAAGATTTTTCCCCAATCCATAGATTACACCCTAGGCTAGACAAGTCACACCACAAATGTGTGGACCACCACCACAACGAAAACCATGGGGTACTAAAGAATGTTTGTTGTAGATGTGGGTTATGCCTCAAAATCCTTCACAACCCTAGGAACAATAGCAAAAACAACAACCACATTAGATACAATAATCACCGCCTCAATGGCCAAATAAACAATGGTCTCATAATCAAACACAAAGAAGGTTTCTCCATAGTAGGATTTTATGCCTTAACAACTCAACCACCACCAATTGAGTAACAAGTTAGCCAACCATAGTTATCTACCCAACCATTGACAAATCCTAAGAATAGGCAAAATACTCTTGTTTATGGAGTTGACCAAGAAAGTAGTGTTGTAAGTGGTTCAACTGAGTGTAATAATGTTTAGTTTAGATCAAGAAAGGTAGTATGAGATTCACCCATTACCATAACTAAAATTCTAAATGACAAAAACACTCTTGAGTCACATGTAGTTCAAGAACTAGATGAGGACAAGGTAGAAGCCACAACAACTCCAATCACACCAACCACAATTAAATATCCCCTATTGTTCCATTTGTTGAGAGACTTAAGGAAGAGAAACATAGGGATAGTTCTAAATTAATGCAAAGATTAAGAGGGATGAAGATATAAATTCAATTTTTAAGAGATGTTAAGGATATTCTTGAATTGAATTAAATAATTAAAGGATTGTGCATCAAAGCACCAGGTAGAAAGAAACAATATCCTAAAAAAATTTAGGTAATTGGAAAAATTGTTGATTCACTAGTAGGAAACATACTTGTTCCCAAATATTGAGACCTTGGAAGTCTCATGATTACTGTGATAATTGGGAACAGGTTCATACAAAACGTGCTTATAGATCTGGGTGCTTCCATCAATATAATGACTGTCAAAATAGTAAAATATTTGTCCCTCATAGGGCTTTAGCCTACCACTATAATTTTGAAAATGGTAGATCAATCCATCACTGCACCTGAAGCAACCATATAAAATGTTCCAATCACCATATAATCCTGGGAATACCATGTATATTTCATGATCCTTCAACTTAAACCCATGAAGAGAGGGTATTCAATTATTCTTGGAAGACCTTGGTTAGCTACAGGTGTAACATGAATTTACTGTAGATCTGGTAATATAACCATTTCTAATGAAATAAATTCCAAATAAATATCTCTTTATCTTCTTGTTAAAAATTTAATAGATATTTTAAAATAGATATGGGTGGATCAACCTAAACAAAATAAGAATAGTGTGTCTTCCTTAGGCATGGTTACTATAAAATAACATGTCCAAGAATTTAAGGAACATATAAAGGAAGATTTAGACTAAAACAACTTGCTCCAAGTTTGATAGCCTAGCTCTAAAGTCTGAAAGCCTATCTTTGAAGACTAATAGCTTAGCTCTGAATACTGAAATCTTAGCTCAAAATATGAAAAATCATGAATGGAAAGAATTTAGCTTCACTACTGAGAACTAAGGCAATGTCATAAGTTCCCCATACATGTTATGTAGTCTACAGGATATCCAACAAGCCATAGTTGATTGGGCTCAAAAGGGAAATAATTTATTTTTAAATACTTTTTGTTATCCACTGACCAATCTTATCTCCAAAAGTGCAACCTTTTCTAAGGATGTGTCTATTTTTCACATGATACTACCACATCCATATCTATTGAATGTTTTTATGAGTGCATATAAGCAAGTAAATTCCATCATTCTAGGTATTAAATAATTGCAATCCATCCTGATAAACTATTGACTATTAATAGTTGGTTAACTAACCGACAATAAAGTAAAGTGTTTGATATATTGGTATAACACATAAAATATTTTGATTGGGATTACAGTGATATGAAAGGAATACATCTCAGTGTCTATACCCATCACATTTACATCAAAGTTGTTAGACCAGTTAGACAACTACAACAGAGAATTAACCCAACCTTGAAGCAAATCATAAAGATAGAGATAGAAAAACCATTGGATGTTATTTTCATTTACCCCATATCTGATAGTCAATGGGTTCACTTTTGGTCATTATACCTAAGAAAAATGGAAAATGAAGAGTCTACATAGATTACAAATAACTAAATAAAGCCACTATGAGAGATTACTTTCTTTTACATTTTATTGATTAAGTTTTGGATAACTTGGTAGGGAAGGAGTTTTTATTTATTATATGAGTTTATAAGGTATAATCAAATCATAATACCCCTAAAGATCAAGATAAAACTACATTTGCATGCCCCTAGGAAATATTTGCTTATATAGTCCATATTTTTGGATTATGCAATGCACCTGTTACCTTTTAAAGAGTAGTGTTAGCCATATTTTATGATTTTACAAATGATTGTATAGAGGTATACATGGATGACCTCACTATCCATTGCAACACATTTGATGAAGCCTTGATAAATTTAGAGAAAGTGCTCACCATATGTGAAGAACATGTATCATTGAGTCATGAGAAGTGTGTAATAATGGATGATGAAGGGATAGTCTTAGGACATCATATCTCTTCTCAAAGAATAACAGTGGATTTTAAGAAGATTGAGGTAATTTCTAGTCTCCCCATTCCTCAAACACAAATTGATGTCAAAAATTTTCTTGATCATGCAGGATATTATAGAAGATTTATTGAAGACTTTAGCAAAATAGTTGCACCTATGTTTTCCTTGATAAAAAAAGACAATGAATTTATATGGAATGATAAGTGTTGAGAAGATTTTGAAACATTAAAAATAAAATTATGATTACTCTGTTTTGAAAGGACCTAATTGGGAACAACCTTTTCATATTTATATTGATGCTTCTAATAATTTAATAGAGGAAGTTCTATGACAAAGAGATGAGGAGAGAAAAATGTATGCCATTTATTATATCAACAAGAATATTACTCCCACAAAGAAAAACTAAACTACCATAGAAAAAAATTTATTATTGTTGTTTTATGCCATAAACAAGTTTAGACATTACATTATTGGTTATCATGGATTTATTTATAGAGATCATTGAGCTATTATGTACTTAATGAATAAGCTGGTAGTAAGTGTGAAAATTATTAGACGGTTATTGTTGTTTAAAAGAATTGACATTATCATTATAGACAAACTTAAAAAGTATAATGTTGTTGCTGATTTTTTGTCTATATTTAACACTACAGGTGAAGGTAAACCTTTGGAGGATTTTTTTTCATATCAATAACTATTTTTATATATTTATATATTCCTTATGGTTTACAAACATAACAAATTTCATAACAATAAGGAATTTTATTCATTCATTTAATTCTAAATAAATAAAAAAAATTGATTAGAGGTATTTCTCATTTCAAATAGTTTAAAGACATGTTATTTAAAATTGGACCTGATCATGTATTCATAGGCGTGTTAGAGAAGATGAAGTATTTGACATCATAAGTGCATGCCATAGTGAAACAGGAGGATGACATTATTAAAAAAAAAATGACCATTAATAAGATTCTTAGTGCAAGTTAACATTGTTAATTTCTTTATAAGATTGCAAAAAGGTTTTTATGGAAATGTGATCCTTGCCAAAGGATGGGTAAGCCTACTTTATCCTCAAAATTTCCTCTCCATACTCAAATAGTTTTAGAACCATTTGTAAAATGGGGTTTAGATATTTTTAGACCAATTAACCCACCATCTCAAGGAAATGAGTATTTATTGGTATGTAATTATTATGTTAATAAGTGGGTTGATGTGCAGGCACTCACCTTTGCTCAGGAGGAAATGGTTGCTAATTTCCTATATCATAGGATCATGTTGAGATTTGGAGCTCATAAATCTATTATTTCTAATCAAGGGCTTCAATTCATGTCTATCTCGATCAAGGATTTTACATAAATTTATCAAATCAATCACCAAAAATCTTAACCATATCACCCCCAAGCTAATAATACACAAGTGGAGATCACCAACTAAGAGCTTGAAAACATTCTGACCAAAATAGTGAATAGTATTAGGAAAGATTAGGTAAATAGAATACTTGAAGTAGTTTGGGAATAAATACATGGAATACTATGACAAGATTCTCTCCATATGAACTTGTGTCTGGAAAGAAACCTTTGTTGTGAATAAAGTTTGAAATGTAGATAGTGAAGACAATAAATGATATGGGAATTAATCTTGATGAAGCATAGAAGGAAATAATCATGACAATAAATGGGTTGGATGAACTATGAATGGATGCACTTACTTAAACAATCATGATCCATAAGCAGTGAAAATAGTGGCATGATGATCATATCAAAGAAAAATAGTTTCAAAAAGGTGATTGAGCACTTCTATTTGCTTCTAAATTACAACATTTCAAAGGTGAGCTTAGGACAAGATGGTTAGGCCAATACTTGATCAGAAATATTTACAACAATATGTATAACTTCAACCAATTGATGGTGACCAGGGGACACTTTTGGTCAATGGTCATAGACTTAAAGTGTATAGGAGACCTCTCAATAGTGAGTAATTCATTAAATAAAATCAATACCAATTTGACCTTCTAAAATAATTTGGTTTTTCCACTAATCCCAAATGATCTTTGTAGTAGACATCAAATAAGGGGGGGTGATGAAAACTATTAAATGGCAGTTTTCCTCCCTTCAAATACACACACACACACACACACACACACACACACAGATGGAACATGTGTAATTGATAAGAAGTATCATGAAATTATATCATACATGATGGCCAAGCACTTTGGATAAAGAAAAGTTTTAATGAGGAAGTACCTTTTGGGGTCAACATCAATATTGTGGTGTGAGAGATCATACTTGGTAGTACTTGAAATGATATTTACATTTATTTATCCATTAAGAATTATCTTTTGAAAATGTATTTGTAATAACCTGACATTAATTCTTGAAATTAGGAAATAGTTTTGGTTTCAATAACATCCATGTGGAATCAAATGAACTTATCCATATTTAGAAGTGTTGTCCATCTAATGGTCATACATGTAAAATATAAAATAGAAAATATCTACCCTGTTGGGAATTAAGTACAACTATAATTCTACTATAAGTATCCATGCTTATCTCCTAAAGTTTCCATGTGTCCTACAAGGATAAATAATTGTGAGAAGATAAGTTAGTTGACAAGATAATAGTTCATGTTTATTGCAAAAGTTTCATCTAAAATGTGTCATTTTTGGTTTTCAATTTTCAATGGTTTTTTTAATTTTTTATACTTCTGTGTGTGTGTGTGTGTGTGTGTGTGTGTGTGTGTGTGTGTGTGTGTGTGTGTGTATACTCAGAAGTATAAAAAATAAAAAACCATTGAAAATTGAAAACCAAAAATGACACATTTTAGATGAAACTTTTGCAATAAACATGAACTATTATCTTGTCAACTAACTTATCTTCTCACAATTGTTTATCCTTGTAGGACACATGGAAACTTTAGGAGATAAGCATGGATACTTATAGTAGAATTATAGTTGTACTTAATTCCCAACAGGGTAGACATTTGCTATTTTATATTTTACATGTATGACCATTAGATGGACAACACTTCTAACTATGGATAAGTTCATTCGATTCCACATGGATGTTATTGAAACCAAAACTATTTCCTAATTTCAAGAATTAATGTGGGGTTATTACAAATACATTTTCAAAAGATAATTCTTAATGGATAAATAATTGTAAATATCATCTCAAGTACTACCAAGTATGATCTCTCACACCACATCATTGATGTTGACCCCAAAAGGTACTTCCTCATTAAAACTTTTCTTTATCCAAAGTGCTTGGACATCATGTATGATATAATTTCATGATACTTCTTATCAATTACACATGTGCCACCATTTTTATCCCTTTATTACTATTCATTATCACATCATGTCCTAACTTCCTTGACCTACTTAGTAATTTGTGCGATTTTGGACTCAATTTTACATTGTGCAAGCAAGTTTTTGAGAATACTTTGGATATATATGGAGATGGGGGTAAAAAGAGAAATGAAATGGAGTCAATAAAACTTATTTTACAAGATGAAGTTGCTAGGTTTGTTTTTGAAAAAACAAGATGGCTCAATTTCCTGAAGAAATTCCAAATTTTTAGGAGAGCATTATTCGAGAGTTTTTAGAAAAAAATGATGAAGATCATTCTATAGTCTAGGGTGAACTTATTCCTATTGATTCCTCTATTTTTAGTGAAATTTCAGGTATTCCTTATGAAGGTGTGGTTTTTATTAATAAATCAAGTTTTGTTGATCTTATTCAAATATTCATCAATGGCAATGGTCCCATCCTAAGTTATCCAAGACTCCACAAGGCATTGTCAGAGGGATCAATTAGGATAGTATTTCACCTCCATGGCATAAATTATCATATTCAATCATGAAATACCTCACTTGTGATGGATAATTTACTATAGTCAGTGGAGACACTATGCAACTTCTCATTCATCTGAAGAAAGTAGCTACCAAACCTGAGTACTATGTAAACCTACCTTCTTATCTTTATTGTGCTATCCATTATGTAGCTCAAAATTGAAAAGGGGCACTGGGTCAATTAAACATCATGGTTTAATTCATCTCATTTATCAACACCATTTACTAAAGAAACCAAAGGGTGAGAAATCTTAGTCTTCATTTATACAAAATTCATGCAAAATTATTAGTAATAAACTCCAACATCTTATTTCTCCTCTCATGATATGAAGAATAAAGTAAGTTCCATATTAATCCCATGTAACTCCAAAGATGTTTTGATGGAGGTCAAAAATGAAAATGAGGGTATCATCAGAAAACCCTACCTCATCTATCAAACCCTGGTGAATTAATCGGTTGATTCTCCAAGAAAAAGAAGAAGAAGGTGAGGTACAAGAGTGTGATCCTTGAAAAATTATGCATCTCTATAGTCTCTAAACAAAAATAATCAACTCATTCATCTCTTCTCAAGATTCTACCCCTCTCTAAATAGCCTTTAGGCTTCTTTGTTCAATCATGCCTCTTACTAGGCTTATTAGGTCAACTAACCTTGACATCAATATACAATAATTTTTTTATATGTTCATCATAGTATATATCCTATCTTATGATGGAATTAAATTCCTCCTACTCATTAAAAATATTCCCTCTTATTTACTCATTTGTGTCTTCTCTATAACACCCTCAATTAGGCCTATTATGCCTTGTATAAATACAAAACACTTGCACATACCTTGGTCATCCATAAACCTTTAGACACTTTGATTAAAATTAAAATTGGTCAAATAACATGATTAATATATAAAAAAACCACTACATAGGTTGATGACTACTCATAAGAACTAAAACCACCATTAGGCCTAATAGAGACGTAATGCAATTAGGCATTCTCAAAGCACACATTTCATCTTAACCACTTTAGAACATCTTTATGCTCCAAAAATAGATGAAAAAATTCACACACACATCAATTATACCATTTATAAGATCACATTAGTTATATAACACCATTTATCTCATTTTACTCCTTGAACCACATTATTAGGCCTACTCACAATTAGCCCTTCTCACTACCTGAAAGTCTCCCTTGAATATCTGAAGTATAAATTCAAATTTTCAACATAACCACATTAAATAATCACATGTATATAACCTAAATGTCCTTAGGGTCATCAATAATTCCATTATATTTCACCATAAAAGGAAAAAACACTTCAAACAAACCATTGTAATATGCTCACTTAGAATTACAAACAGGGCTCAAGAACCCAGTCAAGAACCTTTGAATTCTCACACCTTCATAAGAATTTATCACAAATAGAAATGTATTAAAATAAATTTATGATACATATAAAAAAAATTAATATATATATTATATTCTTCAAATCTATGAATAATGACTCAGGAACATCATTCTCACTAACACACTAAAAATTATAGGAGAATCTAAAATCATAATCCTAATGAATTTTGTTTTCAACTATTGTAAGGACACTTAAAAGACTTATTATGAAAATTAATAGTTCATATGTGACCTATATAACATCATAAAACATATATATATATATATATATATATATATATATATATATATATATAGTGTCAACTATTGGTCTTGCATACCAATTTGTTAAGCTTTTTTTTCACAGTCCTTACACAGCTAGATAAGCTATTTTGGTATTTATAAGTTATATATATCCAAAAAAACATCAACATGTGCACTAGATACATTTAATCATGTTAAATAGTCTCAAACTCTTCACTTCATCTTGCATACCCATAACTATCATTCTACCTTGCAGACTAGTTATTATGATTATGCATTACAGAAACTATGGAGACCCAATAAAGAAGTTATAATGCATTAGTATTATCCTTAGAGATGTTTAAAACATATTAAAAGATAAATATATAGAGGTATAATGGCAAATATGGAATATATAGACCAATCTCTAAAACTTACACCTTTACTATTTCATCTTCACTAGACAGGTCATCTTGTGAACAAAATTTTCAACATTTTTATTGACCTCCATAGCATATTAAAAAAATAGAAAATTTTTATATGTATTTAATAAAAAATTAATTAAATTTTATCCATTGCTAATCCATTTTAACTCATCCCTAATTTCATTCTCAATTATGCCTAGTTTTTGTCACTGTCTTCACTATTAGACTTAGTGATAGACCAACTTCCTTGATCAGTTTATAATAATTAGAGTCTATAAACTAATTATAAACCATAATGGGAATAAATCAAAAGTCATAATCTTAAACCTTCCTCTATTGTGCAACTTTGACTTAGTCAACCCTACCTGTTATACAAATGTTTTGAGAAATAAGAGTTTTATTGTAGCTTTCACTCACTCATCTGATAGACCAATGACAATTGGAGATAATTAGGAGAGTAATATATAGGATAAAATCATCAAAATATTTCATAAAATCCATTATGAGTCATTTTCAATAAGATCTTGTCTATTGGGTCATTAAGAAGGTTTTATGAGGGTTTTAGACTGGATTCCATTCTTAATGTTTGTTCATAAAAATATACCCATGAAACCAAATAATAATTATTATAAAATATCACTAGGACCATCTTTAATCTCTTCCTAATAAATTATCTTCCCATTCAATAGCCACATTTGCCAACAAGGATGACAAAATCCTTCTCATGTCTTCATCTCTTCATTCTTCACGTACAAGAGACATTCAAACTCATTTTCATGCTTTCTCCTTCAAATCAAGACCTAAAAATACACAATAAAACTTAAAAAATCATGTAAAACCTCAATATGTGGTCAAATTAGCTCAAAATTCTCCAAACTTGATCATGATATCTCAATCTGCCACCTAGGGTCTTAAGACTAGGTCCATGAAAAGACCACTAAAGAAGATCTTATTCCTTTAGCTCACTCTAAGAGTCATGTGACTGCATCAACACATTTTTAACATATCTAACACTTCATTTCATAATTTAAATCTCATACACATAAATATCACTACCATCATTCCTTTACAATCCATATTCATGCTCAAGGACTAGTCCATCACACAAACCTACTAAGCACCATACTACTTTGATATATTCAAGATGCTTTTTATAACTTACTACTCACCTATAGAAATCTTAGCCAATATATCCATCATTCTCCTTTTAACAAGTATCCTTATACCATATGGGTCACTACCCAAGATTGAATTAGCCTTCTTGAACACACAAGACATGAATACAATCTCTTTATCTAAATTCATGAAGCTCTGAAGATCTTCACCAAAGATATGAAACTTAAACTACCTCAAGTAACTCCACACACATGTAATAACTCATTTCATCATACCTCACTATGATTCAAAAAATACTCCATTGGATCACTCAAAGTTACACTAGTAAGCTCAAACAATCAACCTCATACCAATGACCATAGCCACCTTTTTGTGAACCAACACTTTTACTTTAAGCTTTCTTTGAGATAAATGACCTTAGGCATATAACATCAAAGATAAATCTAACCTTATTGATCCTTATTGATATCAATTATAGTAAACAAACATATGACATCAATAGAAACTTTCAACAAATTCCCCCTTTGTCATTGATGGTAAACCACAAATGAACTAAGCATTCTCAAACTACACTATTCTCAACAAGTTGATTCTCTCTCAAAATGAACAATTTAATTAAAAAATTTCTCCCATAAGAAATTTGACCATCAGTAACTTTCTCCCCATTTGACATTAATGACAAAGTTTGATACACACTCTCACAAGGTCATCCACACATAGTCCACTGATCCTTGGACTTGAGCACTCTCAGAGCCAGCAAGCTCCCCCTTTGTCCATACATACTTCTCTTCAAGCTTCTCAAGCCATCATGGATTAGATCACTTCATATCATCTTCATGGAAACACATAGTTAAATAGGTCTATGAGAACAAGCTAGTCTCTTCTAGACTTCTAATATGATTTCTTTCCTTGAAGAAACTCAAAATTGGTTACCAAAATAAGTAAACCTAATCAACATGACCCTAAGGTCATATTCAAACTCCTAGACCATTGGAATATTTAAGATACTCTTCATATTAAATTAATGAATCAAATTATTAGAAATAGTCAAGAACCTATTTAATAAAACTCAGAACATTTTTCATTCTTAGATCAGTAAAATCAACAAATCATATAAGAGATATTGGGAACACGACTAGCTTAGACCATCAAACCTTAGATCATGACCACATAATCAATAAATAAGTACTCTTTGACTCTTTTCTCAACATATTCATGCCCATATCTCATATTACACTCAAGTCACTTTAGTTATCTCTTCCTAACTCCATGCTTCACCTCTACTATATGCTTTTAGGATGAATACACTATCATCCATATGTGTAACATTATACCTTTCTTGACTTCATATATCCCAAAAATATATTTATACCAATCCTTAAAATAATCATGCTTAATCACACATGGATAATCATGCATATTCTCTCATAAATAAATTTTGAATATGCATACAAGAGCTTTGTAAAAAAGAACATATCAATAGCATAAACAAACATTGCATACCTCTCAATTTTTTTCAATTAACCATCTAACACCTTTATATATTTATGTCATCTAGGTGTTACCTCCTTCTTCAATATTTTTTCTATAGAACAAGACATAAAAATTGGTGAAGACCTTCAGAACTACTTATATAAGCTTACTAGATCATTACACCAGCTTTTATGCTTCAATAGACCTAGCAGGATCTTAGACTAGGTCTAGGTACATACCTAAACCAAGAAAAACCTTCCTTATACCATTCAATCTGACCATGTATACCACCTTGGAATACCTATAATGACCTCAAGAACACTTTTAAAGATATTAACTAATTTAACCTATCCTCCTATTGTCTCATCATGTCGTCTTATATACAAACCTCAACCATGACCTAGATCATGAAAATAACTATACTTCTTAGTTGTCTTCAACTTATCTCTTTATATAGTGAGACTAATGAAAAAATTTTGTCATGAAACATCTTCCAAGACTCAACAAGAATCCACCAATATTTCTTCTTCCACAAGCTAATAAATATATTGATCTTGTAACTCACCTTCACAAGCTTAGCTCTCATGTGGTTTTAGGATCATCTTCAGGTTATCAAGCCTTCTCCAAAAGACATGATCTAATACCAAATGTTGGAATCACTAGCACTAAAGGGGGTGGGTTGGGGGTTAATTGGTGTCTTAAACATTCTTTTCTTTTCTCTTAATAATTGATCATCCTTTCAAACTAATATAGTGATCAAGCAATGCATATATAAGCAATCATATAAACATGAAGAAAGATATCAAAACATGGACACAAGAGATATGTGGGAAAGCCTCATGGGGGATAAAAAAACACTAAAACATAACTTGGAATATATTTATATAAGAAATGGATGAATATTTAGTGAGGCACCAACCCCACAAGGAGCACCAACCCCTCATTATTCAAACACCAACTCAACTAGGATTTTATCAAGCTCTAACTTAAAAGGAGGAATTAACTCACTAATTGAATCAACACCAACTTATTCACTTCAATTTTTTTTTTGAAACCATCAAATTTCAAGGTAGATCTCATTCTTTCTTGACAAATCACCAACTTAGCCAAGACCAACTTGATCACCTCAAGACACCTTGTTTCTCAAACAATAGATGGTGACTTCTTCAGCTCTATATTTTTTGTATCTAAATTCTAATCAATGTCATAAATTAGGAACACATATATAATTCAGGTATGATATACTCTAAAAAAACAATCAACTCATTCACCTTTTCTCAACCTTCTACCCATCTCAAAACAACTTCTAGGCTTCTTCACTCAATCATACTTCTTAGTAGGCTTATTAGGTCAATTGACCTTGACATAAATATGGAAAAAATATATTATATGTTCATCATAGTCTCTATCCTTTATTATTATGTTATTTTAGTCATCCTACTCTTTTATAATATACCCTCTTATTTAGTTATTGGTGTCTTCTCCACAACACCCTCAATTAGGCCTATTATGCCTTATATAAATACAAGACTCTTACTTTCACATACCTTGGTTAGCCATAAAAATTTCCCCAAATTTATTACCCTTAAAATGGTTCAAATAAAATTTTTAATATATGAAACATAAATTACATAGTTTGGTCACTACTCATAAGAACCAAAACCACCATTAGGCCTAATAGAGACCTAATGCAATTATGCCTTTTCAAAACACATGTTTCACCTTGACCACCTTGGAACATATTGAGACTTCATAAAAATATGAAAAAAAAAAAAAAAAAGTTAAAATATAAACTTTATAATATCACCTTAGGCCTCCAACACCATTGAGCTCATTTCACTCCTTAAACCTTGCCATTAGGCCTACTCACAATTACCCCTTCTCACTACTAAAAATTTAGCCTTGAATATCTAAAGTTTACACTCAAATTTTACACATAACCACATTAAAAAATAATATGGATAGAAAATAAATGACCCAAATTTAAATACATATTCCATTATATTTCACCATAAAGGGCAAAATACCTCAAACAAACCATTTTTATATGCTCACTTAGAACATCAAATAGGCCTCAAGAACCCATTCAAGAACCATTGAATTTTCACATGTCCATAAGAATTTATCATGAATAAAAATGTATTAAAATTAAATTATGATACCTATATAATAACTTAATATTAATTATATTTTTCAAATATATGCATAATGACTTAAGAACATCATTCTCACTAATACACAAAAAACTGCTAAAGAACCTAAAAACATAGTCTTGATGAATGTTACTTTAAAATCATGTAAGGAAACTTATAATAATTATTAATAATATTAATATTTATAATGTGTCCTATATAACATAATACAATAGATATATCACAATATCTAGTATCAACTATTGGTCTTACATACCAATTTGTTAAGCTTTTCTTTCACAGTTCTTACACAACCAAATAAGCCATTTTGGCTTCCATATTTAAACTTATTAAAATAAATATAAAACTTATATAAATCATGTATATTCCATATATATCCAAAAAAACATAAACATGTGCACTAGATACATTGAATCCTGTCATTGAGTCTTAAAATCTTCACTCTATCTTGCATACCCAGAATTGTCACTCTGCCTTGTGGAATAGTCATGATGATTATGCATTCAACTAACTATGTATAAATAGTATATAAGTAATAATTAATGAATATAATACATACATATATATTTATAACATCTTAAAAAACAATTATACATGGTTATAATGGCAAATATGGAATATATAAACCAATCTCTGAAACTTACACCTTCATTATTTCATCTTCACTAGACAGGTCATCTTGTGAACAACATTTTCAGTGAAATCCATAGAATCTAACCAAAATATAAATGTTTTATAGTTATTGAAAAAAATTTAATGTAATTGGATCCATTCCTAATCCATGTCAACTCATCCTTAATCTCATTCTCACTTATTCCTGGGTTTTCTCACTGTCTTCACTAGTGGACTTTTTAGTGATTAGCCAACTCTTATATCTAGTTTAGAATAATTTATGTATATAAAATAATTATAAACCACAATTTTAATTAATTAAAATTATTGATATTAAACCTCCATCTATTTTACAACTTTGACTCGATGAACCCTGCTTGTTATACAAAATTTATGAGAAATAAGGGTTTTCCTATAGCTTCCACTCACTCATCTAACACATGAATTCCACCTAGAGATACCTGGGAGAGTCCTATACATTATAAAATCATAAAAATAAGTCATAAAATCCATTATGAGTTATTTGAAATAATATCTTCCCTATCGATTCACTAAGAAGGTTTTAGGAGGATTTTAGACCGGTTTCAATTCTTAAAGTTTGTTCATAAATATCTACCCTTGAAACCAATTCATAATACTTGAAATTTTTTTATAGGATCCTTTTTAATCTCTTCCTAATATATCAAATTACCATACAATATCCACATTTTACAACAAGCATGAAAAAATCCTTCTTGTGTCTTCATCTCTTCATTCTACACATACAAGAGACATTCAAACCATTTTCATGTTTTCTCCTTCAAATCAAGAATTAAAATTACACCAATAAAATTTAAACATAATTTAAAACATAAATCCATGCTCACATAATATCACAAGCCTCCAAACCTGATCATGATACCTCATTTTGCCACCTAGTGTCTTAAGACTAGGTCTATGAGAATACTAGTTAAGAAGAAATTACCTATTTGGATCACTCTAAGATTCATGTGACTAACTCAACACAATTATCACATGATATAAAATTTAATTACATAATTTTAAGCTCATACACATCTATATCTCCACCATCATGCCTTTACAAGCCATATTCATGCTCAAGGACTAGTCCATCACACAAAACTACTAGGCACCATACCACTTTAAGATATTCAAGACACCTTGTGTAACTTAATACTCATCTCAAAAAATATGAGATAGGATATACATAATTATACATTGAAAAAATTTCCTTACACCATATAGGTTACCATCCAAGATTGTACTAGCCTTCTCAAACACACAAGACATGAAGATAATCTCTCTCTCTCTCTCTCTCTCTCTCTCTCTCTTTATTCATGAATCTCTGAAGATATTCACCAAAGATATGAAACTTACACTACCTAAATAAACTCCATATATCTATAATCACTCATTTCATCATAACTCACTATTATTCACAAGATACTCCATTAGATCATTCAAAGTTATACTAGTGATCTCAAACAATCAACCTCATACCAATGACCATATCCACCTTCTTGTAAATAAACACTTTAAATTCAAGCTTCCTTTGACATCAATGACCTCAGCCATATGCCATTAAAGATAAATATCATGTTACTAATCCTTCTTGAAATTAATGATAGTAGATAAACATATTAAATCAATGACAACTTTCAACACAAGAGCTATTCCTCATTTTCCTCTACCCCTTCATGATGTTATTTTAATTTGGAAGAAATTTTAGAACAAGATTCATAATTTAGAAGCAGAGGATGCCAGAGTCAAAATAGAGTCTCAAAAATAGTTTTAGTAGGCTCAGACTTCTATTCAAACCATTTTTGATTTTTTTATAAATAATTATCTTACAGAAAACCTTCTTCTATGTATGTTTTATTTCTTCATGAACAATTATATAAGTGGCAAAAGCAATTAATTTCTCTTGGTTTCCCCATGTCATTGAAGATGAACACATGTTCATGGATATCTTTCTTAAAATATCTATAGAAAGACAAAATCAAATTTGTGAGTTTTATCTTTGTAACATGTTATAGGGATACTAGTTTGGATTTTTGGTTAACTTATTTATAGGTGAAACATAATTACCTGCTTTCCTTTCCACTATGAGAAATCAAACTACTTGGGATCAAGCATATAATAAATTATTGGAACTATAGAATACTATAGGCCTATGTATAAGACCCTAGTTTCCAGAAGTTAACATACATCTTGTTGCCTTCCAACCTTTGTATCATATGTAAATGAAAGATAAGTAGATCATAGGTTGTTAAGAGAATATGTACCAGCCTTCCAAGCTTTTGTTAGCCAACATTCCTCCATCTCTATCATAGAAAGTATGGCTAGATGTGAGACTTTGCATATTTCCTTGAAATGTAGGGAAGTCATGACCACCTACCATCAGTTGGAGTCTCTAGAGAGCTAGGGAACTTACTTATATTATCACTCATCTCCCTGATGAATAAGGGTTAGAGGTTTAGATTAGCATGAGATTTAGGCCACCTATTCTTCTTTGTCACATGTATCTTTATTATAATTAACATAATCAATTAGAAGTATAATTTCAAGCATGGTTACACATGATGGTAAGATATTTGGGGTTTTTGCCTAGAAATCATTATGATTGGGGACATCATTTTCAAATTTATGATCTCATCCAGTTGTTGTAATTAGGACTCCCAGATTAAAGAACAGTTCTACCCTAGTTTATAAGAGGATTTTAAAAATGTAAAGTATGGGGGAAAAATTATGAATGGTCTTTATAGATCATTATATCTAATATGAACTATCCATAAGTGTTGACTCTTGTTTATATATTTCATTACATTTAATAGTTAAGGTTTCATCTAAGTAGGAAATTAGTGCAATTGTATTTTTTTGTATGTGATATATTATTGATTCTCTATCTTTTTATTTATGCCTAACTTGTATGAAATGAGTATAGTTTTTAATATAGAGATACATCTATATGGAATAATTATTTTGAAAATTAATCAATAGTTTTGACAATACCTTTTTTATAATAATTTTGAAGACTTAGCATAGAACACAATGAACTATGAATATCCTCAATCAAGCTCTGAAGATCTATGTAGGAAGATCTAAAGATGTTCTATTGAAGATTTCAAGATCCACCTAAGCATGTATAAATATGTTTTAATGAAGCTTTGAAGACCTATCTAGACATGCTCTAAAGATGCCTAACCATGCTATGAAGATTCCTAGCTGTACTCTATAGATTAATATAGAAATGTTGGAATAATTATCATTGATATCAAAGGAATTGTTATGGATATGAATATAAATATAAGACAAAATTATTTATGGATGTGAATGGAAGTGTTAACAAAATTATCTATGGAAATGTCAACGAAAATGTCAACAATCACATCTTTTGGTGAAGAGGTGCCTCTTGGATGGGATGCATCCTTTAAAAGTTATATAAGGGAGAAGATATGTGGAAGTATTACAAGCATTATATTTATTTTAATATAATATAAGTGTGAGACAAAAGGAAGACAGGAAGAGAAGAATTTTGTTTATGTATATAATTTGAGTAAAGAAGAAGAAAAGAGTAGAAAATGAAAAAGAATATCTCTTCAAAAAAAAAACAATATAATATCATTTGAGAATTGTGAAAGAGAGGAGAGAAAAAAGTATATAATAAAATTAGTGAGAGATAAATTTTAAGAGAATAAAATCTATCATTTGATTGAAGAAGCAATCACAGATGATGGAATTGATTTGGCTTGTGGTCGGTGCCTCATAGTCTAGGGGTTGGTGCTCCTGTGGGTTGGTTCTCACCAATTGGCTGGGTTGGTTTTTAGCAAAGGGGATTGGTGTCTCCAGTGGGTGGGTACTCACAAATTTATTGATTTGGTGCTTGGTTTGGGGATTGGTGTCTTTAGTAGGTTGGTTCTTGAAAATAATGTAAAAGAGTTATATATATATATATATATATATATATATATCCTATGTTCTCTTATGTTATTAATTTATAGATCTTGAATGTTTATGGTTATTGTGATTGATTAAATTTAAAAGATTAAAATATTATCTTATAATAATTCACCCCCCTCTTAGTATAATCTTGTGTTTAACAATTAGTATTAGAGTGGTTCCTTTAGAATCAGTCTAATCACTAGAAGGTAGATCCCGAGAGCACACATGGCTAGTCATCAAGGTCACGATGGTTTCTCTACAAATAAAGCACCATTGTTTGATGTAATTAATTATGATTTCTATAGTATAGGGATGATAACATATATTATGGCTAAAGGGTTTGATATTTGGTTATCAATAATGATGGGGTACATAGTACCAACAAATCAGCAAATGGATCAAGTTAGAAAAAAAGTATGTGAGAATAATGCGAAAGCAATGAATGCCATTTTATGTGTCTTATTGAAATTATAATTTGTAAATATAATGCATTGTGTGTTAGTAAAAGATATATGAACAAACTTTAGAATACCTATGAAGGTGATGATAAGGTCAAGAAGGTGAAGCTTCAAATGCATATAAGGTAATTTGAAAGCCTTAAAATGAAATATGAAAAAATGTTGTAGCCTATCTTCTCTATGTGGATGAGATAGTCAACATGATCAAAGGGATAGGTGAGAAAATGGAAGAATTGGTGATAATAAAAAAAAGTACTAAGGCCACTTCCTATGAGATATGATGCAAATGTCTCAACTATTGAAGAAATAAAGGACTTGGACACATTGAATATGGATGAATTACATGGAATCCTTATAACATATGAAATGAGGATAAAAATATAAAAATCATAAAAGTATGAGACAACATTAAAAGCTTAGAATAAATTCAAATATTCAAAACCTATGTCAAGTGATGAATCAAAAGAAGAAGCTCTTTTTGTGAGAAATCTTAAAAAGGGATTTGGCAAGTATAAAGGTAAGATTAATTTCAAATGTTTCAATTGTGGTGAGATAGGGAATTTTAATGCTAAGTTTCCTCATGAAAAATATGATAATAGTGATGAATAAGAACATGCTAAGGTATGAAAGAGCAAAACATTCATACAAAAAGAATTATATAAGCGAAATAAATATGAAAAAAAGAAAAACTCTAATAGATATAATAAAAGACTTTACACCAAGGAGACTAAATAAGAATAAGAAAGTAAAGAGAGTACCTAATAGAGTGATAAAGAAGAAAATATTTTCATGAAAATATAAGCAAGTAATGACGAAGACAAAATGTTTCTAGAAGAGGAAGAAAATATTGAGGATGAAGAAGTGGATCTAGAAGAAGAACTTGTATGTGCCTCGAATGAAATAAAGAGTCTTAAGAAAAATCATTTGATGACAAAATTGTAACTTCATAAATGTGAATAAAAAGGTGGAAATTTTAAAATGAACATATCTCAAAAATTTAAAGAGTCTGAAAAGATCATTACTAGTCTAAAAACTCAATTAGAAGAAGCAAAAAGAATTGAAGAGGTAATAAGAGATTAGTTGAAATCAAAAGAGGAAAATTTTGTCAAGATAAGCTGCTAATATTATTTCCTTGAGAAATTATTTAGAAAAAGTGGAGTCTAAATTTATAAGTAACATAAGATTTGAGAAGAGCAACGAGGTTATAGATGAAATTCTAGATTGTCAGAGGTCACTATTCAACAAATCAAGTCTTGGCTATGGAGATAAACAAAAGGTTACCAAGGAAGATGTTAAAATTTATAAACTTGTGAAGATAGAAGAGAATACTTCCCCAAAAAATGAAGTTATACAAGTAGAATACAAATGGAAAAATAATTGGCATGATAGAAGATCATTCTTGCCAAATCAGTCTGACAAGTACCAAGGATCCTTTTATGGCTATTACTTTAATTGAAACGTTTTTGGTCATAGAGAAAAGGAGTGTAAGAGACATGCAAGGAATGGATATGCATGGAAGAGTGGTATAAATTTAGATAAGAGGAATAAGTACAGAAGAATTGAGTATGCATAAAACTATGGCACAAGTGAAGGATGTGAGAGAAATGGGCATGATTGGAATGGAAACAAAGATTCATATGGTTTCTCAGGTATAAATTCATTTACTCCATTGTCAAAAGACATTATATGTTATACTTATAATAAATATGGACATATCGTGAGATAACATGGAAGTAATCCTATAGACTTGAAGAAGAAAGTGGATGCTCGAACCAAAATCAAAAGATAATTTGTGCAAGTTTAGAAGTGGATGCAACATCTAGACAACTAAAGGAATAATATGTGTTTGTAAAAAAGGCACAAGGAGAAATGGTAGGGAGGACATGATGGATCACAAAGCATAAGGATAAATGGTAGTAAAGACCATGTTGAATAAAGAGAGATATGATTTGCATAGTGGAAAGATGTTATGAAGAGGAACAATAAAATAAGATATTGCAATAAGTGGTATAAAATAAATTCAATATTGCAATGAAGACAATAGAAGAAGATAATATTTTTTTCCTAATGAAAATGGGAGGAACCATCAACTCAGAGGGAACAAGGTGTATAACCCTTTACCATTGATGTAAAAGGGGGAGAGAAAAAAGAAAAGGGGAACACTAAAACAAGAGGAGTACCATGGACAACCCTTTACCATTGATGTCAAAGGGAGCGAATTGAAAATGGGGGAAGGAAAAGAGGAGAACCATAGCAAAGGAGAGTTCATATACTAATTCATGGGGATTACCATCAATGACAAAGGGGGAGATTGTTAGATAATTGTTATTAATGTCAAAGGAATTTTAATGGATCTAAATGGAAATATCAAATAGAATTGTTACCAAAAGTGAACAAAAGTGTTAACAAAAATGTCAATGGAAATGTCAACAATCACATATTTTTGTGAAGAGGTGCCTCTTGGATGGGACACATCCTTTAAAATATATATAAGGGAGAAGAGATGTGGAAGTATTACAAGCATTCAATTTGATTGAAGATCATATAAGTGTGAGAGAGAAGGAAGAGAGAAAGAGAAGAATTTTGTTTATGCATATAATTTGAGAAAAGAAGAAGAGAAGAGTACAAAATGAAATAGAATATCTCTTAAGAACAAAAGTGTGAAACATACATTTATTTTAATGAAGAATATCATTTGAGAATTGTGAAAGAGAGGAGAGTAGAAAGTATATAATAAAATCAATGAGAGAGAAAGTGTAAGAGAATCAAATCCATCATTTGATTGAAGAAGCAATCATAGATGGTGGAATCAATTTGGCATTGGGTTGATGCCTTATAGTCTAGGGGTTGGTGCTCTTATGGATCAGTGCTCATGAATTGGCCAAGTTGGTGCTTGGTGAAGGGGATTGATGTCTCTAATGGGTGGGTACTCACAAATTGATTGAGTTGGTGCTTGGTTTGGGGATTGGTGTCTCCATTAGGTTAGTGTCGGTAAACATTGTAAAGAGTTACACACACACATGTATGTATATGTACACACACACACACACATATACATACATATACATATATATTTATAGCATATACATATGTATATGTATATGTATATACATATACATATATATGTATATGTATGTACATATACATGTATATGTATGTATATACATATACATGTATATGTGTATACATATACATGTATATGTATATGTATACACATATACATGTATATGTATATACATATATATATCTGTGTGTGTGTGTGTGTGTGTGTGTGTGTGTGTGTGTGTGTGTGTGTGTGTGAGCAATGTTTTGTCATGGTTTTCTCTTGAAAGGGTTTCGACATAAATCTTGTGTTCTCTTGTGTTATTAATTGTTATATCTTGAATATTTATGGTTGTTATGGTTGATTAAATTTAAAATATTAAAAGATTATTTTATACCAGTTCACCCCCCTTAGTATAATCATATGATTAAAAAGCAACTCCAAAGATATCTATTGTACATATATATTTTTCCTCTTTAGATATCTTATTTAAGACATTACTATTCATAGTAATAGTCTAAAATGATATGGATATAAGTGTATTTCTATTTTATAAATATGGACATAATCTCTTTAGATACATGTTAGTTATACTCGATCTATTGTTAGTTTAATTAGTTCTAACGCCTCTTGTAAGCATGTCTTTGATTCCTAGATCTTCTATTTTGAATAAGTAGATTTACTATCTAGATTATAAAATTGTATATTCTTAGATTGGTCATTGAGATGTGCTTTAAGTATATGTCTCCTTTTCATTTGAGAGAAAATAAAATATAGAATAGAGAGAAAAGAAACATTCAAGTGTAATTTTGTAGTAGAATTCATAGAATTTGTATATGTTCCTTTTGATAATTATTTATTAAGAAAGTACAACATTCTTTTCCACTCCTGAGTGAAAGCTGATCCTATTCTAAGGAAGGAGCAAGGGCCTACTTCTCTCCAAAGATCAAGACAATTGGTGTTTGTAGTTTATAGTTTAAAAGTGTATTTCTTTTGATATAATTATATTTCATTTTATTGCAAGTGTGATTTCCCTTTTAATGTAAAGTGTGATTCCCTTTCAATTCAAAGTATGATTTCCATTTTAACATAAAGTGTGTTTTTTTTAATACAAGTGTGCTTTCATTAAATGAAATGTTTATTTTAGCTCAATGCAAGTGAGTTTTCTTTATGCAAAATGTGTCTTTTAATTCTCATAAGATTAAAGTTAATAGGAAAGTTTGTTGATTAAATAAACTCATCTCTATATTCAAAATCTATCAAGAAGTAGTTTAGGTGACAATATGCAATACACATTCTCATATTATGAAATACAACACTGTCCTATCCAATTGGCCAAGTTGAGTGAGGACACTTTAATGTCTTATGCCAGATGTTTAAGTTTTGGATGTTAATGGTTTGAATCAAAGAATCATTTTAACAAGGAATGCCTAGAGGATATTAGGTTAGAAAAACTTTCTACATTTAACTTTTTTGAAACATACGATTGGAATCTTATTTTTTGCCCTTAAGATTTAGACATTGATAGTAGAGTAAGAACCCTGCCAAACAATGAACTATTAACTCAAACATCCAATATCTCATTGCATATAGCCTTGGACATTGACCCAGATAGAAAATGACACCAATCTATTGATTGGTTAAATGAAAGGTATAACAACAACCTATCACTCATTTAGTTACCCATGGGACTTAATACAAATATTGAGCATAACACTATAAAATTTAACCCAAATTTTAATGTTTGTTTTGTTGTAAACATTAACTTAATTTTAAAATTTACAATTTTTTCTATTAACATCAATTTTTTTTTTATTTTAGTTATGTTCCTAGATATATGATTTTTTTTTTGATGTTAATAAAGGATTATTTAAATGGACACCAAAAATTATATATGCATCAATGGATGACATTTTGACTTTCATAAAATATGTCATTTTTAAAATTTCAATGTGTTATTAAATTTGAAAATTTAATAAAATCTTACACCCTCTCTTATTTTTAAATGTTTACCCAAGTAAAATGATAAAGGAGAATCATTTAAAAGAGAGGAAAAGATGGAATTGATTTAATAGAAGAGGGATTCAAATTGATAGAGGAGGGAATAAATTTAATAAATGAGGAACACGTATTATATTTTGTCTCTTGTTTGTTTTAGTTAGGTCTAATGTGTTGTAGAAGATTGATTAAGGGACATTCTATTAAGGAGTGGTTTGACTGAACTAGAATGTATTTTAATTCATATGTTTAATATAATTATTAATATATTTCCTCTTTTCTATATTTATAGGATTAAATTTTCTTTTAATTGTTCAATTATTCTATCACAATTCATGTTCCTTCTTTATATTATTATCACTTTTTACATATGAGATTGTATTATAGGGTTTGTATGTTAAATATTTCAAGTTTAATTCATAAGGGTATGTCGACTTGTCAAATCGTAATAGAAAAAAAAAATTTCATATGTTATATACATTGAAAACACCATAATATAAATATATGCAATTTTTTTGGTATACATAAGGAATGATAATTATTTGACTAAATGTCTCAAAAACATGTGATCACATGGACTACAGTGATTTTAGGATGTGCAAAAAGCAAATTTTACAAGGATCCTCCCATAATAATCTAACTAATTAATGCATATGAAAATTATCTTAACCAATTTTATAAATATAAAATGTATTTTACATATGTTAATAGGAATATATGTTAAAATTGAGAACATACACAATAAACTTAAACTATTTAAAAAACGATCTTAATGAAATGTGGTCACATGAAATGCAATAACGAACTTAAGACATTTAGTTTCTTTTATTAATGAAGGGGTTATGATATTATAATTATGGTCTAATATATTAATATATTAACATTAAATCCATTGATATTATAAGAATACATGTTGTATTTTGTATTTTTTGATTAATAGTCTACATTTTTGTAGAATATGTTTTTAGGGCACATTTTGTTGGAGAATGTTTTGAGTAGGCCAAAACATTTTTTTTATAAGGGCACATGATAATATATTTCATATTTTTTATATAACGTCTTTGTATATATTGTAATAATTATATTATGTTTTAAAAATTCTAATTGATTCTCTATGTTACCATCAATTTGTAATTTAAATTGCATTACAAAGTTTTTATCTTCAATATTGCAAGGGTTCCACATAAGTTGTACATTTATATTGGAGGATAATCAAAATAATATATTTGTCATATGATGTATTTTTTAACACCACATGATAGAAATGTATGAAAAGTGTGGTAAGATAAAAAATATATGATAATTATTTGATAAAACGTGATAACATACATAAGACATAAAATTTATTTGAAAAAATTTCCTAATAAAATGTGGTCACATAGATCACAATGATTATAGAATATGAAAAAATATATTTTATAAATATTCTTGAGAAACATTAAATATAATGAATCCATATGAAACATATCCTAAGAGAGGATGATAAAATTTATTTTACATTTAATATGATGTTTGGTATGTATGTAAAAAGTGAAAACATACACAATGCATGTAAACTATTTTTGAACATGTGTCAACCAAATGTGCTCAAACAATCTATAATGATGGATGTGATAAATTTAGTTTTGATTTTTTAAGAGGATAAGATATTATCATTATGGACCCAATAAGTTAGTATATTAGCATTAGAGAGAATTATCTTAAGGGAAAAGTGTTTTTAGTTTTGTGTTTTATTTATTTATTATGTTAAAGTTTTATGCATTCTAATATATATATTAGAGAAAAATTGGTTAGGAAATATCTTTAAGTGATCCAAAACTATTTTAGGAGTATATGTTTAAATAATAATATCTTTAATTATTTTTTATCCTTTCTATAATCATGTTTTAAATATCATGTAATCATTATATTAGTTTGTAACAATTTATTTTCCTTTTCTATGTTATTGCAAGTTTTAAATTTTCTAAGATTGTATTTGAGATTTATACATTAAACATTTCAAGGATGTAATTTTATTTTATGTACATATCAATCAAATCATAGTCTAAATATCATTACATTATTTTGTAACAATTTATTTTTCTTTTCTATGTTATCGCAAGTTTTAAGTTTTATAAGATTGTATTTGAGGGTTTTTACATTAAATATTTTAAGGTTGTAATAGAAGAGTATGTACATATCCGTCAAAGAATAATTGAATAGATATATTTTAATTATATAATAGTTTCAAGGACCACATGATAGACATGTATAAAAAATATGGAAACTTCCACAAGTCACTCAAACTATTTGGAAAAATGACTCAACAAAATGTGATCCTATAATGATGGGATTATAAATTTTATTTTTTATATAAATAGGAATGATATTATAATCATGGTATCACATGTTTTTAACTTTAGTATATTCTTATCTCTATGGAGAGACATGAATGGTGCACTTTATTAAAAAAAAATAAGTTCCTTTTCCATGCTACCATAATTTGTAACTAAGATTATGAAGAGGGTATTTGCACTAAATATTTCAAGTTTGATATATAAGGTTATGTAAATCAATCAAATAATAATTTAAACCAGGTATGTTTCATATATGTTATAGTTGTAAACATCAATATAGACATATATGTAAAATGTGGCAGCATGCATAATCTGCATAAGTTTTGTTTTAGAAAACATCTTAATGGAATATGGTTATATGGACTGCAATGATGGAAAAGGTATGTTAATTATTATTTTTTATGAAGAGGAAATGATAGTAATTATAGTATATGTTTTTAAACTAAACCTAAGTTACATATGAATGCTATAATTTTTTAAGTAATTTGAGTTCCTTCTCTATGTTATCATATTTTCCAATTGAGATTACATTAGAGTGTTTTCCCATAAATTAAAATTAAAATTTTTCAAGGTTGCTACTTAAAAGTACATACATCCTTATAATCATAATTGAATTTGGAAATTTTATATATATTATATTTTCAAACACTATGATAAACATGAATGAAAAAGTGTGACAAGATACACATGCCACATATAATGTTTAAGATAATGTCTCAATGAACTTGGTCACATTGTGGACTAGTGATGGACTCGATAAATTTAGTTATGTTTTTCAAAGAGGAAATTATTTTAAAAAATTATGGCATAATATGTTGATAACTTTAGTATATATTTATTTCAATACAATGATAAATGAATGTTACCTTTTTTCAATAAATTCACATTCCTTCTCTATGTTGCCACATCTTACAGAGATTACATTAGAAAGTCCATGCCTTAGATTATATTTTAATGTTTCTAAATTTTTATATATAAACCCATGAAATCATAATAAAAAAATAATATTTTAATGTGTTATAGTTTTAAATATGCTAAAAGACATGTATAAAAAATATGGTAGCCTCTATAAGGCACATAAATTGTTTGAATAAATGTCTTAAAAAAATATAGTTATGTGGGCTATAATTATTTACATAAGACATTTAGTATTATTTTTTAATGAAGAGACAAGAATATTATCATTATGGCTTAACATGTTAGTAAATTTGGTAGATGTTTGTCTAAATAGATAAATATATGAATGTTGTAAATTGTCAAATAATTTAAGCTTCTTCTTTATACTAGACATTTTTTAATTGAGATTACATTAGAGAATTTTTATGTTAAATATTTAAATGTTGCTACATAAATAAATAAAAATAAAAATCATAAATTTATCATATCTTTTAGTTTCTAAAACTATGATATACATGTATAAAAAATGTGGCAACATAAATAAGGCATGTGAGTAGTTTGACAAAATGTCTCAATGAAATGTGGTTACACAAAAATTTGAACAATTAGATGTGTTTTATGAAGTAAATTTATATTAATATTATGGTATAATATGTTATTAAATTTATTAGATGTTTCTCTCAATGCAATGACATATATGAATGTTTTATTTCATTAAATAAATAAAGTTCCTTCACTTTGTTGCCACATTGTATAATTATGATATTGCATTAAAGGATATGCAATTTAAATATTTCATAGTTTCTACATAATAGTATGCACATACACTATATAATAATAATAGTTGAATTAATTTCATATTTTATAATAAAAAACACCATGATAGACATGTTTTTAAAATGTGGAACCATGTACACAAGACATGTGTTTCTTGAAAAAATGTTTCAATGAAAGGTGGTCTTATGGAGTGTAATGAATGACTCCATGTATTTGGTTATTTTTGATGAAGAGGTAATGTTATTATCTTTATAATATAACATATTTGTGTCTTATTTATATTTTTCTTTCAATGAAACACCATGCATGAATAGTTCATTTTTTCAATAAATTCATGTTCCTTCTATATGTTACCATAGTTTGTAACCAAAATTGCATTAAAATGTATATAAATTAAATAAAAATTAAAATTTACTATATCAGAGTATGTATCCATAAAATAATAATAAAAAAATGGATATTTATCCAAAAACAAAAGTTACAAATACATTAAATATATATTTGTACTTTAAATTTGTTAGCATATACAGGCATGTGAACTATTTCACAATACATTCCTATACAATGTTTTGTCACATGTACTAAAATATTTAATGTCATAAATTTGTTCAGGTTTTGTAAATATGCAAGCATATTATGTTTATGGTATCATATATTAGTGATATCAGTAGATGTTTATTTTATTCTTTATTTATTTGATAGGTAAAAGATAAGGGATTAAGGGATTGTAGAGAAAATATAATGGAGAGTGAAAGATAAGTATGAAAGCATAAATGGGATGCCTCTTCCAGTAGTTAACAAACAAACAAGACAATTCATGAGACAAAAAACAACACTATCATAATATACCTACCTTTAGTAAACTAATTGTGAAGTAAAATTTTGCAAGACTACCACAAACAACAACAAACCATTGGAACAAACCTAGTTCATAACTTACCACTAACTTCAACCAAATTCTTGCCTAGAGGACTGCCTGAGTGAAGAGTCATGATGGAAGACTGGACCTCATCTCTTTTTCCTTTTTTTTGTTTTTTCCACTTTGTGCCATTCCTTTGCAAGTTATGAATCCACTGATAAAGTGATTTCAATTCACTTAAATGGATGAGTTTTGTCTTCCTTTATGCCGCATTATAATGTTTTGCACTTGAAACTTCAAACTTTATATTTACTCCCTAGAGATAGATTGGGTAGAGGTTCCTAGAGCTGAATCTAACACCCTCTCAACTAAAGTTTTTTAATAAACAATATAATCCCTAGTAATTTTAGAAAAACCTACACGGTCCTCCTTTGGACCTAGACTTAGAAAACCTTATCTAGAAGCTTCCATGACTTGTTCCAAATCAATCTTCACCAAATCTTTTGCATATGGATCTTGTTCTTCTACATGTATACTATGGAGGTCAATAGTAGTGTGATCCCACATGTATATTCTCTTTTCCTTTTGAAAATACCACATGATGTGCTCAAATGACCATTTTTAAAACATAGGCAACACTAAAAAGGTAGATCCTTATAGTTAAGAGGTTGGGATAGAATTTCAAAGTCTAGTTTCATATCTACATTAGCAAGAAGATGTTTAGAGATGTCTATGTTAACCAAAATTTGAGGAGGAAATGGTATTATCTTGGGCAATGTTCAAGATTTCAATCAAAGCATTTCCAATGGCTATTAGTCTTACTTCACCCCAAAGGTGAAAGAGAAGGTAAAGGAGTCAGACCCATATGGTTCTAACTGAGAATGATTTGATACTAGGGTTAGAACTTGGAAACCAAGGTTTTATTAGCAGAATGTGTTCATCCCAAAACTTAATATGCTACACTATCTTCTCCCTATATTTTAAGAGATAAAACATAATAAAAATATCCTTTGATAGTGGGATGTATTTCTATCTTACTTGCTAGCATGGGTTTCCAATTCTTTGAGATCCATTTATGGAGGCTAGTGAGGGATGGCCAAAGATAGTTAAAATAACAAATAAATCCTCATGAAATGAAAAAACACTAAAGATACAAAATATCCTCCTTTGCTTTAACATCAAAATACATAGAGGATTTAAGAGGAGCAGGTTTTAGGGAAAGCCTTTATTTTTTGGAGTACCTATCAGTCATAATAGTTGCAAAAGATCTGGGAATTGAAAGTACAAGTTTTAGCACCTCCCTTACCTTAATTCTACCTTTATAGTTTTTATCTTCTAACATAATCAGATCCTCTCTAGTAGAGGTTAGAGGGATGTCATTATTTTATCTATGACCATTTAGGCCCAAAGCATGTGCATGAGGGGGCATTTTGACCAAGCCATTAGGGCCTACCAACTTTGTATTATCAAACATGATAGGAGCATGTAGGGATACTTTAGGCTAAGAATACTTTTGGGATTTTTTTTAGATGTGTTGTTACATGCAGGTAGATTAGGAAGAGAGATAACTATAATAGGGACCAATTAAGTGATGAAGGATAGCTCCTACCTAGACAACTTTAAATCATCATTTCTAGGTAAGATAATGAACCTTAAAACTATCAAGGCAATAAAATTATTAATAGGCTAAGATCTCAAACAATAAATAGTATTGATTGGTATTTAATGAATTGAAATAATTTCAAACCCCAACCATGCTTAAATAATCCATAGCTTAGAATTATAGTTAACATTCAAAAATTCAAATAAACTATTTAAAGAAAAAAAAACTTCTATTTTTAGTAGTTGCTATTTTGAGTAAGTTTCGCATGCAAGCACGTGCATCTCTAACAATATCTTGAAATACTCTAAACACTAAAATTAGACTATTGGATGAATTTAAACTGAATTTCATGCCTAGTCATAAAAATATACAATTTCTAAAAATAGAAAAATCCCTCAAAAAATCAATAAACTATAATTTGGGACCCTTAGATGGTCACATTTGGCCTCCAAAAAATATAAAAAACCCCCTTTAAGTAGAAATAAAGATTAAGGAACCAAATTTTTTTTAACATGGTCATTTTTGCATGTGGAAGATCTAAAATGGAGCTATGGGTCAAAATTTATGGCCTCCATAAATTTGGCCTATTTTTCCTACATCATTCTCCTCTGGTTCAAAACAACTTAGCACCTAAGAGTTGCCTTGATTGTACTACTATGAGTTTTATTTGTCAATATTATTTAGATCTTATTTTATAATCCAAGTGTTGTCCTCTTTCTTCAATCCTTCTCACTGTACTAAATAATTTTTATAATTCCCTTGCCTTATGCTCACTGTATTCATATCCAAAACCCACACTATTTTTTCCTTCTTCTTTAGAATCTCTTGGTACCAATTTAATTCTTCAACTTTGTCATATTCACCATTTTATCCACATAATTCATAGAAATATAAAATATTAAATACTAGAGATACATAAAAATTCTGTGGTAAACTCACCTCATAAGCAATGTCATTGATTTTCCTCACAATTTTGCATAGCCCAATTTTCTTGTACTTCAACTTGTTGTACATGCCTTATGGAAATATTTATTCCTTCAAGTAAACCATTACCAACTCTCATTTTACATATATCTTTGATCTTATAAAATTTGATGATGCTTTATATTTATCATTACATGTCCTACAACTTTTTTCTTACTCCTTACAACTGTTGCATATGCTCTGCAAATGCTTTTGCCTCATCACTAATTCGATCTACAATTGGTAATTATACCAAATATAAAATATACATATGATTTCTCTCATAAATAATATGAAATGATGAATTTATTATTTATCTTTTCATTGAACTATTATAAACAAACTAAGCTTATGGTAAAGTTGAGTCCCATTGGTTGGGTTTCTCTCCCACTATGCATCTCCACAAATTTTCCAAGATCCTATTTACAAATTCTATTTATCCATATGTTTATGGGTGATATGCGTTACTAAATTATATCTTAGTACCCATATTATTCCACAAATTCCTCTTGAAATGACTTAGAAATATTGTGTTCCTATTTAATGTAATAATTTTTAGAACACCATGCAATCTTATGATATCTTTAAAAATTAATTCTACAACTCTAGTGGCATCATTGATTTTCTTACATGCAATAAAATGAACCATTTTAAAAAAAATTCTACACTAACAAAATTGAATCATTATCTCTCTATGTGTTTTGTAATCCCAACACAAAATCTATACTCAAATTTATATAGGTTCCTCTTAGAACTGGTAATGGCATGAATAATCTAGTATTTTGTGCATGTCCTAACCTGACATATCCTATACCTTGAAACATACCTTGTCAAATATCTCTTCATCTTTGGCCAAACATACATTTCCTCCACCAAATCTATTGTCTTTGTCTTAACAAAATGTCCAGCCAAATTGCCACTATGTAATTCTCTTATTATATTGTCTCTTAGAGACCCAACTAGAATGTATAATTATTTCCTATTGAAGAGATAAAGTTTTTGTATAAGATACTCATCATGAATATCATCTATTCCACTTATTAATAGATTCTTTCACTACTAAACTACCATGCCAAAATATGGATCAATATCATATAATTTTTTTGATAGCTCCAAATCTAACTACTTCACTCACCATAGTAGTTAATAACACTACTCTCTTGCTCAATGCATCAACTACTTGATTCTATTTTCTTGATTTATGTTTCAACACAAAATTATACCCCTGGAAGAAATAAATCCACTTTTCATGCCTACTATTCAAATCCTTTTATGTATTCACATACTTCAAAGCCTCATGATCTATACATATGATAAACTCCTTAGGCACTAGGCAATGCCTCCAATGTCTTAATGCTTATATAGTTGCATAAAATTTAACATCATAGGTAAAATTCTTTATTCTTACCTCATTCAATTTCTCACTAAAATATGATATTGGCTTTCCTTCTTGACTAAAAACAACACCAGTTCCCACAAATGAAACATCACAATCAACCTCAAACACTTTGTTAAAATTTGGTAATTCTAAAATTAGTCTTTTTATAATCTTCTTCTTTAAAAATTCAATGCTTTTTATGGCTGCTCTAGTCCATGTAAACTCCTTCCCTCTCATGTAATTTGTTATTGGTGCCACAATACTACTAATTTCTTTGTAATAAGTTGCTAAACCATGAAAAATTCTTACCTCTATAATGATTTTTGAAATAGGCCACTTAATAATTTCCTTTATCTTTTCTACATCCATTTTCACACCATCTATTGAAACTACAAATCTAAAAAATATCAAACTATTCTACATAAACATGCACTTCTTCAAATTTTCATACAACTTCTCCTTTATTAACAAATATAGTACCATTCTTATATTTTGTAAGTGTTCTTCTTTAGTCTTACTGAATATGAAAATATCATCAAAATAAACAACCACAAACTTACCAATATATTCTTGTATCATTGTATTCATCACCTTTATAAATGTGCTAGGTGTAATAGATAATCTGAATGGCATCACCATCCACTCATATAAGCCACACCTAGTCTTGAATATAGTTATCCACTCATATCCTTCACTAATTTGAATATGATAATATCCACTCCTTAGATCAATATTGTTAAACTATTTTTCTCCTACAATCACATCTATCATATCATCTAAACAAGGTATAGAAAACCTATATTTGATTTTAGTTTTATTAGTTTCTCTACTATCCACACACATTCTCCATCTTCCATCTTTAATTGGAGTTAGAAATGTTGGTGTTGTAAATGGACTCATACTCTCCCTTATCACCTTATTTCTTAGCAATTCAATAACCTATTTATTTAATTTTGCATGTTCTATTGGACTCATACTATATGTTGCTTGATTAGATAGAGATGATCCTAGAATCAAATAAATGTGATGTTGAATATCTCTCTTCAGTGGTAAACCATCTAGTAACTCATATGACATAACATATATATATTATTTCAACACTCTTACTACTTCTGTTGGTAGTGGCACCATTTTTGTGTCTTCATTATTTTCTATTAATACATAACAACATCCTACCACCTTCATATCTTGGATAAATTATTTATTAGAGAGCATGCTTTCTTCCTTCTCTTCCTCTTTAAGAGGTAACAAAACTACCTTTGTACCACCTTTCCAAAAAGTGTATGTGTTTTTTGATCTATCATGAATTACGTTATTGTTAAATTTCCACTGTCTTCCTAATAACACATGACATGCATCCATCAGAATAACAACACACCATATTTCATCATTATAACTTTTTATTATAGAAAACTTGATTAAGCACCTTTTGTCTACTATAATCTCTATCCCTTTCTTAAACCATGAAATACGATAAGGATTAAGATGTTTTTCACATTGAAAATGTAGTTTATCTACCATTTCTTTAGAATCCATATTTTCGCAACTACTACTATCTATAATTATTTTGCATACCTTTCCACCCAAAGTACATCTTGTTCAAAAAATATTTGATCACAGCCATACATCATCAGCTTATTTATTCTACACTTGTTCCTTCCTTAGAGAGATCATTGTTATTATCATCATGAGATTCTCTCCAACATCTACAATTGTAACTTTAGTATTTTTCTCTTTTATCTCAACCTCAACTAGATTCACTCTTAGGTGATCTTCTTTCCTCTGTTGATCTTAATAGTATAAACACTCAAATCATCTGTGTCCTTATCTACATCTATAAAAAACATAAGATTTATGATGATTTTGAAACCACCCTCTAACACCACTATAATCTCATCCTCTCTGAAATCCTCTTCCTCTTTATTCATATTGAAACCCTTGCCTATTATCATCTTGCTTGTCTGTACCATGTAATGATTCACCTATATTGGTATTAGACCCACCTCTAGTGGTATTAAAATCACCTTATCTCCTATTTAGAGGGGATCTACTTATTCTTGGACCAAGAGACATTTTTTTGAAATTCTATCTATTTTGTTTTTCTTGTACCTTTAAAGCTAATTGATAAACTTCCTCTATGCAAAGTATTTTATGCGTGCTTAATTCATGTTGAATGGTAAATTTTAAACAATTTACATATATTACATCTATTTTATTTTCTATTTCATCATGCTCCACATGTATAGAAAGCTTATAAAATTTATCTGTATGCTCTTGTATATTGTGATCTTTTTGCCTCAAATTTTGAAATCTTCTATATAGGGTTTGTGCATAATCCATAAGAATAAATTTCTCCCTCATTTTATTCTCCATATTTTTTCATAGTTTAATCTTCTCTTTACCTTTTCTCTATCTCCCTTTCTATAGTTGATCCCTCCAAATCATTGCATGACCTTTCAATTTCATTCATGCAAGCTTTACCTTCTTGTCTTCTTTCATATTCTTCCACTTGAATAACTTCTCCATGATATTCATCCAATCTATCAACTCCTCTGGTTTTAAACTAACTCTATAGTCTAGACCATCAGCTTTGATTCTTTCATTTCTTATTTATAAATCCCAAACCATCCTCTTTTTCATCGATGGTGGATGATCTTGTTGTTCTTCTTGTTACTAAATTTCTTCATCATGAGCTGTGTCTTCCTTGACTTCATCACCACCTTGTTTTCTTATCTGAATGGTGATAAATTATGTTAATTGTTTCACTTGCCTCTATATCTCTTATATATTTTGGTTCATGTACACAATAAATCATCATCCTCTCTCCATTTCTTACTCCTCCAAGATTCAACCTTGTTCTAATACCATATAATGAACCAAAAAACTATCAAGGCAATAAAATTATCAATAGGCCAATATCTAAAATAATAAATTGTATTAATTTATATTGAATGAATGGAAATAATTACAAACCCAAACCATACTTAAATAAGCCTCAAATTAGAATTAAAGTTGACATTTAAAAAAATTAAAATATAAAAAAAAAGTTTATTAGTAGCTGATATTTTTAGTATGTTTTTGCATGCAAGCACATGTAGATCTAAAAATATATTAAAATAATCTAAACACTAAAATTATCCTATAGGATGAATTTAAACTAAATTTCACATTTGGTTATTAAAATATACAGTTTCTAAAAATAGAAAAATCCAAAAAAATCAATAAATTACAATTTTAGACCACCAGATGGTCTGTTTGGCCTCCAAAAAATATTAAAACCCTCTCTAAGTGGAAATAATAGCTTAAGGCAACAAATTTTCTTGTTAGACAATCATTTTGGCATGTGGAAGAGCTCAAATGGAACTATGGGTCAAAAGTTATGGCCTCTAAAAGTTTGGCCTATTTTTTTTGCAACATGAGATATGAACACCATTTGATGAAGAAGAGGGTATAGGAGCATGACATAGTTGGGACCTACCAAAACTGAATAAGGTAGGGGAAATTGCTTTAGGGTCTTAGCTATTTGAAATCTCATTGGATGGGAGCATAGTCGAATGGTGAAGTGATGAGTGAGTAAGAGCCATTTACAACATAATGGATATCAAATATTTGATGCTTTCACGGTCCATATAATAAATAAATTATTTTTTGAAATAAATTATATAATTTTTTTATTTTATTACTATATTATCACATAGTTTACTTCAAAAAACTGTTTATTTAACATAATAAATATTTATTTTAATCTTCATAAGATATTAAATCTATATTTTTTAATATATATATATATATATATATATATATATATATATATATATATATATATATAATGTTTTGAAGTTAACATAAAATATTATCCATTTTTTATTTTTTATTTATAATAAAATTGATAGTTTAAAAATTGAAAAATAGATATGATCACCATATGTTCTTTGTTTCTTATGAAGATTAAACTCATCAATTTTTTTAGAGATCCTAACACTATGATGAAGTCCCATCTCCTCCAAACCTATAACACCTAAATATTCTATAGCAATTATAAATCGGTGGATGGTGGCTTGAAAATAACATTTACATATAAAAATTATCATATTAGAATAATAATAATAATATCTATCTAAATAATTTAAAAAAAAAAATAACAACATATATTGCTTTGTAATTTTATATATCTTTATTATTTTTTATAATAAATAAAATAACAGGTGAAAATATGTTTACCATACTTTCAAAAAACTAATAATAAATATGTCCAATGAAATAATTTTTTTTTGGGAATTTGTTTTATATTTTTTAGTAAAAATTTCAACACACCAAAATTTTAACATGCATAAATATTCATCAAAAGATTAATGTTATATAATAACATATTAATATAGGTAATGAACATGAAAACTATCAAGACAATAAATTATCAATAGGAAAAGCTTCTAAAAATAATAACCTGTATTGATTCCTATTGAATGAATTTAAATAATTACAAACACAAACCATGCTTAAATAAACCTCAACTTGGAGTTTAGATTTGCCATGGAAAATTAAAAAAAAATTAAAATCTAAAAATAATCTATTTTTAGCAGTTATTATTTTTAATAAGTTTCTCATGCAAGCATGTGTAGCTCTAAAAATATCATGAAATATCTTAAATACTAAAATTAACCTATCGAATTAAATTCAATTGAATTTGACATCGAGATCTAAAAATATACAATTTCTAAAAGTAGGAAATTCCTAAAAAATTCATTAAATGGTAATATTGGACCCTTAGATGATCATGTATGGTCTCTAAAAAATATCTAAATCAAATCTAAGTAGATATGGTAGCTTAGGATAATATCTAACTTTTTTAGATGGCCATTTTGGTGTGTGAAAGAGATCAAATGGAGCTAGAGGTCAAAAGTTATGGCCTCTAGAAGGTTGGTCTATTTTTTTTTGCATCATTCTCTTTTGGTTGAAAATAACTTAGCTCCTTTTTCCTAATTGTACTACTTCCATTTTTATTTATCAATTATTTTTAACTCCCATTCTGTAATTCTAAGTGTTTTCTTCTTGTTGCAATTCTTTCCACTGTACTGAATATCGGTTATAATTCCCTTGCCTTGTGCTTGCTGTCTTCATATAAAAAACCTATACTATCATTTCCTTCTTCTTTGGAATCTACTACTACCAATTTAATTATTTATATTCATCACATTCATATTAATTTACATAGAATTCATATAATTTTTAAATATTAAATACTAGAGAGATATCAAAATTATGATTTGAAATCACCTCATAAGCATTGCCATTGATTTTCTTTACAATCTTACATGGTCCAATTTTCTTGTACTTCAACTTGTTGTATGTGATTTCTAGAAATATTTATTTCCTCAAGTAAACCATTACCAACTCTCCTTCTTCAAATACCTTGTATCTTCTTTTGACATCTATTGTTGCTTAATATTTCTCATTACTTTTTTGCAACTTTCTTCTTACTTCTTACAACTGTTGTTGATGCTCTAGTACTAGATAATCAACCCAAAAACTATCAAGACAATAACATATCAATAGGTAAATCTTATGAAAATAATAACTATTTTTGATTCATAATGAATGACTTGAAATAATTACAAACCCAAAACATGCATAAATAAGCCTCCACTTGGAATTTAAAGTTGACATGTAAAAATTTAAAAGAACTAAAATAAAAAAAGAAAACATTTATTTTTAGTAGCTGCTATTTTTATTAAGTTTCACATGAAAATGAATGCAGATCTAAAAATATTCTAAAATATTCTAAATTCTAAAATTAATGTATCGGACTAAATTCAATTGAAGTTTATGTTTGGACCTAAAAATATATAATTTCTAAAAATATGAAATTCTCAAAAAATTCATTAAACGATAATTTTAGACCCTTAAAAGATCACACATGGCAACTAAAAAATATATAAATCAACTCTAATCAGATAGGATGACTTAGAATAGCATCAAACTTTTTGAGATGGTCATTTTGGTGTGTGGAAGAGCTCAAATAGAACTACAGGTCAAAAATTATGACCTCCAAAAGATTGACCTATTTTTTTTGCATCAATAAGTTCATATGTTTTTTATCCCGATAAAATTTGATTAAATATATTTAAAATAAAATTAGTAATATATCAAATTATAATTTAAGAGTTCTATCTATTCACAAAACACATATAATTATTTGAAATCTATTATTTTATTATATTTTTAAAGAACGTACATACCATTATATATAATAACTTTAAATTGTCTAATAAAGTAAATTTAAAATTTCTAAAAAAAAATACAATAAATGACTTGAATCTAATATAATATTAGTAGTAAATGTGGTAATATAGAAGATACATGAATTGTTTAACAAATTAATATAATATTTTATTAAATTTTTTTTTAATATCACAATTGAATAATTTCATTAATATCATAATCAATAAAAGACATGGAATGAAAATCTACTAAATTCATCAATATATAAAATCATAATATTAAGATATTTATTTTAAGAAAAAATACAACAAAATATCCCATTTTTATTATTGTAATCCAAGTGATTATAATTCACAAGCATGTATTTCTAAGAAATTCACATCTTATAATGTTGTGATACATGTTTATTATATGTTTACAACTAAATCATATGACAAACATCTATTTTTCATTATGACTTGATAAATGTTCATACCCTTATTTCAAACAATGAAAATCCCCTAAACATGAATACTAAATAATTGTTGACAATAGAAAACTAGATTATTGTCCCCAACATAAAATAAAGTATATAATTTTTTTTTTATTATTTATTATTTTGATTCTATGTTAATTCATATTATTTTTTTATCTTAAAAAATAGTTGTGGATTGTAATATTTATGGTGTATATTTTTTTCCTTCCAACAATTCAATCAATATTTTGTTTATAGATTAAAATTTGAAGTTCCTTTTTTCAATAATTTCTTTTGAACTTATTCTAATTAGATTAATATAATTTATTGTTAATTAGTGAAAAAATTATGACAAAAATAATAAAATTATTAATAATGATAATATATTATATTTTATTTGTAATAAAAATAATTTAAAAAAATATAATCAAATATTACAATTAACTAATAAGAGAAAAATTATTTGAATTTAATCTTTTGATTAAATATTTTAAAGTTTCCTCAAATTTTAAAGTAATTAAAAAAAAATTAAAAAATTATGAATGGATTTAGTGTTAATATTTTTCATTATTAATATATATTTTTTGTTATTTTCTATTTTTATTAAAGGATAAATATGGTTTATTTATTATTATTGGTAAATATACATTTTAAGAAAGGGACTTTACAATTTTATAATAGAGAGAAAAATACACAATGAGGATCCAAGTGAATTCCTCTAAAACAAAAAAAAGAAGTAAGCACCTATAAAAAGAAATGCTGAAACAATAGTTAAAAAACAACACAACTAAAACACTTTTGAGTCACATTTTATTTCATGAAATTGAAGGTAAATATTGAAGGATAAATATGTTTTTTTTTTTGGTATTTTTTAAATATTGTTTGGTATGAATGATCCATCATGTGGTATTATATGTTGAATAATAGATCTTCAACAAAATGCTAAAGATAACTAATTAATCATTCATATTTTCAACTCAGTTGTAAAACTAAAATTTTAGCATGTAATGATCATTATATTGGTTACTTATAATTCAGAAGAGGGGGTTTGAAAGTTCAATTCCTAACTCAATTATGAACAAGGTAGGGAACTAAATGGACCATTCTTTATTGGTCAAATGTAATTGTATCTGACCTAGTATTGAGAGATTTAGAAATTGTGCAAACAAGAAATGGAGGCCAAACATAAAATGGAAATTACTCTCATGACAAGAAACTGTTTTATCATCATCTTTTTCAACAAAGATGATTTGTTAAGAATCTTCTAGGAAGGCCTTAGATTCATGGGAAGATTTTTTTTCTTGATCTAAAAATGGAAACTGGGCCTCTATCATGGGGAGGATTACATGGAAGACTTTCCTATCTAGATTTCTCTACTAGAACTCCCACTTGAGTTATGGTATGAAGATGTAATTTTGGGGATAGCTTGGGCTTTTGGTGTTTCATTAGCTATAAACCTAGCCACTTAGTCTAGGAGAAGAATTTTAGAATCTAGATTTAAGGTCTTGATCTATCCCTCCAAATCGATCCTGAAGACTCTACTACTAAGATTGAAGGATTCCTTTTAGAGGAAAGATTTTAGAGTAGATAGATTCTATAGACCTTTCAAGACTTATTCTTGCATTGAACATTTGGGGAGGTTATACCCTAATGGTAAACTTCACCCTTGTAATGGGGAACTCTCTATAAATTGGGGCAAGGAGGATTGCAAGGATGTATCTTCTCTGGAACCAAAAATGATACCACAATTAGAGGAGTTCACTCAACTTCAGCTCCAATTTTTATCCTTAGAATTAGATTCAAATCTGAGGCTTGAGGATAAAGCCCAACTATAGCCTCATTCAAAGTTGAAGGTCACTTCATCAAAATTAAATGAACTTGATAATGGAGGGTCTAGGCCATCTATCCCTTTTAATCATCTAGATGATTCAAAAAGTCATTAAGATCTGGTAAATACTGAGCCATTAATTTTAATGAAATTGATCATGTCGATAATTATCCCTCCCTTAGCTACAATTGGAGATGTTCTACCCCAATTTAATAGAAGGGGTAGTTAAGTCATAAATAGCTAGTTTAAGAAGATGATGATCCATTTATAACTCTTAAGGCTATCTTAGATGAGAAGCTAACTCAACAAAAGGACCCTTCCCCCACTCCCCTTCTTTTATGTCTTTTAAACAAGGTTCACAACAAAAGGAGGAATGAGACATTTTTCCACCATCAAGATCTTGCGACCAACACAAGAATCTATTTAAGGGTAAGGGCAAAGTTGATTATAGCATTGAAAAGAGCCTAATACGTAGGATTTCCACTCATAATATGAGGGTGAAATATATAGAAGAGGAAATCATGAAGGATACCCAACATACCCTATTGGAGAGTAAATCACATTTTTCTAATGGGCCTAATCTTTTGCTTTCTCTTTATGGTTGTGCAACCTTTGGTTTGGGTCCTGATCTAGTTGGGGATTTAGGAACCCATAGGTTATCCTTGTGTGAATTTTGGGAAATTATCCTCCTTAAGAACAATTTTACCTTTTTTAAATTTTGGTGTGTTTTTTTTCCTTTCTTGGATATACCTTTCTTGTCCTTTCATTGATTCTTTTTTATGTTAGAATTTTATGGTAGTAGGCCTGTTAATCTAACTATTCTTATAGGAAGTATTTATTATTTTTTATTCCAACTTGATGTATGAAAAGTATCCACTTTTGGTAGATTAGATTTGGTCACTTCTTTTAGTAATTTTTATTTTTATTACTTTTGTCTCTTTCTCTCATGGCAGTTCCACCTCCATCTCATCATCCCATGTCCTAGTATGACATGTTTCCCCTTCTATAAGATTGAATTCCCTTTTCATTTCATCATTAATTCACTCGCTTGGGATCTCTCTCTGATTTGTGACCAAGTTATGATTTTTTCATTATTGTGCATTTATTTCCACCTCTCTTATTTAGTTTTAAGTGTTATTGATGAATTTATTTTCTACCTCATCACCCTTTTCTCTTTGTTTGTGCTAAAATTTTCTCTTCCTTCATTGTCTCTATTTTCATGGCTTCTATGGAAGACTCTAAGGGGACCAAACATGAATCTTATAAGGGAGGCACAAGTAAGACAAGGATAATGAGAATTTAACCCAAGTCCTATTCAATGATCATGAACAAAAACCCTCTGGTGTGCAATACTCTTGAGAGTGGTGGTTTGACCCAATTCATATAGAAGATCATTGGGAATGCCCTGACATTATCCAAGGAGTTTGCTGAAATGTGGAAGGATATAATGGTTTTTATAAGAGGCATGAGATTGGAAGTTTCTAAGGAGTCTATTGCTCATGCAATAGTGCTAGTTGTCCATGACCTAAAGTATTATAAAGACAATAGTATGAAAGATGAATGGGTTACTAAAATTTTAAACTCCCCCAAAATAGCTAAAAGGGTCACCAAGAGATTTCAATGTGTTGATCTCCTGGAAGCCTGGCCCAAAGTATTCAAATAGGTAATATTGTAACTTACTTTTTATTCCAAATTCAACTTGATTAGGTCACTTCATTTTATGTTCTTGAACCACTTTAAGGATGTATATAAAACCAACCTTCCCTTTTTTATATTACATTCCCTCGAGGACTCAGTTGTTGATTTCTAGGGAAATAATAAGGTCTTAATTACACATCAATCCCTTATTCTCTTGCTATTCAAAAATTCCACTAGTGATCAACAAGGAAATGTCACTAATACCATGTTCCATCTTGGTTTCAAAGAAGGGTAAGAAACGTGTTAAGGGTGAGGTAAAAGCTGATAGGTCAATTCTGGAACTCAGGGAGTTAAAAGAACTAGAGGAGGTGGAAACTGGGACCTATGTGCCAAATGAACCTGTAGTGGAACTCTTAGCATTGACTCTAGATGTCTCAGATGACCCTCTATAGGAGATTACAGCTAGAGTTGAGACTCATTTTCATAGAGTAAGACTCCGCTCACTTGAACTAGACCTTAAGAGTATGTCCTTAGAACTGAGGGCAATGAGAAATGTTGTTAAGAAAATTTGGGGTGCCCTCTTTCCTAAATCAAGTTTGTCAGTTAAGGAGGGTCTTGTTTCCACACATGGCACACCCACAACAAACAAATGGAAGAACTGGACGATATTTAGTTTATGGGTTCTTTAGAGAAATGTTCTAAAGGAATCGATTATATTCTTCCAACCCCAAAGAGTACTCCTAGCCCTTTTAGGGACCTAGGCCTTAAATATGGGGTAAAAGATGGACCTAGTTCTAGGACCAGAGGGATGGTGTGGAAGATCTCACAATAGAGCCTTTTGATGTTCCTCCTTAATTTTTTTTGGTATCGCTGTTCTCTTTTGCCTCATCGATGGATTTCCTATTCTTGATTTTTTTGGCTTTGTTTCTTTGGTCTCGTGGTTGATAGGTCCTCTTTGGGTTAGGTTTGTTATGTCTTAATTTTCTTATTGGTTGTTCTTCTACCCTTTTTGATTCCTTTGAAAGGAAACCCGATCTTCTCATTGTAATCGGGCTTAGTTCCACACCAATTAGAAATGGACTTACCTTAATCTAAACAGATTAATCATTTACCAAAAATAATTACAATTTAATTAATATAAATAATAATAAAATGTATTATCATGTCATCAAAATATATATTTTTATTTATTCTTAAAACATATTACTTTTTTATCATGAAAATTTCAAAACTCGTAAAAACACTAAATTTACGAAGATTAGAAATGAGAGAAACAACTACAAAATCACACCATATGAAAAGATTTCAATTAAACTGAATTATCTCTACATTTTTTAACATCCTATGAACAATTTAATCTCGAAGACGTTAAAAGTGGTGGTCATTATCATCTTAAGAGATGAGCATCCTTCAATGGTCACTGCAAGAATTTGAGGATGAACTACAAGACATGGGTCGTTCAATGAAGGATTGGAACACAATGAAAGCAGACACTAATAAGTTCAGAATCTTGGACAATCTTGGAATCAAGAAGGGAGGAAAACAAGTTGAAGGAGTGAAAGTTACGACCCCCACGAAAGAAAAAGAAGCAGGGGCCAAAAACTTATATTCTGCCAAATCCCCTCCCAAGAACAACACTAATATTAAGAAGATTAAAATTATTGTGAAGGTCAAAAAAGACAAGAAAACTCCTATAGACAAGGATGCCACGACCCCACTGAAGAAAGGCCAAAATGACCATGTTGAACGCTCGAATAAGTGCACCGAGGACAGAATCATGGAAGATAATTTGAAGGATCAAAAAGGTAAAATTGAACAAGCAACACTCATAGAATATGAGCACTCTGAGGTGTCATCTTGTTAATCTTTAGATATTCTTTCTATTTTCTTGTTAGTTTTTGTCTAGTATCTTGCCTTGTTTTAATGGAAGGTTGGCGGATGATTCACTGATGACTCTTCTTGTTGGTAACCCAGAGAACTTACTTTTTGTTATGTGTATCTTCAATTACTGTTACTTTTTTATTAAAACTTAGCGGTTGCAGGAACCATCTAAAACCTGCATATTTACTTTATCTAATATATATTTTTTAAATAAAAAATAAAATAAAATAAATAGAAACATTTAAATTTGAGAAGATTAAAAACAAAAAAACTACTACAAAATCATATCGTATGGAAAAATTTCAATTAAACCGAATTATCTATATATTTTTGTAAAATTCAATGAAAAATTTAATCTCGAAGACGTTAAAAGTGGTCGTCAATATCATCCTAAGAGATGTGCACGATCATTTCAAATGCATATATATTCCTTGTCCCTCTCAAATACGCTAAAATCTTTAAACTAATACAAACCTTATATAAAATATCAAGAAATTATTCAAACGTATACGAACCTTATCTAAAATATCAAGACATTATTCATTGTGCTTGTGCCTTTTAGATTAGATTCCATATGCTTCTAAAATCATGGCTGAAAAACGATGCACATTCATTATTGATTGTGGTCACCACAGATTATTTCTGATGGACGATCCCAAAAAGTAAAGGGAAAGATAATGGAAGCATTTTATCTTTTCGAACAGTTTAGTAATAAATCCTACGTTCAATTATAATATTATGTCTGTGGGATGGTGGCATGTTTATAAGGCACGTTTTAGCTTCAAATCTTGAACAATGAGTATATCAAAATTCAAAATATTCCGACAACACAATCTTGAACAGTATACAAACCTTATCTAAAATATCAAGACATTATTCATCGTGCTTGTGCTCTTTAGATTAGATTCTATATGCTTCTAAAATCATGGCTGAAAAATGATGCGCATTGATTGTTGGTTGTGGTCACCACGGATTATTTCTGATGGACGATCCTAAAAAACAAAAGGAAAGATAATGGAAGGATTTTAACTTCTCGAAAATTTTAGTAATAAATCCTCCACTCGCATTAGAAAACAAGATAACGCTACGTTCCACTATAATATTTGAACAGTGAGTACACCAAAATTTGAAGTATTCCGAAAACACAATCTTAAAAAGACCGTGCGTTGGCATTGACTGATGTTAACGCATCTGCATATTTAACATTTTCTCTATTAATTTATGTTAATTGAATGCATTAAACACCAGTCAACATTACTGAAATTTAAAATTGTGAGCATTTAATTTAGATTTTAAATGGAATTTAATTGGCCTGAAAGATGCTTTATGTCCATGTAAAGTGATACCACTAATATTATTTCCTCGTGTATATAAATAACCATACAATACCAACCAGGTTCTAAGAAAAAAAAGAATGGATTCATTTCAGGGTGGGCGGTGTTCATGTAGAGTGATATCCCCACTAATGTTATTCCTTTATATATATAAATAATAATACAAATTAGATTGAAAAGAAAGAAAAAATTCATTTATTTTAGGGTAGGCTGATCTCCCTAACAAAATGAAACTAATTTAGGGAGAACTGTATGGAATGCAATGAATGAAGAGGAAGGTAGAAAGTGGTAATGTTTCGGTTCAACCCATATTTCAACAATATTAATTTAAGGTTGAGCCAAACCAATATCACATTTTATCTTTCATTTCAATCTATACGAAGGTTTAGTTGTTATTTGAAGCCCGAGGGAGAAGAGCTTATGTTATATATGGGAGAACAACTTATGTTTGAATGGGGAAATACAGCGTTTAAATATTGAGGATAACTAATACGTAGGTTCTGCCTGTTGACTCTGGTAATTGGGCAGTCGATGATAATTTTACATTTTGTATTGGGAAAATGCATTCAAATTTTTTAATGTGCGTATTTTCAAAATGTAAAATTATCTTTGGCTCTAGAACCTACACACAATTTAAAGATTACATTGGTAGTCTAAGCATTGTGGCGAACTCATATACCTGTAAGCCATCCTGCTAGGTCTCTGGAAACCAGACGACCTACCTGTCAGTTTCCAGCCGGCCAATCATTTGTCTGTGTAAGCTTTTTAGTCTCCAGTTTATGTTGTATATAACTTTCCCCTAGATTCAAAATTTTAGGCAGTTATATACACCAATGTTTTACAATAGGTACTACAATTTATATTAGGCCTAAAATTTAATGCTGTAACATTTAACAGAGCTGACATTAACCCTCATTTTTTTCCCTTCATTTTTACTTGGACGTCCGACAAGCAGTGCCATAAATAATCATGTAGTTAACATATAGTAACAATGACATTTTAGTTTAAATACATTGAAATGTGCTTAAGAAGAACTTTTCTTTCTTTTCTCTTAATTTTTTTTTTCTTACTGATACTGTCTGTAAGTGTCTTACCTGCATCTAGCCTAGATAACAATGTTTTCCATTGATGGTCGATAAAGTAAATTATATCCGATAGGACAATTAGAGGTTTCCAGGCAATCATGTTAGTATCAAAATTTTAGGCTTTACATACACTATATTGTCTTCGAATATTCCTTACAATGTATATTACACTTAAAATTCAATACTTTTAAATATAATAGAAAAATTTAATACTTATAAATTGAAGAGCATACTTTGACCTTCTTTTTTTCTCCCTACTTTACTAGTTTCGTGTCTGAGAAGCGACAACCTAAACAACCTGTAGTCAAAATATAGGGACGTTCTCTATAGTGTAAACAACCCTGCAATTTATATTTCTTTTCTATGAAACGAATAAACTTACTGTTAGTGTCTTTTAAGTGTTTTACTCGCATCTTTTTTTTATTACAATGTTGTCCACTGATATTCGATAAGGTAAATTATTTCTGATATGACAATTAGAGGTTACCATTTTTTCTCTAATCTTTTATTAATTTTCCCTATCAAGATTAGTTTCATTAAATTCCTATTATTTTCTCTTTCTTCATAACTTCCTTTCTTCTGATTTAATGTTTCTTGTTATCTTAAACTTTGATTTGTTGTATAATGGTGTCGTAATGTAACAGAGGATTTTATGGTCGCGTTGTATTATTTAAGAAATTTAAACTTATATAAAGAGATTAAATTATTAGTTCCAAAAGGTTAATTAAAGGATTCATTTTACTTTAATTGTCGATTAAACTATGTTTTGTGGAGCAATCAAAATTATTTAATTTTTATGCATAGAAAAATTTACATTTTTATAATAGTTAAGATGTACATTTTAAAAAATAAATAAAATGTGAAAAGGTATTTTTTTTGTGTTTTGATTGGTCAAAATCATTTACATCTTATTCATGGATAGAGCATTGATGTCATCGACAATAAATTTACACATACAAAAGTATTGGGGTAGCAATCAATTAATTTATGCAAATAGTTGTTAGACGATATGATATTCTGTAGAACTCTTTTAGGGGTTAAATGACTTGGCTGACCATATCAAAAATAGTTTGCATAATATGTTACCATTGCTACTTAATACATCAACACAGATAAAAAAATGGAAAATATTAGAAATTTCTATAACAAAACTCAAAACACATAATTGTGTTTGGCCATTGCCATTTGATTTTATCATTGTATTTTTTTACATTTACGGTCTACTCCTCCATTTGGCATTTATTGGACATATATTTTGTTTGTACCTTAAATTCTCACTTATTATAAGTATTAGCAACAATGTCAATTTTAGCTTTACTACACTTTATCTTTGACATCCACATTTTTCCTAAAACCTATCAATAACAAAAAAAATTGAATCATTACTTCTTTGTGTTTTTGGTAATCCCAACACAAAATCCATACTCAAATTTGTTTATGGTCCTGTTGGAACCAGTAATGACATGTACAACCTTGTATTTTATGCGTGGCCTTTCTTCACCTGACATATCCTCTACCTTGAAACATATCTTGTCAAATTTCTCTTCATATTTGAAAAAAATACTTCTCCACCAAAGCTATTATCTTTGTCTTGCCAAAATGTCTATCCAAAGCACCGTTATGCAATTCTCTTATTATATTATATCTTAGAGACTCAATTGGAATACATAATTATTTACTTTTCAATAGATAAGCATCTTGCATAAGATACTCACCATAAACATTACTTGTTTCCCCTGTCAATGGATTCCTACATTACTCAACTAGCTTGCCAAAATCTGGATCAGTATCATATACTTCCTTAATAAATTCAAATCCAACCATTTCACTCACCATAGTATTTATCAACCCTACTCACCTACTCAAAGCACCAGCTACCTAATTCTATTTTCCTTATTTTTGCTTCAACACAAAAGTATAACCCTTTAAGAAAGACACACACTTTGCATGCCTATTATTTAATTTTTTTTGAGTGTTACCATAATTTAAAGCCTCATGATCAGTAAATAAGATAAACTCCTTAGGCACCAAATAATGCCTCCAATGTCTTAATGATTGTACAATGACATAAAATTCAATATTATACATATAACATTTTTTTCTTACATGATTCAATTTATCATTGAAATATGTTATTGGCTTCCCTTCTTGACTGAACACAACATAAATTCCCACAAACAAAACATCACAATCAACTTCAAATACTTTAATAAAATATGGTAATGTTATAATAGGCTTTTATGTAATCTTTTGTTTCATCATGATCCACTCATATGAAAATCTTCTAAAACTCATATTTAACTCCTGTATACGTGAACCTCATACTTAAAATTTTATAATCTTTTGTATAGGGTTTGTACATAATACACATGAAAAAATTTCTCCCTCAACTTCTCCATACTTTTTCACAAGTTGATCTTGTCTTTACCTTTTTTCTAGCTTCCTTTCTATAGGTGATCCCATCAAATCATTACATGACCCTTCAATTTCATGCATGTAAAATTTAACTTCTTGTCTTTTCTCATAGTTCTTCATTCAAAATACTTATCCATGCTGTGAATCCAATCCATAAACTTCTATGGTTTTAAACAATCTCCATAATCTAGAGTGTGAACCTTTGATTCCTTGATTCATTTTTTATAAAAATATAACTATCCTCTTAATGGACCCAAAAACTAACTAGACAAATAAAATTATTAATAGGCCAAGATTCTCACAAAATAACTTATATTAATTCGTATCGAATGACTTTAAATAATAAAAAACCCAAACCATGTTTAAATAAGCCTCAACTCAAAATTTAGAGTTAACATGTAAAATTTTTAAAAGTCTAAAATATAAAAAAAATATCTTATTTTGATAGCTGCTATTTATAGTAAGTTTTGCATGCAAGCTCGTGTAGCTTTAAAAATTGCCTAAAAAAACCTAAATACTAAAAATAACCTATGGAAAAAAAATTCAATTGAATATTAATTTTGGTTCTAAAAATATATAATTTTAAAAAATAGAATTTTTTTGAAGAAAAATTTAAATGTTAATTTTGGACTCTCAGATGATCACGTTTGGCCTCTGAAAAATATTGAAATCAAATATAAGTAGTTAGAGTAGCTTAGGAGCAGAATATAACTTTTCAATATGATCATTTTGGAACATGGAATAGCTCAAAAAGATTTAAAATTCAAAAGTTATAGCCTCCGAAAGGTTGGCCTATTTTTTTCTACATCATTCTCCTCTAGTTGAAAACAACTCAGCTTCTGTGAGTTACCTTGATTGTACTACTAACATTTTTTCTTGTCAATCTTCTTCAGCTCCCATTCAGTAATTCAAGTATTATCTTCTTTCTTCAATCCTTACCACTACACTAAATACATGTTATAATTCACTTACCTTATGCTCACTGTCTTCATATCCAAAACCTACACTATTTTATTTGTCTTCTTCTTTAGAACTTGCTACTCCCAATTTACTTCTTCATATTCAACATCTTCACCATCTTCTCCATGGAATTCATATAAATCTAAAATATTAAATACTGGAGATATATCAAAATTCTATGGTAAACTTACCTCATATGCATTATCATTGATTTTCTTCAAAATTTTGCATGGTCTAATTTTTTTGTACTTCAACTCATTATATGTACCTTTTAGAAATCCCTCTTTCCTCAAGTAAACCATTACCAACTCTCCTTATTCAAATACCTTGGATCTTCTTCTAACATCTGCTGCTACTTTATATTTTTCATTACTTTCTTCCAACTTTCTTCTTACTCCTTGTAACTACTACATATGCTCTGCAAACACTTCTGCATCATCATTAATATGATCTGTAATTGGTAATTATACCAAATATAAATTAACCATAGGATTTGTCCCATAAATAATTTGAAAAAGTCACTTTTTTATTGATCTATTAACTAAACTGTTATATGTAAACTCAGCTTGTGGTAAAACTGGGTCCCATTGCTTTGAATTCTCTCCCACTATGCATCTCAATATATTTCTCAAGATCTTATTCAAAACTTCTATCTATCCATCTGTTTGTGGGTGTTATGCACTATTGAATTGTAGCTTAGTACCCATCTTCTTCCATAAAGTCCTACAAAAATGACTTAGAAATTTTGTGTCCCTATCTAAAGTAATAGTTTTTAGAACACCATGAAATCTCATAATATCTTTAAAAAATAATTCTACAACTCTAGTAGCATCATTGGTTTTCTTACATGCAATAAAATGAATAATTTTATAAAATTTATCTATAATGACAAAAATTGAATCATTATCTCTCTATGTATTTGGTAATCCCAACATAAAATCCATACCCAAATCTATCCATGGTCCTCTTGGAACTAGTAATAGCATTTATAGTCCAATATTTTATGCATGTCTTTTAGCCACCTGACATATTCTACACCTTGAAACATACCTTGACACATCTTTCTTCATCTTTGGTCATGTTTGTTCATAAAGATATACCCTTGAAACAAACTCATAATGATTATGAAAAATTTATAGGACCCTTTCTGATCTCTCCCTAAGAGCTCATCTTCCCATGAAACAACCACATATGCCAACAAGCATGAGAAAATCTTTCTTGGGTCTTCATATCTTCATTCAGCACGTATAAGATACCTTCAAACTCATTTTCATACCTTCTCCTTCAATTCAGGACCTTAAACTACACTAAAAAACTTTAAACATCATGTAAAACCTAAATCCATGCTCATATAATCTCAAAAGCCTCCAAATTTGATCATGATACCTCATTCTACCACCTAGGGTCTTAAGACTGGGTCCATGATAAGACCACTAAAGAAGAACTTACCCCTTTGGATCAATTTGAGAGTTATGTGACTAACTCAACACCTTTCCCACATGATATAGCATTATATTAAATAATTTCAAGCTCATACACATCTATACCACCACCATCGTGCCTTTACAAGCCATATTATGCTCAAGGACTAGTCCATCACACATACCTACTAGGCACCATACCCATTTGAGATATTTAAGACACATTTTATAGATTACTACTCACCTCTAAACATCTAATATAGAATCTCCATCATTCTCCTTTGACCAAGTCTCCTTAGACCATATAGGTCACTACCCAAGACTGAACTAGCCTTCTTGAACATAGAAGACCTGAAGACAATCTCTCTCTAAATTCATTAAGCTCTAAAGATATTCACCAAAGATATGAAACTTATACTACCTCAAGTAACTCCATATACCTAAAATTTCTCATTTCATCATACCTCACTATGGTTCACAAGATACTCCATTGGATAACTCAAAGTTACACTAGTAAGCTCAAAAAATCAACCTCATACTAATGACCATAGACACCTTCTTGTGAATGAACACTTTGAATTCAAGCTTCCTTTAACATCAAGTACCTTAAGCATATGAAATAAAATAAAAATCTCACCTTACTGATCCTTCTTAACATTAATTAAAATACACAAACTTATGAAATCAATGACAACATTGAACATAAGAGCTAGCCCTCCTTTTCCTCTACCCCTTCATGATATTATTTCAATTTGGAATAAAGTTCAAAATAACACGTAGAAGCTAGAAACAACGAATGCAAAAATCAAAATAGAGTCTCAACAATAATTTTAGTAGGCTCAAACTTCTATTCAAACTATTTGTGAAAATTTTGAGAAATTATTATCTTACAAAAAACCTTCTTCTATGTATATTTTATTTCTTCATGAACAATTATATAAGTGGTAAATGCAATTAGTTTATCTTGGTTTCCTTCATGTCATTGAATATGAACACATGTTCATGTATATCTTTCTTAAAATTACTATAAAAAGATAATCAAATTTGTGAGTTTTATCTTTGTAACATGTTATTGGGATACCAGTCTAGATTTTTGATTAACTTGTTATGAGAAATCAAACTGCTTGAGATTAAACACATAATCAATTCATGGAACTAAAAAATACTATAGTAATATGTATAAGACCTAAATTTCTAGAATCTTACAAAATTCTTGGTACCTTCTAGCCTTTATATCACATGTACATGAAAGAAAAGTAAATCATAAGTTGTTAGGAGAAAATTTAGTAGCCTTCCAAGCTTCTATCAACCAACATTCCTCTAGCTCTATCATAGCAAGTATGGCTAGATGGGAGAATTTTCTCATTTCCTTGAAATATAGGGAAGTCATGACCCCCACTACTATTAGTTGGAGTCTTTGAAGAGCTAGGGTATTTGATCAAATTATCACTCAGTTATTGGATGAAGAGGGGTCAGATGTTTAGATTGGCATGAGATTTAGGCCACCTATTCTTCTTTGTCCCATGTCTCCTTGTAAAAATTAACATAATTAACTAGAAGTATAATTTTAAGCATGTAAGAGATTTATGGTTTCTACTTAGAAATAATTATGATTAGGGACATGATTTTCAATTTTTGATCTTGGCCAGTGGTTGGAATTAGGACTCCTAGATTAAAAACAGTTATACCCTAATTTGTAAGAGGACTTGAAAAAGGTAAATTATGGGAGACAAATGAGAATTCTATATAGCTCATTATATATCATATGAAATATCCATAAGTGTTTCCTCATGATTATATATTGAATTACATTTAATAGTTAAGGTCTCATCTAAGTAGGAAGTGAGAGCAATTTTATTTTATTTTTATGTGATATATTGTTGACTCTCTATCTTGTTATTTATGTCTAACTTGGATGAAATGAGTATAATTTTACATATGGAGATACATCTCTATGCTGGGATTATTTTTAAAAATCATCAATAATTTTGGCAACACCTTTTTAACAATAGTTTTGAAGACTTGGCATAGAACACAATGAACTACAAAGATACTTAGTTGAGCTGTGAAGTTTTATGTAGGTAGATCCAAAGATGTTTCATCAAATCTTTGGAGACCTATCCAAATTTTCTCTAAAGATGCCTAGCCATGCTTTAAAGATTCCCAGTTATAGTCTATAGATTAATATAGCAATATTGGAATAATTGTCATTGATGTCAGAGGAATTATAATGGAAATGAAAATATAAAATTAAATTGTCGACATAAGTGTTAATAGAATTATCCATGGAAATATTGAAATAAATTTCAATGGTCACATCTTTTAGTGAAGATGTGCCTCTTGGATGGGATGCATCCTTTAAAATCTATATAATAGAGAAGAGATGTGAAAGTATTAAGATAATTCAACTTGATTGAAGATCATATAAGTATAAGAGAGAAGGAAGAGAGGAAGAGAAGAATTTTGTTTATGCATATAATTTGAGTGAAGAAGAAGAGAAGAGAAAACAATGAAATAGAATATCTCTCAAGAAAAGAAACGTGAATGGTAGATTTATTTTAATGAATAATATCATTTGCTAATTGTGAAAGAGAGGAGAGAAGAAAGTATATAAGAAAATTAGTGAGAGATAAAGTATAAGAGAAGCAAAGCCATAATTTTATTGAAGAAGCAATCACAAATGATGGAATTGATTTGGGTTGGGGTCGATGCCTCACAGTTTAGGGGTTGATGATCTTGTGGGTCGATGCTCACTAATTTACCAAGTTGGTGCTTAGTGAAGGAGATCGATGTCTTTAATGGGTGGGTGATCACAAATTGATCGAGGTGGTGCTTGGTTTGGGGATTGGTGTCTCCAATTGGTTTGTTCTTGTAAACATTATATATATATAAAATATTTTCTCATGGTTTTCTTTCATAAGGGTTTCCACATAAATCTTGTATTCTTTTATGTTATTAATTGCTAGATCTTGAATGTTTATGGTTATTATGGTTCATTAAATTTAAAATAATAAAAGATTATATTATACTGATTCATCGCCCCTCTCAGTATAAGCCTGTGATTAACAATTGGTATCAGAGTAATTCCTTTAGAAGTAGTCTAACCATTAGAAAGTAGATAGTAAGATCACACATAGCTAGTTGTCAAGGTCATGTTTGAAAAATATGATATATATTACATTGTAAAGTATAATGCTCTATTATGATAGGTTTTTTAACTAGCTTAATGATTAGCATAATTAGATTAATGGTTAGGTATTATGGTTTGATAGCTGTTATTTAGTTATGAACCATATATATATACACACACACACTACATAATAATATAAATTAGATATTTTGTTCCTTCACTGTATTTACATTTTGCTTTTCCTTCATTGGTATCAGAGCTCCTATGTTCATAATGAGATCCTAAGCATTGTCATAAGGGGCAGTTATAGTTTGCTTTGCCTCTAAATATGACAAGAAGATCTAGTTATGCTAATATTAATTCCATTGTTTTGTATTAGCTATTATACTATAGAGAAGCATCTAGATATAAGAAAGGAGAAATACTGTATCCTGAGACATTGATAGCATGTATCATGCAAATTGATACTAAATGAAGCTTGAAGATACCAGAAGAATACGGTGACCTGTAGTGAGAAACTGAGGATTGAATTGGAGCATTTGGTACTCGTAGAAGATAAAAGCAGTGAAGCCTGAGAAGTTTATGTAGACATAATGGAAGTTATTGGAAGAATATCTATAAGTCTATATGTCCATTGGAGCAATGATTCATTCAAGCCTATACATCTATGGATTATAGCATTTGAGACAACTAATTTTTTGTTTGATAAATCAGCATGTTGTTATGTTGTGCATGTTGCCAAAGAAGCCTTTCTTGCATATTTCCATGTTGTCCTCCACATGTCAATCTACCTCATAAATTGCAATATAAAATTTTGAGGACGTGCTACAGCCATATACCTGACCCAATGCCACCCACCACCTTCTTGTGCTCAGCTTCACATATTAACTTTAATGTCTTTTGTATCAATCTGGGTTCATCAAATCTACTGCTTTGTTCATCTAATTATACTCTCATAGGTCATATTTTAGGTTTTGTTTTTAATTTGAGTCTTTTATTTTATCTCATTAAAAACTTAAAGTTGAATAATGTGTCAAAAGTCTATTAAATTATAGAGTTTAAAGTCTTTTATTTTTACTATAGTCAATTAGTTTTTTTAGTCAAATCATTTTTTTGGTTCAAATAGTTGTTAAAATCAGTTTTGAGTTGTTTTTTCAAGTCTAAGTCATCATAATAATAGTCTATTATTTTAAGAAATGTTTATTAATGTTTTTGGTTTTATCTAGTTGTCAAATTAAAAAATAATAATAATTATAATAATAATAAAAGTGTCAAAATCAAGAGATAAAGTCATGTCATTTAGAGTCAATATTATTTTGTCCAGAGTTAATATTTTTTTGAGTCCATTATAAATATTATCAAAAGTCAAAAATCTCTTGTATGTATGGTGTCAGTGGGAGAGTTTTGTCCTCATAAATGACATGCATATGAGCTTCATCAAGATATCAACTGAGTAAGCAACTTATTTTACTAGAGGTTGGAGGATACACAGAGGATGGAGGACAACTAGCATCCTCTCATGAGTCACCTATGATAGGGTCATACCATTGCTATGTTGATAATTTTTAGTGTGTTTGTTTTTATGTTTTACAGTACATTTTTAAAATAAAGTACTGAGCATTATTTTCTACTTTTTTACCTTCTAAAAAAGAATGTTGTTGGGAGAAAAATCACTAAAGTAGTTCTTGGTTCTTAGAAAAGGGTTTGTGGTAATCCAAGAAACCATCGAAGTGTAACAAAAACCTCCTACAACCCTCTAGGTTCATGGTCAACCTACAATGGAAAACCATATGGGTTTGTGGTAATCCTCATAATTCAAGAAACCACCAAAGGTATCAGTAGAGAGAAGTGATCGTATCACTTCCAAGTTTTTGGTAATCTTTCAAGGAAAAACCAAGGTGACACCAAGACCTTGAAGCTGCAAATATGGCATGCCACCTCAAAAGGTGAGTGGGCTACGTAAAGAGTGTTAATATTTTTATAGTATTTGTAATAAATAGGGGACCACTATTAGGAAAAATTATGTTTATAGAAACAATGTAATAAAGGGTGAATGTTGGAAAAATCTGATATGTATTACATTGTAAAGTGTAATTCTCTATTATGCTAGGTTTTTTAACTAGCTTAGTGATTAGCATAATTAGATCAATGATGAGCTATTACAGTTTCATAAATGTTATTCACTTATGAACTATTTCTCTCTCTCTCTCTCTCTCTATATATATATATATATATGATTATACTGCATAATAATATCAATTAGACATTCTACTCCTTAACTATATTTGTATTCTATTTTTCCATCAGGTCAGGATGGTTTCTCTACAAAAAAATTACCATTGTTTGATGGAATAAATTATGATTTTTGGAGTATACATATAAGAACATATGTTATGGCTATAGGGTTTGATATTTGGTTATCAGTAGTGATGGGGTACATGGCACCAACAAATCAACAAATGGATCATGGTAGAAAGAAGGCATGTGAGAATAATATGAAAATAATGAATACCATTTTATGTGGCTTATTAGAATCAAAGTTCATAAAATTAATGCATTGTGCGTCAGTAAAAGATATATGGGACAAAATTTAGAATATCTATGAAGGTGATGACAAGGTGAAGAAGGCAAAGCTTCAAATGCATAGAAGGTAGTTTCAAAGTCTTAAGATGAAATATGAAGAAAATATTATAGACTATCTTCTCCATGTGGATGAGATATTCAACATGATCAAATGGATCCGTGAGAAAGTAGAAGAATCAATGATAGTATAGCAAGTATGAAGGTCACTTTTTATAAAATATGATGTGAAAGACTCAGCTATTGAATAAATAAAGGACTTAGACACAATGAATATGGATGAAGTACATGGGATCCTCACAACATATGAAATAAAAATAGAAGTAAAATAATAATCAAAGTGCAAATAAACCTTCAAAGCTTCAAAGAAAGTTAAAAATGAAAAATTTGAGTCAAGTGATGAATCAAAAGAAGAAGCTCTTTTTGTGAGAAATCTTAAAAAGGGATTTGGCATGTATAAATGTAAGGTTCCTTTCAAATATTTCAATTTTGGTGAGATATGGCATATTTTTGCTAAGTGTCCTCATGCAAAAGACGATAATAGTGAGGAAGAAGAACATGCTAAGGTAGGAAAGAGAAAACATTCATACAAAAAGAACTATAAGCTAAGCAAATATGAGAAAAAGAAAAACACTAATAGATATAAGAAAAGACTTTACACCAAGGAGAGTATATCAAAAGAAGAGAGTAATGAGATTACTTCAGAGAGTGATAAAGAAGAAACTCCTTTCATGGAAATAGAAATAAAAATGATGAAGACCAAATGTTTCTAGAAGAGGAAGTAAATCTTTAGGATGAAGGAGAAGTGGATCTAGAAGAAGAAATTGTTTGTGCCTTGAATGAAATAAAGAGGATCAAGAAAAATAATTTGAATAAAAAATTTTAGCATAAAAAATATGAAAAAGAAGGTGGAAATTTGAAAACAAAAATATCTCAAAGATTCAAAGAGTTTGAAAAGATCATTACCATTCTAAAAAATCAATTAGAAGAGGCAAGTATAATTGAGGAGGTAATAAGAGATCAGATGAAATCAAAAGAGGAAATTTTTTCTAAGTTAGATGTTGATATTATTTCCTTGAGAAAGGATTTTAAAAAGTGAATGCTAAATTGATAAGAAACTTAAGATTTAAGAAGATCACCAAGGTTCTAGATGAGATTCTAGATCATCAAAGGTTACTATTCGACAAGTCAGGATTTGGCTATGGAGATGAACACAAGGTTACCAAGGAGGATGTTAAAATTTCTAAACTTTTGAAGATAAAAGAGAAGACTTCCCCGAAGAATGAAGTTCTAAAAGTAGAAGATAAAGAAAAGAACCATTGGTATGATAGAAGATCATTATTTCTAAAAATAGTTTGATAGGTACCAAGGATAATTTTATGGTTATTGCTTTAATTATAATATTTTTGGTAATAGAGGAAAGGAGTGTAAGAGACATGAAAAGAATGGATATGCAAGGAATAGTGCCATAAATATAGATAAGAGGAATGGGCATGCAAAAATTGTGTATGTATGGAACTATGGCACAAGTGAAGGATGTGAGAGGAATGGGCATGGTTAGAATGAAAACAAAGATTCATATAGTTTCTCAGGTAGAAATTAATTTAATCCATTGTAAAAAGACATTATATGTTATAATTGTAATAAGTATGGACATATAGCGAGACAATGTGGAAGTAATCCTATAGACCAAAGCAAGAAAGAGCATGATTAAACCAAACTCAAAATATAATTCATACAAGTTTGGAAGTGGATGTAGTAGTTAGACAATTAAAAAGAATAATATGTGCTTTTGTAAAAGGCAAAAGGAGCAATGGTAGGGAGTACATGATGGAGAAAAAATCACAAGGAGAAAAGGTAGTAAAGACCATGTTAAATTAAGAGAGATATGATGTGCATAGTGGAAAGATGCTATGAAGAGGAATAATAAAAGAAGATATTACAATAAGTGGTATAAAATAATTTCAAGATTTCGAAAAAGACAACAAAAGAAGATAATATTTTTCCTAGTGACTATGAGAGGAAGAATAAACTCAGGGAGATTAGAGTGCATTACCCTTTTCCATTGATCTCAAAGGGGGAGAGAGAAAATAAAAGGGGAGAACTAAAATAAGAGGAGAACTATGGACAACCCTTTACCATTGATGTGAAAGGGGAGGAATTGAAGACATGGGGAACAAAGGAGGAGAACCAAAACAAGGGAGATTTCATATACTAATTCATGGGGATTGTCATCAATTGTAAAGGGGGATATTGTTGGAATAATAGTCATTGGTTTTAAAGGAATTGTAATGAATATGAATGGTAATGCCAAAAAAAATTATTTCCAGAGGTGAAAAAAAATGTTAACAAAAATGTTGATAGAAATGTCAATGGTCACATCTTTTGGTGAAGAAGCACCTCTTGGATGTGATGCATCCTTCAAAATCTATATAAGGGAGAAGAGATGTGAAAGTATTAGAATCATTAAATTTAATTGAAAATCATATAAGCATGAGAGAGAAGGAAGAGAATAAATTTTTTATGCATATAATTTAATGAAGAAGAAGAGAAGAGTAGAAAATGAAATAGAATA